>WEIU01005381.1:19220-37153 GCA_013389925.1 Aegithalos caudatus | reverse complement strand
CTAAAGCACATTTAAAAAGATTTTCAGCATTAAAATTAAGCTATTAATAAATTAAACTCCACTATCATAAAGTATCAGACTTATTGAAGCATTTAGGTGCCATCAAATGAAGAATAAAAATGCGTTTTGGAGTAAATAGGAGTCAGATAAAAACATGTACAGATATGTACCTTCAACAAAGCACAAGTCCTTATTACACAGTAGTTTGTTGGCATCAAAGAAACTAGACATTGCATGAGTACTTATATCACTAGGAAGAACCATNTAAAATGTTTAAATAGAGATTTGTAGATTTTAGTCAATGCTGGCTTTTACTGTGGTTTACATCAGCTCCTCCCTTCTTTAAACAGACTTCTGAAGTAATCTGATGTGTAATAGTTGCCAGAAGTAGACACAGTAGGGCATCATTACTTTTTGACTTATCTGACTTTGCATTGCTTTGACAACTTACATCAGACTTAAACCTTTCCAGAAGTGGCAATTTGANCTATCATATTTTAGTAATTTTTTTTTCATTTTGTTATGAGGTATCTTATAATTATGTTTTTACTGCTATTAACTACTAAATACCAACCACTTCTTTGAACACTGTACAATTTTATTCTATCTAAACTGAAACTTTGCACATAAAAGTAATCACAGTAGCTGAAGTAATGAAACGACTGCAATAGGTGTTTATAAAGAACATGGAGAAAGTCTACACTGGAGACATACACAAAAGAAAACCCCATACAAAGTGTAAGACTCTTTTCATACTCACCTCTTCTACCTGAAGTAACTGTTCAGGAAGCACGCTGGCTTCATTTGCTCTAGTTTCTCCTATTAAAAGCTCCCCACTAGCTCTCTTCAGAACTCCTGCACAGTATGATAAAAGAGATCAAAGTTAAGATTAATTCTGTAGAAAAGTCAGCAGCCTACAACATCTTCTGATATATCAATATGAAGCATAAAAAAACCCTCAAGAACACGTAGGGGAATACTAATGTTATAATAAAGTCAAATTCAAGTTATACACAATTTCTTTTATGTAACATGATGAAATCCACACCTGGTTGTACTTGAATTTTATACAAATGCATATATAATGTGTAAAATATGGTTTCTTCTGTCATAAATGCATTTTTATTCTGATTGTGATAACACCAGATCAGCTGTATAGAAATTAATTTCTCCTCTTTGTTCAAAGAAGTATATCAATTGAACACTAATACGTTTTTACAGCTTTTATTTTTTCGGAAACGCCAATACAACAAGTATAAAAAGACAGTTAATTAGTACAGTTATTATAAGCAAAATGATGGCCTATAAAAATATAAAGAACAAGAAAAGCTCCTTAAGGGCTGGTACAAAGCTCATTCATAAATCTTATGATTATGTAGTAATCAGTAATGGGATGTTGCTCCAGTTTTGTCAAGGACAAACCAATATCTGGGGTTGATATCACTTTTATCAGTGTTTCAAGAAATTTGGGTTCCTGAAGTGCATTGATGATTCCTCTTCCAATTGATACAAGCACAAATAGAGGTGCTTGTTAGGGACTTGAAAGTCCAAGGCAGCCTTGGATGCAGTGACTATGAGATAGTGGAGTTCCAGATCCTGAGAGCACAAAGGAGGGTGAAAAGCAAGCTCACAGCCCCAAGCTTCAGAAAAGCAGACTTTGGCCTCTTCAAATATCTGCTTGGAAGAGTCCCATGGGATAAGGCCCTAGGTAATGGGACTCAAGAAATTTGATTAATATTCAAGGATCACCTCTGTGAAGCTCAAGAGTGTTGAAAACAAAAATGGCAGAAGGCCTGCATGCATGAACAAGATCTTAGGCAAACTCAAACACAAATTTAGCATACAGAGGGTGGAAGTAAGGATGGGTAGCTGGGAGGAACACATGAACAACTTTTAAGCATGGAAAAGGTAAAGGAAGCTAAAGCTCAAATGCAACTAATTTGGCCAAGGATGACAAAGACAACAAGAAGGGCTTCTGTAAGTACACAGGTGATAAATGGAAGACCAGGGAAAACATGAACCCATTGCTCAACAAGATGGGGGACCTTGCAACACAGATATGGAAAAGGTTGAGGTACTGAATGTCTTCTTCAACTTAGTATTTACTATCAAGGCCGGCCTTCAGGAATCCCATACACAGAGACCAGGAGGTAAGGTTGGAGCAAGGAGGACGTACTCCTGGTGGAAGAGGATCAAGTCTGAGAATAACTAAGCAAACTCAAGATATTGAAATCCTTGGGCCCCCGTAGGAGGGCGCAAGTGTGGAGGGAACTGGCAAATGTCATTGCAAGATCTCGACTCTCAATAATCTTTGATCAATCATGGCAAGTGGGAGAAGAGTCCAAAAGCAAGTGTCACTCCTATTTTCAAAAAGAGCAAGAAGGAGGACTCAGGGAACCACAGTCTTGTCAACCTCACTTCAACCCCAGGGAAGGTAATAGAGGCATTTCCAGGTGCATTAAAAAGAATTCATCAGGAGCATTCAGCATGGCTTCACTAACAGGAAGTCATGCTTGAGTAACCTGATAAACCATGAAGAAATGATTAGCCTGGTGGATGAAAGGACAGCAGTGGGTATTGTCTACATGGACTTCAATAAAGCCCATGGCATTGTCTCTGGTAAGATCTCGTTATAGCACAAGATGTAGACAAGCTCTTGATGCGTGGACTGGACAAACAGTCAGTATGGTAAGTTGAAAAGTGGCAAAATAGCCAAGTCCCAAACGAGAGATCTGTGGCACAAAGTCTAGTTTGAGGCCAGTAATTAGCAATCTATCTCAGGGGTCAAAACTAGGTCCAATCCTGTTTAACATCTTTATTAATGATCTGGATAATGGGGTACAGTGTACCCCCAGCAAGTCTGCAACTGACATCAAACTGGATGGAAGATAGTCATGGTGCCAGCCCAGAAGGACCTCAACAGGCTGGAGAAATGGGCACATTAGAACATCATGAAGTCCGAGAAACAAAGTCGTGCACCTGGGGAGGAACAAACCCAGGCATCAATCCATGTGGGAGTTCTCCCAGCTAAAAAGAAGCTTTACATAAAAGGACCTGGGAGTCCAGAAGTACACAAAGTTTAACATAATCCAGAAAAGAAGGCTGATGGTGTCTGGTTTGCATCAGGCAAAGCATTGTAAGCAGGTCAAATGGAATGATTCTTCCTGTCTGCTCAACAGTGATGAGCCACACCTGGAGTGGTGTGCACAGCTCTGCGCTATTCAGTAGAAGAGAGACATGAACACACTGGAGAGTGTCTAACAAAGGGCTGTGGAAGATAATAAAAGGAATGGAGGATGGGCTGGGAGCACTGAAACTGTTAGCCAACAGAAGAGAAAGCTAAGGGCAGGATATATCACTAATGTATATAAATACCTAAAAGAAGGGTCCAAAGAGGTCAGAATCAGTCTTCCACAATGACATGACCAACAGTCACTGGCACAAACAGACACAACACCAGGTTTCCTCTCAGCATCAGGAAATGCCTTTTTCACTGTGAAGGTGACCAAGCACTGTAAGATTGTCCAGAGAGATTATGGAATCTCCATCCTTGGAGATACTCAAAAACTATCTGGACATAATTGTGGGCAATTGGCTCTAGAGGCCTTGCTTGAGCAGGGATTGTTGGACAATATGAGCTCTAAAGGTTCCTTCCAACCTTAACTATTTTGTGATTCTGTGAGTAACAAAGAGATACAAGAATAACACCAAATGAGATGGTATTTTAAAGATCTGTCTTGTAGCATAAAGCTAGTAAACAACACTGGTGCAGATATTCCTATTGTAACATACTTCATATGAAATTAAAAGAGGTTTTAAATGATCAGGTGCTGCCAAAGAATTGTTAAATATTATCTTCCAGGCATAACCTTAGAAGTCTTCAGTGATCTGAAGCTACAGACACATGGCCAGCTACAAGTACATGGCCAAGGTTTAAAGAGCTTTTGTTTTTCCATGAAATTTCCAGAATCGGATTTAATTTATCTAAAGTAGATTTTACCTTTCCCCTAATCAATTTGCATTCTGAAAATAAATACTGTTTTTCATACACTTAAAAAACATTGTAGAGCTTTGAAGTTTTTGTGGGCTTTTTTGTTTGTTTTAGGGCTTTTTTGTACATTTTGGGTTTTCTTCCCAAATATCTTTTTTGTTTTCATTTTCAAAAGACATTGACACATTTGAGCTGGGAAAAATGAAAGATAAAATGCTTGAACATAAAACCAAAATACATTAACCAGGCCATCCAACTCCCTGACTGTTCAACACATCACAGACAGTACCAGAAACTTACTGGTTTTTTTTCAGCAAGTTTTAATGTATTTTATGATGAAGCTTCTAACAGTTTTCTTTAGAAATTAGTCCAGAATTTAAAAAACCCAAACAACTCTAACTGACTGGATATATTCCCTATTTCCTATTCTGTGCTTTCTACCTTAAATACACTTTTTTTCCTTGCAATTCTCCTTTTTTATAGATATAACATCGCATCCTAACAATAAGCACAAGCAAGCTTCTATATATTCACATTCTAGTATTATTGTCACTACTTAGATCTGCTGTTTATAACTTTTCATATCAAGACTTTAAAGAAAACCTTAAACATTTAACCTAAAATTCTTGCGTATTCACAGCACTGCTGCCTTACTTGTTAAAAACTCACAGCTGAGATAAACAGGTATCTAGCGGATGGCAGATTTGTGACTTCAGGATCTCAGGCAAAGAGCCAAATGATTCTTACACCCACACCAGTTATTTTACAGGCTCCTTCATTATGAAATGAACATGTTCTACTAGATTATCACACCTCCTTTTTTAATTAACAGAATGGGCACACCTACTTTATACTCACATGTATCTATGCTTATGCATGTAGGCTTACACACATTAAAAACTTCACTGGTCTTCTCAAAGAAGACCCAAGTTCAAGTCTCCCATATTTTACTGACTTCCTTTGATTTCTCAAAATTTCTGCTTTCTCCAAATCTCATCTGGATATGGCAAGCCTTAATTTTCCTTGATTTAACCTCCAGCTAGCAATGGTTGCCTTCACACTTTGTACTCAACATTGTACATTTAGCCACAGCCCTCATAAAGCCTCTGCTCTTCAGATGCTTCTACAACTTTTCCCTCAAATACTATTTCCACAGAGATGGATAATAAATTATACCCTTCCTGTCCTGCAACTTCTTCACTTGTGTGAGAGACTGGAAGGATTGCTTGCTCAAAATGTTTTGGGCGTATGTGCAAGGGAAAGAGGCAAGTCAGGCCTTGGTGAGGCAGTACATTGCTCTCCATACATTCCACACTCCAGCCTGTATCCCAGCCCCACAGTGGCTGCCAGTCCCTGGCATGTTGCAGGCAATGCCCCACATGCTGCCACTGGAGCCCTAGTCCAGCCCCAGAGTGACCCGATGACTGGAACTCCCAACTGTAGAAGAACCCAGGAAAGCCAAAAGGTATTTAACCTGAGACAAAATAAGCATGTCTTGATCCTACATCCTCTTATAAATTCTATGAGCTGAAAACCACTGGAACCAGGAGTGGTAGTTATGTTTGTTCCTTTCTAGGCATTTTCTGACATTCTCTCTTTCTCTTTCTTCGTTTAATTCCCTGTTCTTGGAATTTTTGAGTAACTTAAAATTAAAAGGGCTTAGAGTTTGGTAACTCAAATGAACTCAGTAAATGATCTGAAAAGTATTTTATGTTGATTGAATGCTGTCCTAAACCTTTTGCCAAAGTTCTTTGATATCCTGAAGTCAGTAAAGTTTTTTGTTGTTTTTCTGACCTCTTGAGAATATCCTGTTGGTATTTGTACTCTAACTCAGAATATATGAAAAACTGCAAGGCCTTTTAAGTGTCTCATCAAGCAAGGATTTTAGGGCCTTACAATTTGTCTTCTGACCATCCTGCCCTAATCAGCAAACTCTCCTGGGAAAGAGAAGTACAGCTTTATTCAAGGTACAGCTGCCCAAATTAGTTTGCCACTGAATACAGTAAGGCAGGCATGGGTTGGAGGAAGCATACCTAGCTAGAAAGCAAATTTTCTAGAAAAATTCTCTGACTCCTCTCTTGAAATAGCACATATCAAACTGCATTTGCACAGATAGAAAGAAATGGATGTGATACTTCTCACATGGTTGTTTAGAGAACAGAATCTGCAGAAAGAGAGCAGAAAAAAGTGAATATTCTGAAAGAAGATGGAGGCTGAAAGAAAACATGTCATTTTCTCATATTTGCTCCTTTTCCACAGCATATTCTACACCCTCACCATTCTTGATTATTAGGGAAGATTGGATAAACTACAAATCCTTGCTTTATCTTTCTTGAAACTGATGTTCTACAAACATCTAGTCTTTATGGACTGCTCATAATTTGTGTACTTCTTCTAGTTTAGCAGCTAGACAGCTTTAATAATTTTGATTCTAAATAATGAGAACAAGATTATATCCAGTGCTACACTTAAAATCAAAACTCTTCAGCCAGCTTTCCTTCTGCGTATTAAAATTTCTCCAGGATTATTCTTCTCTTCAAAACAATTGTTTGCCTAGGCCCCCTTTCTCTACAATTTATTTAATTCTTTCTCCAATTCAGTATTTTTCTGTTTTTGTAATGATAATTACAAAGACTGAAGAATAACAGTGACATGTCTTGCATTCTAAATATAATTATTTTATTTAAGAAGTTCTATTAATTACTTTTCTCCATAGAATTCCACAGCTTTCTTATTTTTATAGCATTTAGGGCCATAAGAACAGTCATTGTGACATCATCTTGCATGCAGCATAGAATGGCAAAGTATCAAGGAAAGCTTTTGTATGACTACTCAGTATCTGTGTGTAAGCTAAGTGTCAGTGCTATCAAAGTAGCTTACAAATTGGATTCAGTCAGCTCAGTCAGAACTTTTATTGAAACCATACTGGAAATAATACATCTTGCAGAAGCGGGAAGAACTGTTCCACTGTTCCTTCAGAAATATAAATAACAATAAAAAAAAATCCTGACTAACTACGGGTAAAAAAAAACCCTTTTGCTTTCTGTCTTCAACAACGGACCTTTTACTTGTTGTACTATATGAGCAAACCGTACTAACCCAGATGCAGAAAATGTACCTCTGAAATCCTATTCCCCTCCTAGTGTAAATTCATCTTCACTTTGGACTAATCCATTGAAGCTGTGTATTTGTTAAAGAATATGCTTGAACATCTTATGTTGAGACCAAAGCAAAAATCACAACTTTTTAAATCTTCAATTGCATCTTTTGCAACTTCGTAATAAAAGTCTGTTAGGAGCATTCTAGACTCCTTTTATTACACTTTCCAGAAATGGATATAGAGTTAAGGATTTCTCTTTAAGGTGTGAAGGAAAGACCTTTGCAAATCTTCCCAGTCCCATGAGCCAGAGCTTGTAAACTTAAGGACTTGACAACTTTGCCCACAGTGTTTTAAAGCACTCCATTAGAAAAAGCTTTTCTTGGTATTTATTATCTCATCTGTCCAAAGTTCATCTTTCTCACTAAAATGGGAAAGGTGAGACAGATGAAAGCACATCAGATATTTTTGATTTTTTTAGACATCTTAACAAAAGGCTTCTGAAAACCCAAGAGGAAAGAGAAATTGAACTTAAAGATGGAAAGAGAATGCAATTTGGCAGAGTTCTACACCCAAATCTCCTGCTTAACCCTTGATTGTAGATTAACATCTTCCTGATTGCTTCAAAAAGAACAACCCACGTGATGCTGGAAGAACTAGGTATGTCAGAACATCTCACAAATTTCAACTGATCATAAATAGAGAAGTAGACTATCCCATCACAGTAGGCATGACCTGCAGATAAAAGGGTTAAATAGTCATGAAAAAACTGGGGATGGTTACTCCTTTAATTTTATGAAATCCAGTGCCTGTAGTGGAATGAAGTGAGGTTATGTACCATCGTGAATAAAGACCCTGTAAATGATAGAAAAATACAGACACCTTTTCTCTGAGAGGCAGAGTAGCAGTCTTATCCAGTTGTCACACTAAGGTTCAAGTGTGGAACAAAAGCACACCATCACTTGTGTGTCAAAGAACTTTGCATGATTTTCTCCTTATATTTGATTTAAAGGATAACTTGAAGAACACATTGGTAGAAGATAAAATGTATATTTACACTATCTTTTAAAAAAAACAAAACTGTGCTTAGATAACACAAATACAGTTTTAAATCAAGCTCAAATCTTGGCATATACAAACTGCTCATTGAGGAACACAAAGTTACTGCTGGCAAGGTCAAAAAATAAAATCAGGAAGACTTGGATGTAGGACAGTGAAAAGAGGTTAGAGTGGAAAATGCAATTCAGATAATTCTTTTCTCCAATCTATGCAAAGTAAAATGTGAAAATGAGGATTCTGAATATATTCCAGAAGATGCCAGATAAAGAACTCTCAAACTGAACTCAGAGACCTATCCGTATCACCTAAAAAACTCTCTATATCCATCTCCCTACAGAGTTCACTCTGGTTCACTGTTTCCTTTGGTGCTATTGTCTGCCATGGGGTTACCATCAGAGAACACTGGTAGGCAGTACTTCCCTCTAACATCTATTTTCAACGGCCTAAATTGGTCTTCATAGGATTCCATTGTGCACGCTGCAAAGAAACTTGTCTTGTTGCCAGCTAGAACTCTGAACTACATGTCTTTCTTTTCTTCACTGTTCTTTTTTTTGGTTCACAAGCAACCTCCTACCAAAAGCAGAATCTGCAGAAGAGACTACATCCAAGCAATAATGCAATGAAAAAGTATGAAGAGAAGCCCAGGTGGCCACCTTGCAAATTTCCAATGTGGAAGCCTTCGACCTCTCCGCCCAAGAAGCAGCTATAGTCCTAGTGTAATGAGCTTTACAAACCCTGGGAGCCTCTTTACCATTAACTACATACGCCTCTCTAATACAATCCCTTAACCATCTAGCTAAGCAACTCTTAGAAGCCATTTGACCCCTCTTAAGACCCCCTAAGAGTACAAACAATCTGTCAGAAGATACGAAATCTTTGATTCTTCTGTGATAAACCCTAAGTGTTCTTCTTACATCCAATTTATGCAGCCGTTGCTCTTTGTCATTGCTGGGTTTAGGGAAAAATGAGGGCCAAGAAACCGTCTGGTTTAGATAAAACTCAGATGCCATCTTTGGGACAAAAAGAAAAATTTAAAAAGAGGAACCATCCAAAGAACTACTTTGTTTCAGATAGAACTTTATACATGTTCTAAATATCAGAATTGAAGTACTACGGAATATAAAACAAAAAACCAATTGACATTGAAACAGCTATAGACATAAACACACCACTTGACACAAGCACATGAAAAAAATACTATTTTTGTTGCATCTCTATGTCAGTTACCTAGATTAAAGTCTCCAGTGAATACTAAATGCAACCAAAAAATAAAGGAAACAAGTCCAAGGCTTTTGCCTACGCAATGCCTATGGAAACTTTAGGTGACTTGGACATTCATCTACATTTTATGAATTGGCCATCTTTCCCTAATTTACCAGGAGTAGTACTTGCAGAGCACTGATACTTCAGATATCCCTCACTGCAGAGACTGAGGGGTATGCTGGCTACCTGACCTGGCTTTAGCCCACTGAAAGTATGGGTAACTGTCCAGCACTATCAGCACACGCTTCAGCCTGGGATAGTTTGCCCTGCTACTTAGGCTGATTCTGCAGCCTGTGCTGCACTACAGACTTGACCTTCATACCCAAGTTAATTTAAAGCTGCTTCAGACACATCTACACTCTTGACTCTGTCAAATTAAACAAGATTTCTAGTAACAAGGCTACTAAATAAGTACAGAAGATGGCCATAATGTTGTCTAGTCACATATTATAATGTCTTACGATGAAAATAAAGCAAGGATTCTCACCAATCCTTCTTATCAAAAAACTCAGTGATCATCAGTGAAAAAAATTAGATTATCAACCCAATATAGGACATTAATAGAGAAAAATCTTAAATCCCTTTTGGTACTTAACACAACCTAGAACTACTGGGAACATAGCTTTCATTCTCCCACATCAAATCATCTTTCAATTCACTACAATTGAGATTTCCAACAATATGAAATTAAAATAACATCAATAAACCTATCTTCTAGTCAGACCTCTCACTAAAAATTTCTCTAGACATGTCTTCCTTTCACAAACTATCTGTAAATATATCACTGTGAAAAGTTTTGTGAATAGAACCACCTGATCAGAACAGCAATTCTAAAACCAACAGCATGTCTGAAGACTTTACCAAAAGCACCTGAAAAATATTTACCCTCATTGGTTTTCCAGGGTAAAATGAATTCTATGATTTTTTTTAGAATGTACCTTCTACCCACAAAACTGCCTCCTACAAGATCTAATAATATTTCCTATTCAGATTTGATTAAGTAGAGGTACCAATTAAGAACCAACTTGCTATAGACATGATTACTCTGAAAGAATATTTCTCAAAGAAGGCGGCTTAACACTCTTTGGAGAAACAGTTCTGGATGTAATTAAGCTTGGGAAAGTGCCTGAAGGATAATTTTTACTTCCTGGAAAGTAAAATATTTTTTGCTAATGTTGAAATCTTTAAGTTCTCTGAATTACTGGAGACTTATACCTTAGAATATAGTCACATGAATATCAAATAAATTTCCCATTCAAGACTTTGAATTTTTTTACACTTTCTCACATAATACAGTTACAAAAAGTACATTTACTATTGCCCTTACTGAATGTATACCCTGTCCAACACAGGAGGAAAACTCCACAAGTTTATTCTAACACCTCTTTATAGAATCAAGGCCATAAAACATAAATAATAATGTACTTACTAATTTCTTGAGAATTAGTAAAACTGAGTGACTAAAGGAGGCAGAAATACATTGAAGTCAGTAGCAAAAATGGAATTCAAATGCACATTTTACTAGAACTTTGATGTATATTCTAAAATATATATGTATAGGTTAACCTGTATTTCTTTATTTTGCAGTGTCAATATTACAGATTGATTATTATCAAGAAAATGTGTGCCCTGGAATTCTTCTTATTTAATATTTTTATTTTCATCAATTTAGTATTCTGAGGCTACATCATTCCCAGAACACCTTTCTTCACAGCCTGCAGCTTGACTATTGAGAAAGTGAACATTTAAGTTCACCTATCCTCTCTCCCTGAGCAGCCTGGCCTCATTTCTGGTCTGATCTTTTCCTGCAATAGAATCAAAGCTCTTGAAACCACTTCTCTCCATGACTTGGAGAGAAGTGGTTTGGAGTCTCTACGGGCAGAAGCAGCAGAGTAGAAGAAAATTTATAAGCCTACTCCTGGAAGGTCTTAGTCAGCTGAATTTTCACAATACTTGGTTCTCCTGAACACAATTAGATGAAAAAAAGAGTGAGCTTGGAACCTATAGCAAATGCAAACCTGAGGCTTGATCATTTTACTGATGTAGAGCTTCCTTCTGTAACAGCCTCTGAAGCCAGTGGGATAAGCATGCTAGTAAACATAGTACATATGAGTAATTGTGAGAAATGTAGGTTAAACAAGAACTATCATGTACACTAAGATCAACTAAACTGATATTGAAGTCAGTGCTTTTCTCTCTTGAAAAAGGCAGCTTTCAAGGACAAGGTCAGAAAAAGTCAGTTTCAAAGGATTCAGACTCTAAGTATTGTTGTGTCCTATGTGAGACACAGGATTTTACAGAGTATCCTGTAGGATATATCAGGTTACTGTGTTTGACAGTTTTTCATCATGGCTCTCCATTAATATCTACAGTTAGTACTTCACATCTTGTATACACAACCATCAGTTCTTTTCTACAAGTCATTGCACTCAAATGTAAATCCACATATTTCAAAAGCTTTTTCAGTGGATATGGTAAGACATTTATTTGAAAAATAAATGATGACATAAATTAGGTCATTAATGTTGAAAATAGTACAAAATTATTCTTTTGCATAAAATAAACCAATAAATCAAGACAATGAATCATTACCTTGAACATTCTTACTCCTCTCTGTAAATGAAGGCAGCAGCAGAATTTCTGTAGAGAGCTCTTCAACTTTTTCCTCCATTAATAAAAAGAGTTTGATAAGTTGAGAAAGACATTTGAGTTGATACAAGGTTAAGCAGAAATTCCGTCCTTTCCTGTGGTATTCCTGGGAGGCTATTCAAGTAAAATTATAAAACAGCTTTTATTACAGCTGAAAAAATATATCGAGTATATTATATAGTATAATATAATGTACTATATCAAGCAATTTAATTTAATATGACAGTATAATATATCAAGCAATTTAATTTTTCTTATAACATAATGCATCTTTTTCTCATTATAAAATACTGTTACATTATTTTTTCCAAAGTCTTCTGTACTTCTCAATTATCTGTGAGATTCCAATTGAATTCCAGGTTTTGTCATTCATTAACTAGGTTTTTTTTCCATGCAATGGATCTACTCAGAAATGTTCTCACCTATGTTTTACAGAGAACCCACTGTGTTGCAAAAGCCAAAAGGGAAAAAACCACATCATTACTGTATTTTAATGGTTTGGGACATCACATCACTTGTCACTCTGCAAGTCACCTTGTCTGTTTAACAATCTGCTAGCACAATACAGTTGATGAATATGACATTTGAGTGAAAGAAACATCAATCTAACACTCTGCAACTTTAAATATGTGGGGTTTGAAAACAAGTGAGACTGTCACTGAGCAAATATCAGCAAGTACTATAAGAATTTGGTATTTAAAAGAAGAAACTGAACATTTTATTTTGAAAGGTTAACACATGCACTCATAACATATAATCATGTCACATCAACCAGGGAACTCTGATTTCACACAGTCAAACTATAAATGACTGTGAGACATTTCCAATTCAGTATTACAAAACCACATGGGTTTAAGTACTTTAATTTTATAATGTCTTTAAATGTAACATATTTGCACTTCTATGCAAGTTGTGGTGAGCTGATACCATGTTCCTATGCAATTTTGTTGCAGATGTAGCATCAGCAGAACAGTTAATCTAGAAAGTGTCAGAGGGAGAACCAGAGTAGTTTGAAAGGGAACCTCTGAAAGATGAAAACAACAACAACAAAAAAATTGATTGAGTACTTCTATGTGTCAAATCTTTCTTACCTTTGCAAATTTTAAGTACTTTGTACCTTCCTTTTCCCTCAAAGTTTCTAAATATTTTTTAGGCATTTACAAATCACTTTTAAACAGACCTAGATGTAAGTAGCAGAGCTGAACTCTGAATTCTAATTCTGTAATTTGCTGTTCCAGTTTTGCAGCCTTAGAGACTGGACAGCAGGTATGGCATCTCCATCTGAATTTCCTCAAAGTTCCAAACAGACACATTCATGTTAGCCCCTTGCATTTCTAACAATGTCAAAAGAGTTATGGATAATTGCCTCTGTTAGTGTCTTTCCTCTTTGAATAATGAGTAAATAATAAATCTATCACTGGATTTCTAACTTTAAGTCTGAAATCTACAAAAAAACACATTCTGCCATTCAGGGGATTTTACTTCTTACCTGAAAACTAGAGATTATAATCGGAGTTTAACTGACAAGAAAAGACTGCCTGAGTCTGCAGTATAAGAACCACAAAACATCATAAAAATGAACAGAATGTAAGTTCTATCTCCTATAATTTGAAAACCTTGTGATGCTTCTGCCCATCTATTGAGGAACAAGGGAACCATCCATTTACCTGATTGCCTCAAATGATATTGTCCTTATTAGACTGAAAGAAAATGGATGTAGAAGATAAAGGGATACCACAGTAATGCTATTTTTAGAATACATTACCAAACTCAGAGTAAGTAAAAACTTTTACTTTTAAGGATCATTCAGAATATAATTCAGTTTTATTGTTTCTCAGAAATGACAACTCATTTCTTTAGTGTTTGATGTTCAAGTAGTGTACACACACGTGAGTATCCAAAGCTTGACTGAAAAGCCTTTTATATATCCAGATAATTAGAGTTAAAATACTGATGGCAGCATTTAATTCTGAAGACCATTGACCAGCCTGCTTGAACAAGCACATCACCATCCAGAAGAGAATGAAAGACACCTCTTTTCTGACATTGTTCGGATCAGACAACCACAAGACAGAAACATTTAAGAAGTGTGTAAGAGCGAAGAGCTAAGTAGCCAATGCGATGACATAGAGAATGTCTCAAAACAGGTCTGTAAGTCTCACAGAAGACTGTCATGAAGAGAACACCTCTCCATATGGACACATGTGAAATAGACATGAGGACTGTGATATATGTTCAACCAAACCTCAGTGACATCAACCAGGAGGAAAATTGGCCGTATTCACAGAGTGGAGTATGCTTACTCTGAAAACGTTACTGAATGGATCATGTTAGGTCAGAAAACTAACATAACTCATTTACCCAGGTGAAACTGTACAGCAAGAGAAGCACCTCTCCATGATGAAAATGGTCTGAAATTGTTATGAGCATCCTATCCAGTCCAGGGAGGACCATACACAGAGTGGCTGAAAGCCCATGAAGGTATTCTCAGCCAACCACAAATCAGTTAAGCAATGGCGTTGCAATCTAACTGCAAGATAGAAAGGAAAGGAGAAAGTTACATGATACAAACCAACTTCCTTCCAGAACCACCTGCAATTTACTACTATCATTCTTCTAAATCTGATTTTTTTCTGCATGGCTGAGTTTAATTCATGTAGTCCTTGAACAGGAAATAACTGCAGCAGGATCTTTGGATACAGACAAACAGCAGGACCTCTATAGCACCTCCTAACAACAGGACATGTTGGCCACCTGCTAAAGCAATAACTAGAGAGAAGAATTTCTGTAAATGGACTGAAAGGCTGGTAGAGAGGCTATGGAGGGGTAAAGTGCATTCTACAGCCTTTGCCAATGCATGTCAGTGAGCTGATTTTGCAAATAATGATTGAAAAAATTTGTGATCAGGACCTGAACAAACACAGATAAGGAAAGGTTCTGAGCTCCTTAACATCGCTCCACTGGAATCACACTAATATTGCTGTACAAAACCAATGCCTATGCTGATGATTCCTAAACTGCTCTGGAGGCTGAATCTGCTAGCATAAATATCATAAATCAGGAAAATAAGCTATCATTAGCTACAACAGAAAAAATTCAAACCAAGTAGTGTCAGGGACCACTGAAGTCTGGCTGTTACTTGAGGAACAGGGAGTCAAGTATGATAATACGGCCAGCAGGAAAGGTTCCTTGCCAGCCAAGGCCCCATCCTGCAGATCCTAAGCAAGCCAGACCCTGAGATGATAGGTTTCAACCAAGAGTCCAGATCAGCAGCCAAGTTCACAGTGATGACACAAATCTGAGGAAGAGTCAGGAAGTCAATTCACACTTTTGAGTCTAGATCTGGTCTGGTGAAGGTAACCCTAAGTCTGGTACAGTTCAGTGACTGCTCAATGGAACCATGGTGATAAGGCAGGTTCAAGCTCAAGGCAGGAAAATTGAATCAATGGGGTCCACAGCTCTGGGGGAACCCCATCATCGGAACAGTGAGGTAGTTCAAGCAGGGACTGAGGACCCAGGTCTAGCTGAAATAGATCTCCTGGGCAGGCTGCAGTGTAGGCTCCTGAAAAGGCTGGTCATGGCTTTCAGGCTCACTAGTAACACAGAAGGCTTTGTTGCATAGCTCTTAAGGAACTTGAGTTTTCTGACAAAAACTTCACAAAAACTGGGAAATTCTCTTTCTGCTTCATGGAAGACAGCACAACTAATTTGCTAAGAGGCAAAAAGAGAGATTGCTTGAGGTTTCTGCTATCTAGACTGCAGCTCTTTCTGGGGAATAGGAGGGAAAGACAAAAAATTACTTGAATTAACTTGAACCTGCGCTGCATTTTTATTTATAGCAAGTAAATAAATCTTGATGGTTCATTACACAAAGCTGGAATGAAGCAAAGGAATAAGCTCAAAGCTTTCATGCTATAAACATCTTACATTCAGATCATCTGTATCCCTGAGTTCCTACCACATAGAGGCAGAGGGGACCTAAAGGATATTTAATTTCTCCAGGCATGCTGATTTACTACCCCAGTTACAGAAAAAAAACAGGCACCAGAAGTCTGTCAACACAAAACAAGGTTATCTTACAGAGCTTTTCTTATAGAAAAAGAAGGCCCAAGTAAAACTAATATTCGATGTCTATCGATTTGTGCAATTCGTGCTGGTGCCAAGGCAACTGATGTAGGTATACAACCCTGGAGAAACTAGGGGTACTATTTTCAGGTTTGGCCTTTTATTTTAATAGAATGTATTGAAGCTGAAGAAATTTTCCTAAGATCTGAAGGACATGCCACCCTTGTCGAAGAATAAAGCTGTCCATTTTACCAGAGACCATTTGGCTGGATGTAGCTGGACAGATGGTATCATAGAATTTCACTTCACCAGTGATGAAGTTGAGAGGTGCCCATATGAATCCTAAGACAGCTAATAAGTTAATTAAAGCATTTTTCAAGCAACATAAAGTGAAAGGCATTCTATAAAGCACTTGATTATTGTACCTGACCTTCTCCTATGTACTTAAATTCAGTAGAAAGGTATCTGCCTTTAGGTTTTCTGTCCTTTAGGTTCCTTAAAGGTTTTTTCTCACCTCTGAAAAGGAAGACACATGAGAAATAAGGCTGAGCTAGATCTAGATGACCTGTATATATCTGCTAACTTCTGATTTTATAGCAAGTTTCAAAAGTGATACTTTCCCCAAAACTGTAGCTCTTGAAACTAGTAAAAGAAATGTTCCAACTCCCTTAGTTATAGCCTGGAGGCACTTAAAATCTCAAAAGGCATAAGAAAACATATATGACTGAGACCCATAAGGTAAGAATGGAACTTTTTTTTTTCTTTTTTTCTTTTTTTTTCTTTTTTTTTTCTTTTTTTTCTTTTTTAATGAGCGTGGAACCTCAAATGTTTTAAAGAATTTTGGATTCACAACACCTCCAAAACTGAGTGCCTAATTCTGATAATTTCAATTTATCCAGTGATTTGACAAGTAAAGTGAGGCACAGAAATACCTGCATCAGAGGTGAGCTGGCTCTAAATGTTAAAGAATAACTACATTATGACAGTGTTGCTCTCAGATTAATTAGCCTTTACTATTCACTCCACAGAGCCACATGGCTAAACTGCTTCTGAGACTTATGGTGGAATCCTTGGAAAGTAACCTGACGACTGTTATCGTTAGTGATTACAGTGGGGATTTCTCCCTCAGCAGGAACCAAGGGTCTAAAACCCTCTTAAACAATTATAGTAAAAAATACCTTCCCAATACACAATACATTAAATATCATTCATTTGTCCCCACTTCTAAGGCATGGTTTCATGTAAGACAGATCTACAATATTGTTCTACTGTGGACACAAGTATGCAATGTTAGGGATTTCATCCAATAAAGCTATAAAAGGAAGAAAATTTAAAAAAAAAATGAAGTGCAATATTAAATTTACAATCCAAAAACAACCTGCATATATAATATATGGAATTACCATTTTGCTAAATTCAGAAAGAAATAGCTTAATAAAGCAAAGCAAACTCAGCTGCTGACAGTCACTGTGTATAGGGGTATTCCAAGAGGTAAATTTTCAAAGCCGTGCACAGGGAGTTACATACATAAATTCCATTAACAATAATGTGTTCCTCAGGTCTCAGTGATATTAACTTTTAAGTGATGCTATAACTATTATAACAATCTTGCATTTATGACAGCATTCATCTGCACACTATCTCCTAAACAGAGCTTGTATGTAAGTTGTATTAGTCTTTCATTTGCATTTAGTAAAGATATATTCTATTTTATGGACATCTGCTCACAGTTTTCTCAAACTGAGTGTTGGTATACAATTTTTAATGCAACTGCTACATTTAAATAATTGGTATTGCTGGGTATAACTG
>WEIU01005381.1:5110-19194 GCA_013389925.1 Aegithalos caudatus | reverse complement strand
CTGTAAAAAGCAACTTAGTATTTCTGCATAGCAGATGTAATACAGGGTATTACAGAGAACTAAATTATTACAAACAGTGCCAGCAGTTTTCTATACACAGTACTTACGATAATTATAAAAAATCATCTTCATTACTGCAAGCTAGCATTTTTTTAACAGTTTAATTTGTATATGTTACAAGACACATTCAAGTCACGTGGATATAATTACTGCAAACCCAAGAAGCTATAAAATGTTCCTAAACAAATTCCTTTGACCCTGTTAATGTCTGTTTCTTATTAATCTAAGACTACATTGTTTTTAGTGTGAATTTTTTATGGAATATGAAAAAAAAAAAAAAAAAAAAAAAAAAAAAAAAAAAAAAAAAAAAAAAAAGAAGGAAATCCCTTAACAGTTGTTATTGATTCCACCATTTACTCACTCAAAGATAAGTGCCATTTACAAAGTAGAACAGATGCAGATGCTGACAGAAATGTAAACAATTGTTGCATGGCTTACTGCCAGATTCTAAGCCAATACATTAAATTCCAAGTGAAGCACATTTCCCCTATAGATTGCATTTATTTCCACTTCATTTCCTATGTGCTCTGTCTCTCTATTGCTGCGCCTGGCACTAAGCTATTTTCAGTTCTTTGGTGACCCCTGAGGCCTAGTCCTACCCCACATAGCCATTAGAGAAGGGAATTGCATGTGTCTGACATGGTCTGAAACCAATTATTTGATATTTTCTTCAGAATGATGCCCAACTCTATTGGGAATGAGCAATCATGAAATAATTTACCTCCTGATTTAATTTTTTTTCTGCACAAATTAGTTGTAGCCTGAGCTAGCTACACACAGCTGCTTGTATCTCTCTCTTATCAGGATTCTACTTGAAACGGTGAAAAAGAAAAGGAGAGAGTAGAGCTGAATAGAATAGATTGGGGAATCCTGCTTTAAAAAGGCATTGACAAGTTTATCAGATATACTGATCACATGTGCTCTCTGCTGATTGAAACTGATAGACCTAGAAAGAACTATTAGTTATGTAAACTGTTATCTGAGTGGTTAAGGTTTTTTAAACACTTGTCTTGGTTTTCAGCTCCTTGTTAAGTGCAGTGAGACCCAGGAGTTCCAAGATATTCTGGTAAAGCAGCCTACACAAAGAAACTACACATTGGCAATTTTTTCCCTTTAAAAATAAAAAAAAACAAGGTCACAAATCTAAAAATCGTAAACATTTTCTTATTAGACATCACCATTACCACATGACTTTCATAAATACTCATACTATACATCCATACTGTGCATGTGGCAAAAAAATGCAGTGAAGTAAGGGATCTCCACTTATGTATAAACATGATAAGCATGCATAAATCTGCATATATTTAATTAAGTGTGTCTGTCACAGAGATGTCACTGCCAGCTATTAAACAACCTCAGTGAAAACTACACTAATTTTTGAAAGAGATTCACTACACATGAAACTGATTAAAATGTAAATTGATTAATTTAGAAATAAATATGTATTTTAATTATTTTATTGATTAAAATTTATTAAAATGCACTCCATAATGTCTTCCCAGTAAAATGAGATCAGTTTTGACCTCATAGTGAAGGTTGATTATATGTCAGGTTGCTAGATGTTTTCTACCAAATCCTAAAGCCTTCATCAACACTGCATGGGTAGGTCTGCCAGTATGAAACCTTTAATTGTAGATCATGTTTACTAATGAATGAAAGGAGGGACCAGTGCAGGAAACACAGGATAGAGAAGTAGAACATCAAATCACACTCTGACTTCAAATTTATGTTGTCATTTTAAACAAATGATCTCACAAATCTGACTCCTTGACAGCATACAGCTCCTTTACAACCCTGAGGAACAAACTATACTTTCTGAAGCACTCTGAAGATGAAGTGCCTTGTAATCACGTTCAAGAAAATTACTTTATACACAGATACTTATCTCAGTTTGCTCTGAAAACCAGAGACTCAACCTCCTCCTTATTCTCAAAAGCATGCATAGCCTCTAATAAATTACAAGACATTAAGACATTCTTATCATACACTTCAATTCCTGCCAGACAGTGACACTTTAAACAATTCAAATGTAAGTTAACTATTTAGTTTCTGAATTTTTCAATAATTCAATGTTTCAATAATTTTTTGATTATTATCAAAATACTGATATAGCAGACATATTTTAAACACCTCTTCAACTAAAATTACTTTACAACTTGTTGATAGACAATAGCTTCTAGCAGTTAAGAGTGGGGTTTTAGGTGCTATTCTACAATTAATAACTTCTTCTGAAGCAGTATCTATTACCAAAAAGTTATTTTCAAAAACTCAACAATTATCCTATGACAAAATTATCCTCCTAGAAAATTATTTCTCAGAGATCTGAAACAATATTTTGGCCTTGCGAATGACATAAACTGATTCCATACACATTTTTTGATTTTTCTTGCCTACACTGTGGGCTGATGGAGTTATCACATTCTCTGAAGTCTTCACACTCACACACAAAAAACACCAAAGTACAATGTTTTAAAAGATCATAAAAACTAAGAAAGCCTGATGAAAATAACTGAAAATAGCACCTACACTGGAATTGGAGTCCTATAAGAACTACAAGTTGTTCTTCCTCAGTCTGCTGAAAGAGAAATTAAGGACAGCCAGGTCTGTCAAATCTTCTCATGAATTCTAACTTTGATAGGACTTGTATGTGTTTCCCTGCATCCCATTTTGTAACACTTAAATGATAAAAGACAATTTTAATGTGTATCTGAAAACACAGCAATCAACATTTTTATTTTAATCTGGCTTACATTTCTTTAATGCTTGCAAATGTAAAAATGTCTGCTAGCTGAATTTCAATGCTTCCGCGTCTACATTCATAGAGGTTGGGTTCACAGATTAGTTCATTACATTGGAACTAGTGGATCTACTAATTGGAACTACATTGGATCAAATTAGATTGTTACAAACATTCAACCAATCAGTAATTTCTATCATGTGTTGATCATCCCTTTCTGTCAGAAGGAATATGCATGATATTAGATACTACATATTTCCTTAAAAATTAGATTTAAATGCCTGTGTCACTTCTCCTTCTCTTACTCCAAGACATAAGAGAGCCAGTTCTAATTTGCTNAAAAAATACAGCTGAATCCAATACTCTTATTTTTGCTTCCTGTGCCTTTATATTTCAAAACCCTAGTTAAGCAAAGTCACCACAAAGTTCTCATGATTACTTTTCCAGGGAATATGAACATCAAAAATAAATCTAGGCAGACAAAAAAGAGGGCAGATACTGCAATTTAAAAACTTACAGAGAAATTTTTCAAATTTCATAACTTTTAAACAAATATTTTGTAGAAAGACTAATATACAAAATAAGGATTAATCATGTGTCAGTAAAGACACAAGTTCCCACTCACTGAGCTGAGATTGCACAATTAAAACACTTCCTTATGCACGAGCTGATAGTATGGTGCATAACAGAATATATAATTTCTGTGCAACAGAAATTGTTGGAATTTCCCAGCACATGAACAGAAAACCAGTACACTGTCCCTAGTGCTCAAGCACGAAAATCTGGTTATTAGCCAGAGGATGATCAGTGTGTGAATCTACTGAGGCAAAGTAAACTTTCCTAGAAAATCTGAGACCAGTAACTAAACTAACTTCAGACAGTCCACAATATTTATAAGCATTATGTGCTAGATTTCTAATTAAGAAGTTGGACTGGGTTTTAACCACCCTTATTCTCTCTAGGTCAGATAGATGGGAATATATCCATTGCCTTGCTCTGTTCAGTAAATGTAGTGAAAAGTATTATAAATTTACTTTGTTTTTCAAAAAGCTTTACTTTTAAAAAACTGTGTGTAGACAAAAGTGGCCCCTTGATTGAAAATAGAGGGTTTTTTTAAAATTGTAAGACTAAGCCTCAGTGAAAAGGACATTAAAATTCTAATTCAGCATGTTACAACCATCTTGTGGGCATGACACTCCCCCCTAATTTAACCACCTATATTGTTTTTCAAAACAAGCTATTTTGACTAAAATAATTTTGACTTTTTACTGTACAATTTTTATGACAGAAGAGGTTCTCTGTCTTGACAAAAATCAATCAAGACCATCTCGTTAACTTGTGATTAATGATGCTAGATACACATATTGAAGTCTCCTGTAACCATCTTTGAATCAATTCTGAAGGATCATATTTCAAAGGCTTTTTTTTAAGTGTTCTCTTATTTGCCATAGTCCTACAGAGTCTTCTTCATGCAGGCCCATATTCTGAAGTAAAAGAGAGACTTTCATCATAATTGTCCCTCAGATTTGATCACTTTTTAATATTAAAGAGAAAATTACAGTATATAAATGTCAAATTGACTTCTGAACATTCACAAAATATCCTACTACAGAGTAAGTAAATTTTAATCTTTTACACTTGTGAGGAGAATGCAATGATTAAAGAGCACAGTGAGCTAAATGTTCCCTTCTTTCTGAGGAAGAAAATGCAGGTATGCTGCAAAAAGACAAAAGAAGATAATTAGCTGGTGTTTCACTAATTGTGAAAACATTTGGAAAAAAAAAAAAAAGCCCAAAATAAACTACCAAAAAGGTACACTACCATGTGCCCTGCAATCTCTGTAGAATTCTGAAAACAGACTTGAATTCCTGATTAAAAAGGTGAAATGGAAGATCTTCATTAGGACACAAGAGTCTTAAAAATATAAACCAAAAGATCATCAAGAATTTCATGTTTAAACAATATATAAATAAATTGAAAAGCAAAGTTTAATAAGTAAATAACAAGATAAAATCTTCAAATAGGCATCTTTTAAAGACAACAAAGAGTAAGTAAGGAGATTTCACTGCCCATCTTCATAATTTGGGCTTAATAAGCAATTTCAAGCAACTGCTCTAAAAAGATGGAAGGTCTTCAGGCACACTACCCACTTTGCAATTATGTCAGTTCACCTGACATTTCAGTAATTTAGATACTGTTATCTTTCAGCCTACTATACACTTAAAAAGTAACAAGCTTAATGCTTTTATAATCTTTATGAAAATGTCATTCTCTCAATAGAAACACATTTGTGGTCCTAGGGATATTATGTTCATATGGCCTTTAAGAGTGTACTTCCATTTCATTAAAACGCCAACTCTGCAAGTTCAAACAGATGGTTTTATTTTCTCCTCAGTACTACACATATTTTCATTTAATATAGTTGTACAGAAGAAATCAAACACAATACTTGCAAGGACAAGAAATAAGTAATATGTGACAAAGAAGCTATAAAATACATTATTTCCTATATTAAATGTAAGGATATTTTGCTTCCCCTGCGTAATCAGATCTTGTTATGCCTGTCAAAATTTTATAGGCTTCTCAAGGAAGACAGAAAACTGCAGAAATCTGTATCATATCTGTATGTCCACTGGTTTTCAGTTTCAGCTTTGTATTTTAAATTCCCTTCAACACTATTTGTTCCATTATTTTAAATAGGTGAAAAACCTATTGGATATCTCAATGCTGATTGGTTCATAATAAAAAAATAGCAATCTCTGGTATATAGAAAGCAAAATAACTAATGATCTCCATGTTTACTCAATAAGTGTCTCCATTTTTACTCAATCTCTAAGTAGTAACATTTTTGCTGTTGTCATCCTGTATTCTGTGATAGTTTTGTATGCCTAAGAGAGAAGTGCTATAGTTTTACTTGATACCTGTCACTTCCCCATCTTCCATTAATGGAAACCATATGGTTTTTTACTCCACCTGTGTAAGTATGGGGAAGACTGTGCCATACCTCACCATATCTGAAGACAGGCTGAGAGAGTTGAGGGTGTTCTTCATGGAGAAGAGAAGGCTCCAGGGAGACAGAGCCCTCTCCAGTACCACAAGGGGCTACAGGAGAACAGGAGACTAGGGCAGGGAGTCACGGGACTAGGAGTGATGGGACAAGGGGACATGGCCTCAAACTGAAAGAGGGTAGCTTTGGATTATATGTTAGGATGAAATTCTTGATTGTGAGAGTGATGAGGCACTGGAAGAGGTCAGCCAGAGAAGCTGAGGATGCCCCATCCCTGGCCAGGTCTGATCCAGCCTGGTATAGTTGAATGTGTTCATGCCCATGACAGGGGATTTGGAAGTAGATGATCTTTCAAGTCCCTTCCAACCCTGACAATTCTGTGAATATACGTGCAGAGCAGCTCAAGGGGTCAGTAGTTACAATGACGTCTTGCACACAGTTACCATTCTTTTTGTATCTTGTTTTATATAGGTCCCTAAAGCCCTGTTCCTACTAGTTATATGTTACCAGACCCTCTGCAATGGGACAGAAAGATCAGAAATAGAAGACAGAAGGAGATGCCAAGCAGGCAGCAATATAATAGAAGCGTATAAAGAAACTGCTGGTCCTGCACAAACAGAAACAAAACCAGCACGTTCAAAGGAGGAGACGAGCAGGTTATTGTGGGTCTCCTAAAGAAAAAAAAAAAAAAAAAAAAAAAAACCTCCTCAATATTTGATATATTTCATTAAGGGTATTCTCTCCCCAGCCAGATTTCACAAGCATTTCCATTCCATCCTTCCCAGCACTCACAGTTTCCACAGCTACAAATGCCGTTACCTAGAATAGAATGAATAAAGGGCAATTAACATAACTGAAATGTACTACATTAAAATGTGTTTTATGGNCATGGAGAAGAGAAGGCTCCAGGGAGACAGAGCCCTCTCCAGTACCACAAGGGGCTACAGGAGAACAGGAGACTAGGGCAGGGAGTCACGGGACTAGGAGTGATGGGACAAGGGGACATGGCCTCAAACTGAAAGAGGGTAGCTTTGGATTATATGTTAGGATGAAATTCTTGATTGTGAGAGTGATGAGGCACTGGAAGAGGTCAGCCAGAGAAGCTGAGGATGCCCCATCCCTGGCCAGGTCGGATCCAGCCTGGTATAGTGGAATGTGTTCATGCCCATGACAGGGGATTTGGAAGTAGATGATCTTTCAAGTCCCTTCCAACCCTGACAATTCTGTGAATATACGTGCAGAGCAGCTCAAGGGGTCAGTAGTTACAATGACGTCTTGCACACAGTTACCATTCTTTTTGTATCTTGTTTTATATNAAAAAAAAAAAAAAAAAAGGACATGTGAGGAAGCAAGGAGGCTCAAGGGCTCAAGTTCCAGTTTTTATTATAACTTCCTTATTTTTGTCTTTATAATGTCTAAAGGTCACTATGGAAATAATGTGGGTGTTTAAATACCCTGAAGTTTAAATTTATGAAAAAAGCCAACTTCAAATAACTGACAAATAACTTAAATTCTAAAACTTTGTAATTCTATACATTTGGCCCTTAGGAACACATTATACATTTAACTGAAATACCAGTTCAAGGATTTGGAATGAATTTGACCTGCAGAAGCAGGACATCATACGGCCTACTTTATATTACGTGCCTTTGCAGCACTTAAGAAAGATGCAAGAAGACTTTCAGGAATGAACAGTAGCAAGTGAAGTGACTAAAGCACTTCCCCTTCCACCCTCATACTTGTAAAGTAACAGATACTGGATTATGGGCAAGAAAACATGGTGGACAACAAATTGTAACTGCAGCACAAATATTGCAAATTATCTGCAATAATTGTTATCTGTACAGAAATATCACAGAAGTTGCAAATATACAAATATTAATTACATTAATCCAAGTTTGGACCTCTTTAATTTCCAGATATAAATGGAATGAATTACACTAAAGTTATTGAGCCGAAATTATTCCCAGATGTGAATAGTTGGGGTATTTTTAATCATGCAGTCATTAAACCAGCAAGTATTCATACTATTTTACATATATTTTTGATAGAAAAGACAAAAACCATAGAAGATTGGTTTAGGCCATAACAGTGGCTATTGATACCGCAAACCAAGTGAAGTAAATTATACAGAAGGATGAAAGCAAGTCTAAAATTAAAGCTCTTAATTTCAAAAAGAGGAAATTATAAACTAGGGGGAATAAAACCATATGCACACAAACATAGTAGAGAAATTAAATTTAAATTAAATATACAAAACCCAAAATTCATATCTCAAGTTAGCTCTTCAGCAAATTGCTGGGAATATGTAAGTATAAGTGAGCCCAAAATAGATTTTTTTTTTACCAAGTACTTTAACTTAACATCCTCAACGTGTCTTCTCTTGAACAAGTTACTCCATAGCCTGTTTCTTTTCTTGCTGCCAAATCCACTGCATAAATGCAGCTCCTATAAATAGTAGTGAGTCCTTCTATTCAAGACCATCTATATGCCATATTCATGTTAGGTGTTTCACAAACACAATATATTCTTTAGGAACTCAAGAACATTTAAAGATAATAGATTTGAAATATAATTTAAATCACAACTTGCATTTGAATATATCTTTATAATAGAATGGACGTTAGTTATATTCTGGAGAAAGAAAAGAGAGAGAAAGCCTGCTGGACATCTAATTAAAAGGATATATACTGGGATAAAAGTGCAATACATTAACACTGAAGTATAACTCTGAAGGTATTTGAATTATTTTCTAGCTAAAATGTGCTTAATCAAATCTGCATCACTTTAGTTTACTCTACTTTGAAATAATACTATTCTTAAAAAAATGAACTACTAAAATTTAGGAACACAATATCTATTGCCTCAGATTTTAAGAACAGAGTTCAGCTATGATTTTAAATGTTTACGGGTCTCTGGAAAGTTCATAGCATTTGAAATTATTATGCCAATCAATTTGAGTATGTTTGAAAAAATATAACTTAAAACTCTGATCTCTGTTTCATTTTAACCACAGGAAATTAAAAAATTAATTAGTCTATGTAAGTATTTATACTCTGTTTATATACAAAAACTATATAAATAAAGACAAATAAAACCTTCCACTAATACATAAACTTCATAATTCCATGAGATATAAGTTTCTTTGGCGGATGTCTTATCACCTGAAGGGTAGCTGTTTCTTAGGTTAGTTGTACCTGATTAAACTAACTTAACATTTTTGCAAACAAAGAAACACAAAAAAGGTTCAGAAGGTAATACTACAATACACAGACTTACAGGAAATAATTTCTGAGAAATACCACATTGGAAACCAAAGCAAAAGATTGTAAGAGATAACCTGAAAACCAGCTGTGATTCATTCCATGCTAAATTTTGTCAAAAGATATTTTTATATATTTTAAAATACCACGTTACATAAACTTCTGAAAGACGCAGATGATTAATATGATTGAAAATCTGAAACAACAAAATCCTACTAATAACCCACAAAACTTGAGAGAGTGTGTTGGGAAACATTCCTTGCATATTACCCTAGCTAGTTGGGAACACTGATTATGTTCTGAGAGTACAGAGAGAAATTATAATTCATGTAATATAAAAACCTTCTACAATAACAGCCCAAATAGTATTGGTTGAATCCTGAACTGTTAAAGGTAATAAAAGTCACAGATCTAACAGATAAGAGGATGAAGTTGTAACACAAAACCACCTGCCTCCACTAGAGCTGGCAACTGAAGATGCTGAGTTCCAAAATTTGCCTCTTTTCACATGCCACTTTGACAGCTTCTCTATCAAACCACACACTTGTTAGGTACTGATAAATGGTAACAATCTCTTTATAGTACTTTACAAATAACTGCTGTAGTACGGAATTAAAAAAAAAAAAAAAAAAAAAAAAAAAAAAAAAAAAAAAGAAAAGAAAAAAAAAAGAGTTAACTTCTTACTTCACAAATAGATTATTATACATGGAATATTTTAGAGATAACTCTGTTAAAGCTTGTTATAGACTACCTCTATTTTCCCAAAAGAAATACATTGTATATAGAAAGTTCTGAGGTTCTGGTATTGCTTTATTATTTTCTGTTATTTTTTTTCCTATGCTGTATAGTAGAATCAATTACAGTTCTTATGAAAAATCCCACAACAAACATCAACTAAAAACCACATTACCCTGAGGATGGACTAAGCAAGCACAAACCCTTCTATGACCTCTGGGATAACAGTCCCAACTGAATGCCCTAGATTAAATTATTTTGATATTCTGAAATGTGCTGGTTTGACGGCTCCCAGAGGACAGAGGCAACATAC
This sequence comes from Aegithalos caudatus, assembly GCA_013389925.1. NCBI lineage: Eukaryota > Metazoa > Chordata > Aves > Passeriformes > Aegithalidae > Aegithalos > Aegithalos caudatus. The sequence goes on along the minus strand of WEIU01005381.1, from coordinate 9,076 downwards.
ATCAAAAAATAAGAAACACAACTGTCTTTCAGCTAAGAAAAAAAATTTCTCTTTCTGTTTTTCCCTCCATATTTATGCACGAGGTTCTTTTGATACTTGGCAAACTGGGTATCACAAGGTAATCAATTAAAGCTGTCTCTTAACCCAACCTATGTAAAAATAAATTTTCTCTCTAAATTGTGGGAGGCCAACAGAGTACCAGAATTTAAGAGTTATAAGTAGGAAATGTCACTTGACATTGAGAACTTGTCCACCATTAGAAACCTCTTAAAATATTTCGAAAATAGTTACTTCATTGTGAACTGCCATGTGAACATTTTAATTCTAAAGGGAAAAAAAGCCTTTATATAACTTAGTGTGGTACAAATGTAGTATATTCATACGCTTATAGGAAAGAAATCTCTTTCCAAAAAAGACTCTTCCCATAGGAGCTCATATACAAATAAGTTAATCAGTCATAACTGTTTTATGATACAAGGATAATTTTTGCTTGAGTTGATGAATAATACCAAATAATAGGCTATGACACGTCCAGAAAATGAAAAAGAAAAAAACCAAAATCATGCTCAAAACTTCACAACTCTCATCTATTTTGTTTTAGCATTCTGATTTCTGATTTCACTATTGGTGCCTTATGGTTTCCCTGCCTGAAATCTGTAAGAGCACTTTTCTGCAGAAAACTAGTAGGAATAGTAGAAAAGCAGTAGGCAATTCAATACCTACTTCCCATACTGACTTCTTGATGTAAAAAAACATGAAGGCATGACTATGACAGCCCCTGTGAAGAAAGCAATCCTGAGAATTAAATTATATTAATGAACAGCAATTCTAAACACATTTTATGAGTGCGAAGGAGACAGCTGCTGCATCTGAAATATAATGAATTTTCAATAAAAATTAAAATCTACTCTAATATTTATGAAATAGAGAAACTATATTTTAATTCTTTTCAGAAAATATTTTAAAGCTGCAAGCAAGTCCTAAGATTTACTTTCTTTGTTTTCACCTTCATCTGTGTTTTTGACTATACAAAAGAAATGCGCACTGGAAATTTGTACTGATAGATGTACTGGCACAAAAACATGCAGTCACATCCTGTGACAAAAAAAAATTAAGCAGAGGAAGCACTGTATTAATAGATTGAATGACAGTTTTCTTCCAGCTTGTAATAGAGAGTTAAAGTACAATTTTTCAGAGAGACATATTTGTGACCACTTTAAACTCCAAGTTTTAGATGTAAAATGGAGATATCTGAACTTCCCTATCTTTGTGAGCTGTTTTGAGACTTAAAGAAAAATTAAGTTACAAACTTCTGTTTGCTACAGGTAATTTTTTTGTCAGTGAATTCTTTCACTGACTCACATCTCACTATGTAATTAAAAAACACATTACTTGTTATTTCATATCTCAGCAGTACTCTGACACTACTTCGTTTCATTGTTCCCCACCAACAGTGCATCCCACTAGTATATACACACTGAACTTCTCATCCTTTCAATTTATTTGTCTGAATGTTTTTTCCTTGTCTTTCACATGTTCCAGTATTCCTCCATATTTCAGTTCTTGTTGAAAAATTATCTTTGCATTTCTTCCACTGGAATTTTTAATTGACTTACACTAACACATATGCTGACTTTAAAACTCCAAAGTGTGTAATTTTCTTCTGTATAGACCTGACAAATCATCACCTCACTCACCCTTTCATGATGCTGCATAATTCTAAGATCTTCTGTTTCTGTATTTTTCACATGATTCTAAACTTCTAATATTTTCTGTCTGCAAATCACTTTATAGAAAGCTATGCTTTAAACAAACAACTCCTGCACAGAGGCATGCTCAAAACACTGCATTGAAAAAGCAATTACATACAATTGTGCAATTATGTTATACAAGTTTCTACTCTATGTTATTTTTTCCAAAGCACTGTTCCTTCCCTTTGGAAATTAGCATGTAAGACTTAAAAACTGCAAAAAGAAAATATAGAAGGTAGTATATCAATAACAGATTCCTTTCCCGCTTGACATTTCTTGAAACAAGAAAAAATTACCAAGTGGTATTAACTCTAACTTACTGTACTTTCACAAGACTAGAAAGTGTAAATGGATTTTTTGTTTCTTTCTTAGTTTGAGAATTAGAATCTGCATAGTAATCTTTTGGGACATNATAGGGTTTTGTTAAATGAGTTACTCTCTTTTACTTTTGCACCACAATTCTGACACAGTTTAAAATTCAACTGCAGTAATATGTTTAAAATATAAAGCTGCAGTTACTAATTTTGGGACTCTCTCTTCACAGAAAATAATCAATTATATTAAAAAGTAGCACAATTAAAATAATATCTAACTACAAAGAATATAAAATAAGACTACTAACCCACAGTGTGAACTGTTCCTCTATGCTTCTTTGAAGTCTTGTTTGCTTTAACTATGTGTAGAGCATTTTCTTTGAACTGCAGCTCACAAAGTCTTTCAAGAAGAACTGTCATTTCTTCCGTGATGGTATCCAGGTAAGTCTCATTAATAAACTTTAACGACAAAGATGGACCAATAGTTCCACTTAGTATATACAAATCTTCTTTTATCATTGTGCACAATTTGGGTATGGAACTTTGGTAACCGTTAACCACTTTATCAAAATTTGTTTCACCACAGCTAGACAAAATACAGTTCTGTAGAAGATCACTAACCAGTTTATTCTGCATATTTTGATACTTCATTAAGACTTCTGATTTAGGATAAAGAAACAAAAGCTGCTGTACACACTGAGTTTTAAACTCCATTTGATGTTGCAAAGCATTAGTGTTTGTTTCTTCTTGACTTTGCAGTCTATTTACCAAAAATTGTCGAAGATGCAATCTCACATCATCCCAAAGAGATTTCACATCCACAGCTGAATCATCCTGAATAGTATGAAGGGAAGATGTTAACTCAAAAGACATCCCGCTTGCAGTACAGGGAAATGAGACACCACACTGACTAGAGAGATCCAGAAGGAAGTGAAGTACCATTTCTTCTTGATTTTTCTCATTCTTCAGCAAGCTTTGCTAACAAAGGCAAATCAGAAAATATTTTAGAAATTTTTGTTAATTCCAGTTCATTAAATGAACAGCTTCATACTAGAGTAAAAACAGTTTCCAATACTAATTATCTTAACAGCAAATAAGATATGTAAGCAACAGAAATTATAAAACCCGTGGAAAACAGGATTTATATGCAAATTAATTTTCTTGTCTACCTCTGCCAACAGCTCACATTCATCTTCTCATCTTTCTTATATCCCCAGCCTCTTTTCTCAATCAATTCTAGACCAGAGCTCAAAGAAAACAGCAGTGTTTTGTTGTCATAGCATCTTTTAAAGAAAACTGTATGAAAAAATTACTTAGGATTTACACAGATGAGAGATTTTTCTCATAAAACTAAGTAAGGCATTTATAAAATGGTCACTTTCTATGGCTCAGCAGGCAATCATCAAAAAGACCATTCTAAGGATAAAAAAGTCCCAGGACTCCCTAAAGAGCTAAAATTGAAATCTTATTAAATATTAAAGAGCCTTAGATCACACAAGATAGAAGAATAAAAAGCTGTGTGTCCCATCAAACCAAGATGCAAGCTGATGTATTAGTGACCTCCATATACATCTATGCTGTATGGGTTGGAGAAGGCAGTCAGTCAACAAAGCAAGTGAAACCACATGGCTGCCGTTCCTTCTTCATTCAAGTCTGAAGAGCTTTCTCAGCCCAGGGCTAGGATCTCTCTAACCTTAGAGCTGCTTCAGCTTCAAGAGGTCATGCAGCAAGTGGCAGCTCCTCTTGTCACAGCCTAACACCACCATCACAAGAAAATTGAGTGGAATTGGCAGGATTCTTGATTTTCTTAGTTTTAGTAGGAAAGCCTTAAGTGGATGAGAATCTAGAAGCCCTCTCACTTGCTCCTTCATCTCCCATTGCTTCTCTCCAACAGAGAAAAG
>WEIU01005380.1:6356-32540 GCA_013389925.1 Aegithalos caudatus | reverse complement strand
AATTGAAACATCATCTGCATAGAGTCTATTTGTTGGCAGCAAATGTCATTTGTATTTTTCCTGTGGGTGTACCTGGAGTAATAAAGAACAACTCACTGGTGTATATCTCTACAGATTCTGTTAAACTTCAAGAACTCAAAACCTTAAGAAGTTCTTCTATGTATTTTACCAGAGAAACAATACTTTTTACAGTAAAAAGAACTGGACATTTTGAAAATGTTTCCTCAGAAGTGGGGGTTGGTGTGTGTGTTTATAGGAATTGGAGTTCTTGATTAAATATTTAAGAAAAAAAAATTAAAAAACCCTTTCATTACAGGAACAAGAAAAATGAAACCGAAGGAAGAAGTATTTTTGTCTTCAATCCCTAAACATTTATGTGATAGTATTGCTGTCAAGCCTTCGGAGAATTCTATACTCCGTACCTCAGATTGTCATTCTCCTCCATAGATCTGTCTCATAGGTAGTTCTCTGGTCTAGCTGTTAGCCTATTGTCAACTGGATTTAAGAGAGGGAAGTTTCATTTTTCAGTAAGAAATTTTCTTTATTTTAGTACAGAAATTTATTGTAGCTTTCCTCCACACAGTTAGAAATTCCTTCCCACTATCAAAAACCTATTTGAACTCTATTTGTGTATGCCTTTTGTTGATGGAAGTGTTTTTAGAGCTGCTATTTAATATTATGTGATTCACTGCTCATGTAAGTCAAAGGAAATCACTCTTCTACAGAGCTAAGAAGAAGGAATCTGCAAACTACTTGGAAAGTTCAACAATCTACCACTTCTATATATTTTTATATGCTTATATGTTTATATGTAACAAACACAGATGAAGGTGAAGCTAGTAAACTCTACAGCCAGGTTGGATGGGGCATTGAGGAACATGGTCTAGTGTGAGGTGTCCCTGTCCATGGCAGAAACTAGAAAATCTTTAAAAACCCTTCCAAACCAGGCTATTCTATGATTCTATAAAACTCTGCATTTGCCTTACAAGGATGCTTCTCTTCTCTATCCCTCATTCCTTTTTTACCTTTTACACAGGTATTTAGTTTACTGTGACACAAATTATCTCAAGCCAATATAGAGAATAATTTAGTTTGTTATTCTTATACAGCTTCTCAGAAATTAGGCCTTACTTGATCCCCTTGCACTTTTGCTTTGAAGTGAAGGGAATACTTTAAAATGACCTTTGAAAACATCAGTCAAAGCAAAACCATTCCTAAACCAGAAGCCTTCCTGGGCTCCATGTACATGATTGTTTTACCTTAAAAGTTAAGATGGCACAAGAGTTTTAGCACAAAACACATAGAATTTTGTACCCAAGCTCTCACACTTCATATTAGGACTTGCCCATCTCACAGTTCATCAGCACATTCCACTTTCAGGTGGGGAAAGGAAGTTTGGAGAAAGCAGTCAGCTTGCAAATGACCTGAAAAAAAAATCAAAGAGTTATTTATAATAAAAAAGGCAAATATATTCCATGGGAATCTGACCTGTCACAATCAAATGTTTTAAATCATATTAACCTTCATTAGGTTTACTTTTCTAAGCATATTTTACAGCCATAATCCCAAAACACAGAACCTGTAGTAGGTGTGATTAATACTGCCTTGGGTATGCTACGCTCATTTGTTCACACTCGTATAGTCTATTATCTATCAATGCATTTCTGCCATTGGCATGTTTTGTTGCTTTCTTATTTGACCATTCCTCCTCCATTCCATTCTATACACACATCTGTATGTACCTAACCAGAAAATGTACAATCCCACTGGCGAAATTTGCATATATATCCTCTTTTAGAAAAAAATTCTTTCTTTTTATAATTATTAATTTTATTTCTGTGTCTATTTAAATGCAGATTGCTTAACCAATTAGTCTGTTTCCAGCAGTATTTGCTGGTTGTTAATTCTAGTTAGTCATGACTGATCACTAGAGAAAACCACTTACTGCAATAGTCCAAATGAAGGTGGGGAACCACCTACAGGCTTCTTTTTTTTTTTTNTAAGGTCAGGATGTTGCTGGGAGGCTATTCTTTTTTTTTTTTTTTTTTTTGTTTTTTTTTTTTTTTTTCCATGCATTCCAGCATAGTTGAGAAGTAGAAGAGAAAGAGCTGAGATCAGAGATATCATTTACTGTTCAAAGGATAGTACTTGACTGAGTTTTTATTTACTGAAGATGTGAATTAGATATACTTACAAGGACAGAAGAAAAGATTACAAAAATAAAATAGATATTCATCAGGAGAGGACAACTATAGATTTGAAAAGAGATTTTAATTTTGTTGCTTAGAAACTATTAACTACATTACCTAAAAGTCGGATAATCTGACCATAATTTAACACTGTTTTATAAGCTGATTTCCCTACTCCTTCTTTGATTCTATGCCATTGTCACTCTTATGTTGACCATGGTAACTTTAGAAAGATATATTTGGGAGTGGGGGAGAGTTCAGAAGATGAGGGTTTATTATGTAATATATTGAAAACCTCAAGGAACATTTCTTTATGTTTCTGTCTACACAAAATGCAGAGGATAAGGACTCTGGATCAGTTGCTGAGTTACTCAGAGTGCCATGAATTTTAACGATAAAAACAACCAAATGACATCTTTGGAGAGAGTGAAAACAGGTTTTGAGCTGAAGCTGATCAACCAATATAGAAATACAGAAGTCTGGACTATTTTATAACTGCCTGTTATTCATTTTACCACATTATTTTAAATGGAGATAAATTTGTAACTTATTTTCCCAACAAGCAGCAATTGGGTACTCTGTAGTTTCTCACAGGCTGACTCTGAGTGCAATTCAGCCTGTGCAGATGGCCTGCACAGGGATGACACATCACGTAAGTCTCAATTAGCTTCTCACTGCAGAATTTAAATTGGATTACGTGAAACATAAAACCTCGCTGGCACTGTCTGAAAAGCGGTGATCTACAACCTCTGAAGTTAAAGGCTAAAATGTAATGAACCAGCAATTTAAGAACTCTATCATATTTTCTTTTTTTTTTTTTTTTTTTTTTTTTTTTTTTTTTTTTTTTTTTTTTTTTTCTTTTTTTTTTTTTTTTTTCCCAAAAATGTAATTATACTGGAATACAGTCTTTTCTATGAAACTTTATTGAAAAATATTTTGGCTCATTCAGAGAGAGAGAATTCTAGTTCTCGAAGTCTGGCAAATGATGAGAAGCATCACATCCTTACTGATATGATTCTAATCTGTGTTGTTTGAGAGGGAGATATTTGCTCCATAGTTGTAGGCTGCAATATCCCAGCTACCTTTCTTTTTGGTCTGTTATAATATTTTTAACACGCATACAACACAGCTGAAGCCATCAGATTTTTTTCAACCCAGATCAAAGATCAGTAATGCTAGCTGAAATGTTTGTTTCATGTTTTATTAAGGACATTCATCTCCAGTCATCAAAGTAGCTGATAGCCTTATGGTCTTTCTAGACTGCTGCACTTAGACACATAATAGTTGTAACGAAAGGCAAAGACTAATTAGCAGAGAGGGTTTTTTGCATGTTACATTTATAACATGGCAACAGTTCTACAAAAGCACCATTGAAAAAAATAGAAACGTGTTTCTATTCATTTGAAGCTGGGTAATACATTGATTTTTAAATTATCCTCCTTTCTTACAAGGTGCTTTACAGATGTATTTTATTGACTGTCTTTTGCCCCATATAAATAACTTGATCCTCTATTGCAGTCTAGTAAAAGAGTAGGATTTACTCTTAAGCAAAAAAAAAAAAAAAAAAAAAAAAAAAAANNNNAAAAAAAAAAAAAAAAATTGTTAGCATGTTCTTGTATAGTAGAAATATTTTCTGGAGGAATGAAACTACCATTAGGATATAAAAACCTGTTTGTTTAACCCTAGCCAACAAAACCTCTCCCTCTGCTTACTTTGTGCCTGTGATGTTCTCTTAGTCTTCTTGTAGGTTTATTTTTGGTTCAAAATCTCTAGTGGTAAGCATGTTTTGAAGGAAATTTCTAAAAGAAAGAGTTTGTCAAATGCTATGTGCATCCAGCCTGGATGGGAAACAAGGTTTCAAAGGCACTAAGGAATAAAAGGAGGATGTATCATCTTTGGAAGGAGGGTCAGGTCTCTCAGGAAATATTTAAAGGAATTGCTAGGGCATGTAGGAAAAAAATTAAGAAGGGCAAACCTCAGTTTGAACTAAATTTGGCAACTTTTGTAAAGGATAATAATTAATGTTGTTACAAATATATTAATGGCAAAAGGAACCGTAAGACCAAATTTGTTCTCTACTGGATACAGGAGGGAACTTAGTAACTGCAGATGAGGAGAAGGCAGAAGTGCTTAATGCCTACTTTGCCTCAATCTTTAGTGGTAAGATGGCTTGTCCTCAGGACAACTGTCCTTCTGGGCTGGTAGATGGTGTCAGGGAGCAGAATGGTCCCCCTGTTATCCAGGAGGAGGCAGTCAGAGAGCTGCTGAGCCACTTAGATTTTCATAAATGTATGGGTCTGGATGGGATCCATCCCAGGGTGATGAGGGAGCTGGCAGATGAGCTTGCAAAGCCACTCTCCATCATTTACCAACAGTCCTGGCTCACTGGTGAGGTTCCAGATTACTGGAAGCTGGCCAGTGTGACACCCATTCTCAAAAAGGTAGGAAGGAGGATCGTGGTAATTGGAGGCCAGGTAGCCTGACCTCAGTACCTGGTAAGGTAATGGAACAGGTTATACTGAGTGTCATCACACAGCACTTAGAGGATGGCCAGGGTACCAGATCCAGCCAGCATGGGTTTGGGAGGGGTAGGTCATGTTTGACCAACCTGGTCTGCTTTTATGACCATGTGACCCACCTGGTGGATGCAGGAAGGGCTGTGGATGTTGTCTATTTGGGCTTCAGCAAGGCCTTTGACAGTGTGCCCCACAGCACACTCCTGGAAAAGCTGGCAGCCTGTGGCTTGTACAGGAGCATTCTTTGCTGCATTAAGAACTGGCTGGATGGCTGGGCCCATAGAACAGTGCTGCATCCAGCTGGGGACAGTCACCAGTGGTGTCCCTCAGGGGTCTGTGCTGGGGCCAGCTCTGTTCAATATTTTTATTGACGACGTGGATGAGGGTTTTTTTATGGAAAGGGGGATAAAATACTGGAATGGCCTGCCAGGGGAGGTGGTGAAGTCACCACCCCTGGATGTGTTTAAAAAAAGATTGGATGCGGCACTTGGTGCCATGGTTTAATTGAAGTGTTAGGGCGTGGGTTGGACTCAATGATCTTGAAGGTCTCTTCCAACCTAATGATTCTGAGATTGTATGAATTCCTTATGCAGATTACCCTAGCTGGTAAAGCTCTTGGAAGCAAAAAGTTCTTAAGGCTTCAAATAATACACTAGCTTTAATTCTTAATTTATTGGAGATTCCTGCTTTTGGTATGTGAAAAAGACTGTCACAACAGGTTTTTTGGGGGAAAAATATCAAGTTGATCTTCTGCAAATGCTTTTCATTTCAATATAGTTAAATGGACTGTGAAAAGACATTATTCTGGAAAAGGATTTAGACAGTCATGGAAGATCAACTGCACGAGGCAGCATCAACAATAAAAGAATAAAGGGATCCTCCATACAAGGGATTGTTAAGCAGGAAAAATAAAGAAGCATTGATTGTACTCAACATTGATAAAATCTCTGTTAGAATTTCACAGTCAGAAATTTATTTTAAGAATTGATTGAGTTTGAGAACAATTTGTAAAAGTTATACAAGAACTAAAAGTTTCACAAAAGTTTGGATTTAGGCCTTGCAAGTTGGGTTGCATTGGATATAAGCATGTACAATTCAGGTGCCTGTAGTGTAGATTTCTACATGTGAACTAAATTATTAAGCTTACTTTTTATCCAATATGTATTTTAGGAATGACTGAATTATCTATGTGTATTGCCCTCTGGGTATCACTCTAGGTGGTCGTGTCTCTCCTGCATGTCCTATGTAACATTTGTCATTCCTGCATAGGTATCTCAGATGCCTTAGGGTGTCCAAAATAGCATGAAATACTTATAATTGTACAACATGTCTGTGGCTTTGATCAATATAATTGATGCCTACAGAGAGATTTTTGTAGCTCATTCTAAAACAGACCTATCTACATGAAAACTTCACTAGGAGAACTTTTGTTGATTAGACCACTATAGATGGACAAAAGCTTAGACATATATGATGTCTAAACATGTATACATACATTACAGATGTCTGGGCATTAATATCTGAATCTATAGCTGGATTTCACCCACAGTTTGCATGGGCATTTTGGAAAGAAGACAAAATTACCTCTCTAAAAACATATAGAAGAGGATGCATTTGTGAAAATATTTCTCAATGCAGAATATATGAGCAACAACAATACAAGTATAAAGCAAAGTATGCAAAATTAATTTAGACAAAAATGGAACTTGAAATTAGACACATTTTAAGAGCAAAAACAAAAGTCTTGAGCCAGGTAGTAGACTTGGAGGATAGTGGATCAGATGGTCACCAATAGGAGAGAGCTAAGAGGGGACATGGAAATCGGAGGCAGCCTGGGCTGTGATCATAAATTGATGGGGGTTGTAGTCCTGAGGAATATGGGTCAGTTAAGGTGTAAAATTAAGCCCCTCAACTTTAGGAAAGGAAACATCTTCCTCTTCTTCTAGGAGATAGTCAATAGGATCCCCCAGGGTGACTGCCATCAGGAACAAGGGAGTGGAATAAAACTGGCAGATTTTTAAGGCGGTCTTCCATATAGTCAAAGAGCTAGCAGTACCAGGAGTAAATGCACAGGCAGTAGAAACAAGAACAAGTAACCTGGGAAGAGTATAGAGGTGAAGTTCAGTTGTATAAGGAGGAGATGAGAAGCTGGAACTAAACCTGGCAAGGAACACAAATAATGAGCCTTTGCAGGTATGTTAACAAGAAAACAAAGGTGAAAGGAGGTGTACTCCTGCTGAAACAATGCTTGGTAATTGGTAATAATGGATGAAGAGAAGGCTGAGGTACTCAAAAACTTTTTGGCCTCAGTCTTCATCTGCCAACTGTCTTACCTCACCTCTCGAGTGGATGGAGATTGAGGGAGCAAAGGACTTCCCTTCTGAATAAAGATCAGGCTCATGACCACCTGAACAGCTTGAATGTATATTACTCTATGGGACCTGATCAGACACATCCCAGATTCCTAAGGCCAATGCAGTTGCCAAGCCACTCTTCACGATATTTGAAAAGTTATGGCAGCCAGGTGAAGACACAGTTATTAGAAAAAGGGAAACATCAATCTTTGAAAATGGTAGAAAGGAAGACCCTTGGAATTACAGACCTATCTGTAGTCTATTCCGTGCATGGAAAGATCATGGAACAGATCCTCCTGGAATCTGTGCTGAGGCACATGGAGAAAGAAAATCATCACAACTTAACCCAGGGTCAAATGTTAGATAATAATTGAAAAATAATTGAATGGTGCAATCCAAAGGGTAATGGTCAATAGCTCAGAAGATCAGTGATAAGAAGTTTACCTCAGGGGTTCGTATTGGAACCAGTGTAATTTACTAAATTAATTAATGGCATGGACAAAGGAATCAAGTGCATGCTCAGCAAATTGGTAGATGACAATGAACTGAGTGGTGTGATTGACACACCTGAAGAACAGGATGTCATCCAGAGGGATCTATACAAGCTCAAGAAGTGGCCCATGGGAATCTCATGTGGTTTAACATGACCAAGTGCAAGGTCTTGCAACTAGGTGTTTTACATTCCTTCCAACCCAAGTCTATCTATGATTTCATGATTCTATGATTCTGTGATTCCATAATTCTATGATTCTATGAATATATGAATAAAGAACTCAACAGTCAGAGCTTTCCCACTGTCAATATGGGAAAAAAACCTGAATCAAGACACATGATAATTTTTTGCAGGTCTCAATTATTTTGTAAAAAATATGTAATAGATTAGTAGCAAAAAGAATGAATAAAAAAATTAATTGCTTGTTGCCTAAAGACCAGCATTAGGCAAAATGACAGAGTGAATTATCATAACAGGGCTTTTGGCTGTAAAGTCTATTGCTACATCAATATGAGTTAATAAACAGAGGCATGAGATTGAGCTCTTGGCCGTGACTATCCCTTTCTTTGTTAACATAATCTCTGTCATGGCTTTGCTTTAGGCCAAATAACACTTTCCCAGACAATATGGAGAGCCAGTTGAGGAAATAACATATATAAATCCTCTGTTTCAAAGGCACATTTACATGTATTAAACATAGAAAGTCTAAAAAGTCTGATTTTTCTTTTCCCTGTAGGAGTTAAATAAAATCTGCTATTTAGTAGTATTTCAGTTTATGTATCTTCCTTACCAATTTATATTTTTGAATAACTATCAAACTCTTTTCTTCCAAAGTGCAAACTATCTTCCAGCAGAACTGTAGCGAATCTTGTACATGAGATGCAGCAGAAGTATCAGTGTGCTATTGTTAACAAGTCAGGATCAAATACTCTAATGGCCATAACAAAACATGAACTGGTGACCCATGACTGAGGTTATGATAGATGCAAGAAGGCTAAGGCTAAGCAATGAAATGTAATGAATTTCCTCACTTCTGCTATTGCCAGGTTTTATATGAAAAATATAGAGTGATATATTTCTCTTAATTATTAATACAATATACTTTGAGTCTAATAAAATATTTTACCTGAAAATTGTCCACATGGTGGACCTGTTATATTATAAAGAGATGCATTTTAGAATTCATTTTAAATTATGCATTGCAGTTTCTCTGTAAAATGTATTTCATGCTTTAACAAATGGTTTTCATTACACAGTGTGTATAACTTCTTTTTTTTGTATCTGCTACATAATGTGATTTATGATCTTAATGGCATCTATTTTCATACTATTTCTTTCATAAAATCAAATCAAGTACTATCTGTTTATCTGTATCTGTTTTTTCTCATAAGCAGCAATAATTGGAAGATGTCATGCAGGTCTGGGAAATCTCAGGCACTGCTGCTCTCACACGTTGCTGCATTTGGATCTCAGCATTTTCCGTCTCTATATTCCTATGCTTCCTGAGTTTTGAATGGACAGGAGCAGTGTTCTTTCCTGTCAGGATTCTGCCTGTTAATCCTTCTCGGAAGTGAGACCATGATGTTTCTCTGCTCTTTCCCCTCAGATTAACAGCTGTGTAGGAGGACAACATGAGCTCTTGGCTCTGCAGCAGTTGAAAACACCCAGCTATGTCTCGCAGCTGCAGCTGGTGAGGGGAACACATAACACCACTTGTCAGACATAAATAGGACAGGGTGGAAGCTGTGAGGAGCAGGAGATCTGGACCCATGCGAGGAGATATGAGGACTCATGTGGACTCATATGTGGACATATGAAAGGAGAAACAAGATGAAAGAAATGAGGAAACACAGCAAGGAAAACTGTCAGAAGGAACATAGGCAGAAGTACAAAAGAGAACTGTTGTTTAGAGGAGAGGAGGAGAACTGGCAGAGGAGAACTGTGTACAGGCAGAGTTTTGGAGAAAATGAAGGAGAAATCAGAGAGATACACTGGAAAGGACACCAATGGGCTCATCACTGGATGCAGTCTTGGAAGGAGTTTCATGCCATGAGGACAAATTCTTCTGAGAGGTCTGGATTCATAGATGACCCATGACAGAGCAGGGACACCCCTGAGGGGACTACAGCACATAAAGTAACCCATATCAGTACAGAGGAGAAGTAGAAAGCAAGGAACTGTAGATGTGTCCTCGTTTATAGTGGCAAGGTTTTGGTAGTGAGGGAAAGTCACAGGAGTCACTTCTATGAGAGGCTGCAAGAAGCTACCCCCACGTCCAGCAGAGCCGATGGCAGCCAGCTCCAAGATGGACCTGCAGCTGGGCAAGGCTGAGCCCATTGGAGACAGTAGTAGGACATCTGAGCTAATGTATTTAAGACAGGGAAGAAAAAACCCTGTAGCACAAACAACAGCAGTGAGAGAAGAGCAAATCTGTGAAATCAAGGATTCTGCAGACACCAAGGCCAGTGAAGAAGGGGCAATATGCCCAGTTCCAGACACTGGAGCAGAGATTACCTGGCAGCCTGTGGCAATGCAGACTGTTCCTGTGCAGCCACAGTGGGGCAGGAACACCACTGCCATCCACTAGCAGCCCACTGAAGACTCTGTGCCAAAGCATGAAGGAGATGAGTGTGAGGAGTGTCAGAGATAATGTGTGTGATTAACTGACCATAACCTCCATCCCCCTGTACTTCTGTAGGGGGAGGGGTGGGGAATTTGTGAGTGAGTGTGAGCCCAGAAAGAAGAAGGGGTGGGAGAGAGGGTTTTAAGATTAAGGTTTTATTTCTCATTATCTTACTCTGGTTTGATTTATAACAAATTAAGTTCATTTTTCCCCAAATCAAGCATATTTTTTCCCATGAGATTAACTTGCAAGTGATCTTTCTGTATCCGAACCTCAACCTGTGATTTCTTTTATAATTTTTCCTTCCCTTTTCAGCTGAGTGTTAGAGAAGATTTGGTGGACACCCACTAGTCTAGCCAGGATCAACTCACCCTGGAGGAAAATAAGTAGGAAGAATTTAACAGAAGGATACAACTAGGACCAGAGCCAACTTCCTCTGCTGCCCATCACCTAACCAGAAAGACATTGAGGGACAGAGCATAACACACTCTGTCAAGAGATTTCTATCAATTTGGGACAAACATAGTAAGGAAATATGTTAGGAAACAGAGAAAAATGCCACTTTTTATCATGCAGACTTGGGGAGGCAGGGGAAGAAAAAAAATGCCAGTCTTTTTTCTACCAAAGGACTTCACCTGGAATAAGGAACTATTACAGATCAAGAACTTTGCTACACTAATTCCTAAATTATAGAGTGGTGGGATTTCAATGTAAAGTAGTATATACAGAACTAGAAGTGGGATTTCTGGTTAGAATCTGGAAGAACTTAAAACTCCTCAGTATTACACATAATTCTCAAACTGTACAGAAAAAGGTTCCGCAGAAGAACATAAATAACTATTTAAAATGGAACTAGGCATTACAGTAACACTTTATAGTTTTTTTCTCAGAAAGAAAAATATAAGCCAAAGACCTAATTTTTCTCTTAATTTTCATAAACCTGCAGTAAACAAAGCCTACAACATTTGAGTTATTATCAATTTTTTATTCATTGTACTATCTTTGTTCCAACATAGCACTGTGAATATAGTAAGATTTGTTTCAGAGGTTTTGATAGCAACTAGTTACCTTTCGTTCTTTAGAACAAGTTAAAAACAACTTATCTGACTTCTTTTCTAATGAACAATGAAGAATCATTTTCTACAGAATTATTTTTTTTCAATGTGGATTAAAAAATCTGGTGCGTATGTTTTAATCAGGAAGCTGCAAGTAGTCTTTTATACTCAGAACCACTAGTAATAATAGTTTGAAAGCCATTATGAAATTGTAAGTTATTTGGTCAAAGTAAATGACTTGGATAAAAAGAAATTATTTTCAGAGATTTACAACAATGTTGTATCCTTGATTCCAATGCCGTAAAAGAAAATATGAAGGAAAAAAATAACATGAAATTGGAACAAAGACTTGTGAGTTCTGTATCTTTTCTTCCCTATCAGTAACCAAAGGAGGAAAAGAGTCACAGGCCTTAAAGCTAAATATAATATTTAAAACTCAGCCTTCTAATAGCTAAAGTACTGAAGCTACTCTAGTTCATCCTATAGCAAAGAACACAAGGTAAAACTTTGAGAAGATGAGAGTTAATATGGAGTATATCTGCCATTTTAAAAAGTGAGGTAATGGTATATTTTTAGTATTTTAAAGGTATTTCTGTATATTTTAGAATATAAATTTTAAAAAATCTTATAAGTATAGATAACATTACCATTCAATGAGATTTGAGGCAGGTTTTCAAGGACACACTTTTATTTCCAGGGTACTTATTTTTTTACAATGCAGAGATCATGATGTCCAAATTTTTGAAATATTTAATCTCTCATGAACTAGCTACCTGTCTCTCATTAGTCACTAGAAAAGAGAAGGCAGTTCCTGCAATTTATCTTTGATGAAAAATAAGGAGCAGGTTTCTATTTTTTCCTTTAATCATAGGGAAAATCGGAGCAACACAATTATATTAGCTGCCTTGAAAAAATGCAGAGGCAATGACGAGCTAGATAAGAACAATTTAAAACAACATCTACATGCCAGGTTTTTCTTTTGCATTCTGACTTACATGTGTTTATAACATCATTAACTGTAGAGAGGAGAAAATAACTTTAAAAGAAAACTTTTTAAGAGCATCGGAAGATTTTTATGAAACATTTAATAAGAATTGATTTTCAATATCAAAGGGTTAAAATGTGTTGTGACATTCATAATATTTTGAATCCCACAAAAAGCTGTGTATGCACATACACAAAGATGACAATTTTATAGCTACTTCTGCTCAACACTTGGTAAAACATACTTGTTTATTTACATATGATCTTTTGTACTGTCATGTCCTTCATTTAGTGGAATCTGCATTTTCATAAAATAGATTATATTCCATGAAAAAATATCAGCATACAATTTTCAACACAAGAGATTTTTACCAAATTATTTCCCAAATTGTGTTAATATGTATAAGATTCCAATTATACACACTGCTAAGACAACAACATCAGAGAGAGGTTTTGTGTTTTTTTCCAGGACCTATTTGTGAGTTCTCTCCTAGATAGAGGAAAGGTTTTCACTACAGATTATTTTATTCATCTATTGCTTGCCATCTCTTCTTTCCAGTATATAACATGGTTCTTCCCAAATAAGATTTTAGGATTGTATCTTAAGTAGAGAGATCCTATTTTCAGAGCTATCATTTTAGATCAGAGTTATGCAGAATTATTATGTGACTATATTCAAAATACAGCTCCTGAAAGGTTTTCTTCCTGATCTCCCCAATGATTTTCTTTCTTATACTGACAGTGCTTCTTTGAGTCATGACCTTTAATACCTTATATTTTCAATATTATATATGCCTAATACCAAGAAAAAACACTTACAGCCTTTACTGGATCACAAAGATTTCTGAAGACCTGACATTTATTTTTTCTTGCTAATATAGACCATTGGTAACTGCACACAACAGAAATTGCTATGCTACTCTCAAACTAGAGTGAAAGCAGACTCAAATACAAACACCTTTCAGAGATTCTCATCACCTACTTTATATCAGACAATAAAATTGTGTCCCAGCGTCTACCATTTGAAACCATTAAATAGCTAGTGGGATTTTCCGTAACAGTAGGACCTTTAACTGCAGTGTCCTGGACAAATTCCAACACAAGTAATTACACTGTGCCAGTAAATCCCCCTGCGTTTTATTTGGACACTCCATTTCTTTTCCTTCTAGTAAAACATTATGTGAGGCTTCCTGTGTTTCAAAGGGGCAAAAGGTGCTAAGTTTTATCTAAAGTGTCTTCATTTCAAGGATGTGTGAAAGGATCTCTATAAGATGCAGTAAGGGCTCTGCATATGAACTTTGAATGCAACTTCGTACCCTCTATATTAAACATTATATGATGCAACATTTTATTTTATATTTATATTTATACATATGAGTGCTAAAGAAACACAAGTATCTTAACTGTAAGTAGAATGTATTAAACTGTGATGCATTTACAGGGAGCTAGGTATTACAAGCTCCTCTCAGATGTGTCACCTCTGGGTTTGGCCAGCAGCCCCAGAATGGCTTAAAAATATTAGCAAGACTGCATTATTGGAGGCGTTTGAAAAGCAAAAATATTTTAATTAAGATGAAAATAACAAACCATACAGAATCAAAGAGGATAAACTGTTTCAGGTGCAAGGAGGATCTTTGCACCTGCTACTACACCCTGAAAATGTGATGAAGATATTTGTTCTGTCTCTTAAGAATGTAAAGACCGAGGTGAGATTTTTGGCATCCTGCCCAATAGAAATAGTAGCAGGGTTTTGAGGTGCAGCTCCAAAGATCGAACAGGTGTCTCTCTACTGGCTCAGGGCCAAATAAGGTATCAAAGTCTGTTTTTTACCTTATAAGTCAAACAAAGAATGAAACCCAAATGCTTCCCTAAAATGGAAACCCCTGCTACTGTAGCAAGCCCCACCACGTGAGGTGCACTCCTACTACGAAACCGTTCTTCAGCATTTTACTAATTTTGAATTACATTCAGCTGACAATTTTTTTCTCTGCATAACTTCTTTATATCTCAACAGAATTCCTGTAAAGATACTGTATGAAGAATTTTACTTATAGAAAATAAGAGTGCCTAGATGCTAGAGTAGCTAGTATCCTACAGAGAAGCTCACATTCTCGCTTCAGAGACTGACATTCAGCTTCTTACTTATTTTGAAATAGAGGAAGGGCTTAATCTCCTCTCACTGTATACCTTAAGCTGCTCTGTTTGCTCAGTTATTTAAGTTCTGGGTATTAGTTGCTCAATTCTGAGTTTAAATCTGCCCCCCTGCAAAAAGCCTTGAAGGGGTAAAATTCTAAGATCTACTATTTAGAGATATTTTAACTTTTTTTTTTTTTTTAACTTTTTTTTTTTGTGTGTGTGTGTGTAATCAACTTTATTCTCAATACTTGAATTAATTACCTGTGCTAAATATTTTCAGATGCTTTATAACTGCTTTGCAGAGTTAACAAAAAACTTTCAAACACTTCTAAGCTTGTATAAATGCAACAAAAGAACTGCTCAGTTTTTTTTTACCAATTAGTTACTATTCACACAGTGCTTTGAATATATAAAATACTTTGGAAATCATAGGCATTTTTACATTGGTCACAGTTCACTGCACAGATGCTTTTACAAATGCACAAATGCTTTTACTGTGTGACCTGTGGTCACAATCTTCTGTAGCAGCTTTATATTGTTGCACAAGAAGAAAAAAGTTTGTATGATTTACAGAACTACCTCATGAATGCATTTTACTCTATCAAGTCTTCAATTAATGTAATTCCATTCCCTTTGAAAAAGGTAAATCTAGTGTACCACTTGTATAGAAATTTGTCTGTAAATTTTACAATCCCAGGGAATTTTGGTAGAAATCAAGTAAGGTGTAGATAGTTGTTTTGCTTTGTTTTGTTTTTCTTATTTTCAGGCAGAGTGATAATAAGAATTTCAGAAATCAATGAAAAATAAATATTTCAGTGAAATTCTGAAAAAAACCCAGAACTATTCTAGTTTGTGAACTGGATGCTTAGGTGGGCTAAGAAACAAGCTACCACCCTGCTTCCATCTCTTGCTGCTATGAAGTTCTTTCCCTCTTAGTTGTCTTTAAGTATTAAAACCTAGACTCAATTTCCAGATTTTTGACTCTGGCTGTTTAGTGAGCTGACTCATACAGATTCCTTCTCACTGTATGCTTACAAAGGACACTGCTGGTCCAGCTAGGTGATAAATTCCAGGACTCTCCAAGTCCAGCTAGGATAAATTCTTATGCAGATTTCTGGTGTGTTCAGTTGTTTCTGAGAAGCAGTCTTTCTGCTGCTTCTTCCTCCTCAGGGAGGATGCTCCTCACACTCAGCCTGCTCCAGTGTGGGGTCCATCCCATGGGAGATCAGTGTGGGTACCCCTCAGGGTCACAATTCCTGGCAGAACACCTGCTTCATCATGGGTTCCTCTCTCCACGGGCACACAGGTCCTGACAGGAATCTGCTTCAGCTCTGGCTTCCCACAGGGTCACAGCTTTTTTTTTTTTTGGGCATCTACCTGCTCCACCATGGACCTCCATGTGCTGCAGGGAGTCAGCTGCCTTACCATGGTCTTTGCCATGGATTGCAGAATAATCTCTGTCCCAGAGCATGGAACACCTCCTTGTGCTTCCTCTCTGGCCTTTAAGTCTGCAGTTGTTTTGCACTCCTAAGAGTCTGACTTGTATTCCTGCTCCTCTCTTGACTGCAACTGTTTCTGCATAGTACAGTTTTCCTGATTTTTAACTGTTATTCCAGAATTGATGCCAACATCTCTGAAGGGCAAGCTCATGGCCAGCAGTCAGTCTGTTCTGGAGTTGGTTTGCTCTGTTGAACAAAAGGGAAGCTTCTAGCACTTTCCCAGAAACTCCCACTGTAGCCTCCCCCTGGCCCCTCCTTCCCTTCCCCATCCAAAAAATAAACCTTTGACACCCTATTTCAACACAAGTTTGAACCTCTTGATATTCTGGCACGGCTGGAAGGGTGCAGATGGGGTGGGGTTGTCTTAGTAGTGTAGTAGTTCTGGGAGCCTTTCTATGTCTTCCAAATGAAGCATAAGTTTGCACTTTTTAATGTAAAAAGTATTGGAATACTTCCAACCTTCTTATTCACCCCATGTTTGAATTAGTTTGTGACTTCATTTTGGAGTATTTCACAGAAGAGAAGTGTAAGGTTTGAAGCAACCTCTAAGTTCCTTGGAATTTTATCTTACTTAAAACTAATTTAAACTAATTTTTTATCCTAATTAAATTTAATTTTAACTAGCTTTAAATACTTGTTAACTGATACACAGCCTCTCTATTTTTCCTCTTTATATTCTGAATTATGTGTAAGAGATCCATCTGCTTTTTCTATTTAATAGTGTGATGTAATTACTCCTGACCACATTTGTATCATACTTCTGGATGCATTCTTTGCATCAACATCCTGCAGGATGAATGCCTACAGGAAATTTCACATGTCCACTGCTTTGTGTACTTTGTTTGGTATGATCATGTAGTTTACCCCATTCCTTTCATTGTATACTCAAGAAAATGTGATGCTGGAAAATGGATTTTTGTCCTCAATGTTTGACTCCTGAGGTACATTTCTTCACACATTTTAGTAAAACTACTACTAAGATTATTACTACAACAGTGATTACTACCAAACAGAGCTGATTTAGTAAAACGCAAATCATGACTAAAAAACTTGGTGTCACAGTTTCTTGTGTTGCTGGAAAATAGTAAAGAATTACAAGTCCTATTGATTTGTTATTTATTTTAAATCTGCAGGATCTTAATTCATCTATACTGTTTGAGAAGACAACATCAGAAAAATAAACTATTTATATATACAATCAATTATACTTTAAAATATGAATATACAGAATTGTTTGCCATTAGCAGCAGAAGTGAATTAAAATTTACATTTGCCAAAATTCAATAATTTTCTTACATTAATATGAGTTTTAAATCGGTAGAACTGACAGTCAAAACAATATAAAAACATAGACTTAATTTGTGGAGTCATAGTGCATGAAGAATAAATAACTTGAGGAATTATTTATCAATCAAGGAAAAATATATCAAGCATAAATAATGCATGCAGATATTTTATTTCTTCGTAATACAACGTAAACCAAGTGTTCCCATTAACTAAGTCTATTGTTTGATGTAATCTCCTATTTTAAAAGTATATTTCCCCATCAAGGGGAAATTAAAGACTTTCCAGCAAGTGAAATGCAATAAAAGGGTTCATGCCACTTCTGCCGAACTTTTTCAATACCAAGAAGAAAATATTTCTATCATTTTGTTGCTGAGTATGGTTATGCTGCCTAACCTCTTGCACTTAGAGGAACTCCTTTATATAGATGTAAAATATATAGTTTACTTAAAAGGTTTTCTACGTGTTGCCCAGCCACAAAAGTCAAAATGGAACAGGAGTGACTCCAGCGTGGATCTGGAGAGCCTGTTTATGAGGTTAGACAATTGGAGCTCACAAATTTCAATAAGCTTATGCCAAGCTACACCAGCTGCAATGTTGAAAACATAGGAATACTCCCAATGAAGTGTGAAGCCATTCCAAATAAGCAAAAATATGAGAGTAGAGTATAAACGGTTATCTAAACATAACATAGATTTAACTAGCACTTCTTTGAAAGAACAAAGAAGCACTCAAATATAACTGTAGTACATTGTGTACATTTTATGCTGTGTTTATTACTGTTGAAATGCTCCAAGTGGCTCTATATTTTGAATGTCTTATATCTGTTTTCATTGCATCTTCAAATCATATAATTCCCTTAAGTGATTTTCCTTTCTCTTTCTTTGTTCTTTTTTTTTTTTTTTTTTAATCCTGACTACTTTAAAATGTGTTTTATGTATCTGATAAAAAGTAATCCTGGAAATATGAGTAGATAGTTTATTTTGATTATGAATAAAATTTTTCACAATTTAAAATTTTCCTTAAAATAATTGTAAGTGTTGGGTTTCTTTTAGCAGTGGGAAAAATTATCATTATTTTCTTTTCACCTGTTCTTAAGAATAATTAATAAGAATGGAATTTTTTTAGTTCTAACATTTAGGAAAATTACTTCTCTTACTTTGTGAGGAAGGTCATTAATAGTTTAATACTCAAATTTTTTAGGTTATTTGTTTAATTCATTTAAATTTTATATTTTTTATTCTGTTCTTCACAACATGGATGGTAATATCAGAAGAGATGCATTTTAGGATAAATCTTAAAATGAAGTGGTTAATGTAAATAACTTGCTCAGCATACCTTAAGGTGAATTATAAGTACTACATTTATGGCATGCTGTTTAACTGCATACAAGAATGTAAAAAACAATTAATGTATTTCTAAGCAAAACAACCTGGAAACACTTGGACATGGTGAGACCTTTACCAATTACAAAGCTGAATATTGGTCTAGCTTTTGAAATCATTGAACTCTGATGACTCTTCTTGCAGAAATCAAATGCTAGGGTGATAGAAGTTCACGAAGGTCCTTCAGGGGATTTCTGTATCAGAGGCACCCATTTGAGTAATGAATCACTATGACAGCATTGTAAACACTGACATGATGAAACTTTGTCTGATTCACTGAAGCATTTGTTACAGATTTGAAAATTTCATAACCATGGGATACAAGCATAAGAAAATCTGTGCATACACTGCTGTACAAAGGAAAAAAGTCTACTCGGCAAAGCAATTGAATTTTTTATCATTATGTAAGTGACAAACCAAAGGAAAAAGTTGCTGTGGAAACAAAAATGTTAGTTACCTCACAGAGACCATAGGCCATTCTCCAAGTCTTACCAAGTACAAAAGGAATTTTACAATAAATAACATTTGTGGAGACAACAAATATTATAGTAAACAGTCAGATTTTAAGAGATTTAATATGGCATGACTATAAGAAAACGATAATTACATGCCTACTCAAAGAAATATCTTTTTTCTGAATCACAGAAATATTGTAGACAACATTCTCAAGAGTACCCAATTATTTTTGTTATTGCCATCATATATATCCAGTGATGGTATTTTTCTATGAGACTGAATACTTGGATTTTTTTTTAATTACAGAACTCAAGGAATTGTTAACTGAAAAATGATCTGTTGGAAGTTATAGTACCTTACGAACTTAAATTTCATATGTAAAAGTCTGTGAAGGACTGCCTCTTAGTTTCATGTTACACATATTTTATTCCACTGAAAGTTAGAGACAAGATATACGTATTTTTAGCAGTTACATTATCATGTTAGTAAAAGGTTATACAGAATTTAACAGCACACTCAAGTTATTTGGTGAAATTGGATGACTATAACCAAAAGATTTGATTGTCAATAGTTATTATTATAAAAATTAATTAAAAAATACTTCTAGAAATTATGTTAGGAGTGCTAAGTTATTCTCTTGTATATGCTACTATAATGCCAAGTAAAACATATAGTGGGATTTATTTTGCTATATGGGGTAGCTGTTTGTGGCACCGTTGCTTTTGAAATCAGTTCAGCTTCTGAAATACTCATTTCAGTTAATTTTAGAATATTTTGAAACCCCCTTTACTTCTTCAAATTGGGATCCCAAAATGAAATTTGGCATGTAGTAGACCATGAAGATTTATAGTAGTATAACTCACTAAAGAAAGTCTTATGTAGACATAAATTATGTCAAAGTAGTTGCAATTCAAGCTTAAGTAATGATGCAGTCTCAAATTGTCCAAGCTGCACAGCATTTAGGATGCAGTATTAGAAGCTTTGTCCAATTAACCAGTGTATCTGCTTAGTCAGAAAAAAAAAACAAAAACAAAAACAAAAAACCCAAAACAAAAAACAAATGACCAACCCAAACTTGTTTTGCTTCTCAGGGAGACTGATTAATGTTATGGTTGGTACAATTATCAAGAGACAGGAAAAAACAAACTAGAACATTCTATGCCATTATTTCTTGCTAAATCTACTCAAATTGCAACAAACAGCTAAAAGGTTTTTCTGTTGTCATTACTGATATCCTCTCAGCCCCACAGCCATGTGGCTCTGTCACACAGTAGGGTAGTAACAAGATAATGAGGAGGATAAGCTTTTCAGAAATCCATGCCAACATATCCTAAAATGGAGACCAGACACTGTAATTGATACCGCTCTGCATCCTACTGTACATTGATTCCTTCTAATTATTTTCCACTACTGTCTTGGAAAAGTGGATATGATTACCTCAGTGTTTTTAATGTTACAAAACACGTAAAATAGACCTGGAAAGGAACTTGAGGCATTGTGGAATTGGATTCTGAGTTTTAGGACAGAATCAGCTGCAGACAAGGTATTCCTAACTTATTTACTTTATCTGTTTTTAAGACTATGTCAATTATACAGTTATAAAATCTCCTTGGAAAATGTATTATAAAGCCTAATTACCCTTAACAACATATAAAACCTGATCTTTTTTTACATCTAACTTAAATATCCCTCCTTGTAAATTAAGCCCATTACTTTTGGGCCAAAGGAATAAAGAAGAATTAATTGTCTTCCTTTTTCCAATAGCTTTTTATTTACATGAAAGCTGTTACCTTGTCTCAAGGTCTTTAAAGTAGAAGTAATATAAGGAAAATAGAATATAAAGCAGAAGTAATATAAGAAAATAGAGCTTTGGGGCACATTAAAAAATAGCTTGCTGAGAAAGTGGTGGAGATATTTTGGAATAAGAAGTAAATTTTCTATGCATTCACTATGCTTGACTAGTTTCTTACTATGAAGGATTAGTAGGTCAAGAAACATATATTCACATAGATATGTCAAAACAGATTCAGTTGCATCTTACTAAGTTATATTATAGAGAGTCTATCTTCTGTAGAAATCTTTTATCAGATCGAGGTAGATTGTGACAATAAAAGGATACACTGGTTGATTTTATCATAGTTGCATTGTTAGTTTTATTTCGTATAAGTTTAAGAAAGCTAATGGAGAAACAGGTTAAAAGGAAGGATTTTGTTGTATTGCTCAGATGAGAATAATTCTTAGAATATTAAAAAGGTAGGTTTTAATTAAAATATATTTTCAGCAACATTCTGTTTTTAAAAGCCTTCTATCTGAGGAAAAAAATCTTTGTTTACAAGGAACATTTTAAAATGCTTAAAATATTTTTAAAATAGAAATAATAAAAAAAAATGGAAAAGTTTAACTTGTTGACTCTTCAGAAGACAATTTTTTCAAACTCTTGTTTTTATCTCATCTTTAAAATCATGTTTATATCCAACACATTGTTCACATTTTATCTCTATATCTCCCTGAACAGATGTAGAAAGAATATTCAAGAAAAAGCTTTCAAAAGTAATTTCAGAAAAGCTGACACAATAACACAGATCTGAGGAATTAAGCAAACCAAATAATCTTAAATAGAAAAGTCATAATAACCCTCGCTTTCTTTTTCCATAATTGTAATGAAAAATAAAGAACACAATGTAGTTAGAAATAACATTGATATCATAGGCAAAGTTGTGTTTTAATCACCTGCCAGAGAATAGTTTGATTTGATTATCTTTTCTATTATTAAAATAACAAAAAAACAGGGACTGGGACATTCACCAGGTATAATATGAAACAGAAAACTTTTCTTTTCTTATACCCTGAAGCCATGCTTTTACTTTATAAGTACAAAGTCACAATCATATTCACTGTATTTTAATGCATTTTTACTTTCTTTATTTTTATTAACAATCTAATAATTATCAATAATATTAATAATTAGAATGAGTGTAAAATCTTTTTTTCTCACTGATGGCTTCAAGACTTTTCCTACAGAGTTGATCATGCAAGTCTTAACAGTATCAATTAACAATATCAATCAAAGGACCCATTTTTTAGAAATTCTTACTTCTTTGATTGCTCAAAACTGAGGTTAGTAGGTGTCATTACAAAAAAAAAAAAAAAAAAAAGACAGAAAAAATAAATGAAAAAACCCTTTCATCTGATTGTATAGTAGAAAATTTAGCTCAAAGACAATGAAAGGTCAGTGTGATGTGAACATTCTTGGGCTTACTGTTGTGTGCAATAGAAGGCATGACTGAACTTCATTACTGATGGTGCTTTTTGAATAGTCTTTTTCCAGTTTATTTATCTTTTTGTCTGTTTGTTTAGTGGAACTTCAATGCATACTGACATGTAATTTCATTGAGTAGACATGAATGTAGAAACAGTAAGTGTTTCTGAGCTAAAAATGATGAATCTTCTAAGCAGCTGAACTTCTGCTAAGGTTGCACGAGTTTCTCTTTGCCAAAATCACATCTGAGTTTGACCCAAAGACTTTTCATCCATAAAAAAATGCTTTCACTTGATCTGCAGGTTGTTACAACTCCCCATCCTAACAAAGAAGAGCTATGTGTGAGGTACGTGTTAAGACATGAAACTACAATTCAAAGGAATTCTGAGTATGAATCCCATGGCACTGTGGCAGTTCTTAAATGGCACTGTTCTAGAAAAGGGGAAATGGTAGGATTTGTGACTTTCTTTATACCAAGATTTAAGCAAAACATGTTGGCTTCTCTCAAGAGGCTTCATTCTCATAGAGTTGGAGGATTTGATGGTTATAAATAGACGAGGACAGGAAGTGTGGTCAGAGCACACTCATCAGTGAAATACACACAATGCTATTTGTATTCCTGCTCCAGATACTAAGTGAAAAAAATAACTTAGGGGAAGCATTTATTTACTGCACTGTTTCCAGACTTAATGCATAAATCAGTGAGCATGGCATATCAATAAGGGATAGAAATCATTAAAGGTGTGATTGTAATCAGACAGGGAATGGTAAAAACCATACATGGTACTTCATATTGGCTTGCCTTCAAAGGCATCCCTATCAAGTTTCCTTTTGTTTGATGAATCTAGCTGCTGAGCCTGTATATCTTATTTGCAATTTCAGTTTTCTTAGTTTTCATTCATAATCTGTACAAGGCTGGCAGCTGAGTGAAAGATGTGTTAAGCATGTACTAACTTCCTCTTCCTCATATGTCTTGCTCTGGAGCACAGTCCTTAAAAAAAAGGAAGTGTCTTATCACCTAAATTGTGATCAATTACCCAAAGCCTTTGTTTTGTCATTTAGTACAGGAAATTGATTTAGTCTAGTCTTCAAGCACAATGTAATTATCAAACCAGAACAGATGGAAGGCAAACAAATTCAGGACTAGAGAATATGAAGAAAAAAAAATATTACATTTACAAAGTGATTTTTATAACTTTTAAGTTGTTTTAACTTCTGGTCACCCACAGGTTTATCAGAACAAGGACAAAACTACACAGGATATTAAGTTTGGAAAGGTTAAGAGTCAGGTATACTATGTGGTTTTTTGTTTAGTCTAATTCCAGTGTAATGCAATGTGATCCCATGGTAGGATCTCTCAGATCGAGGGAGGGAAAAGAGCACGAGTTATACATGCAGATGTTTTTCACAGACGGCTTTGTCATGGCACCTGTGAAACTTTGTTATGGCACTTGCCAGGATGGGAGATACCCATGAAACGTGCTGGTCAGCTGAGTGCAAATGTAATGACAGTTCTTCCTTGTGGAGCTGTATGAGATACAGGTGTGCCAGCACTGGCAGCAGTTGTGTTGGGGGGGATCTGTGAGGGGAGGCCCAGGCAGCCCCAGCCAGACACAGCCGGTCCCAGCCAGATCCAACCACCCACCGTGGGACACAGCTGAGCCAGGTCCAGGCAGCCCCAGCCGGATACAGCCAGTCCCAACCAGACACAGCCGGTCCCAGCCAGATCCAACCAGCAGCCACAGGGCATGGCTGAGCTCACAGCTGGGGCAGGAGCATTGGACACAGGGAGATAATGGGGGGTGGGAAGTAAAAACGAGCGAGAAGTGACAAAGGGAACAGCAAGGTGAAAAAAGGAAAAGGAAGAGCAAATCAGTGGTGGAGAGCTCTGGAGCAGCGGAAGAGAGGATGGACATGCAGAGGGAAACTTCAGCCTCCTGAGCACAACACACTTTGTGCCGCTGGTTGCCTAACGGAGGGGTAGAGCGTTACTTGAAGTGATATAAAAGGAGAAGAGATAACTGGGGTGATGTGGAGCCTGGGAAAAGGGGAGAAAAGGTGCTTTCCCCAGCTGAGAATTATTTTTTTTTTAATTTCAAATCCATGAATCAATAATTAAACATTTATATTCATTAACAATAAATTAAGCTAATTCCCCAAAGCTAAATTTGTTCTGTCCATGACAGTTACTGGTACTTGTCTTTTGTCTTTATTCTGACTCTTTACCTCAATACAGATGGTTTCTCATTCTGTTTTCTTCCCAGCCTCACAGAACAGAGGAGTGAAAGGCAGCTGGGTGGGAGTTTGGTTATTAAACAAGGCTTACCCACCACAAGCAAGAATTTTGTATCTGTGTAAAGTGCCAAGAAGCAAGAAAACAAAGTAATTTGTCTGTAGATATTGGTATATCTCTACATGTATTTATATATACTGCATATAGTTAAGGAAGAATCAGAATGATAATCTCAGTCTGTGTTTCTTAAATCTGTGGGAGAATTTTACAAATACTGCTACAAACAGAAACAATTCATTTATATTTTATTAGAACTGATAGAGGAAAGCAGGAACAAGTATTGCAGTTTATTGGGTTTTGGTCTTTTTTATAGATTGTGTAGATTAGCTGGTTGAGGCTCATGGTATTAAAGACCTCATGAGAAATACATCGTCACTTGTGTGATGATATCTTCTCAGTGAATACTACTTTAGTTTGGATAATTCAAATGTTTGTTTCTTTCCTGCTAGAAAGATGATATCTTTTATTCCTCAGCCAATAGTTATAACTATGAACAAATTCAGAACAGTTATCTCTTGTTAAATTGAATTTATATTGATTGTGGATGTACTTACATCCAAAGTTGCTATTACCTGTACTGTTTGTATGGTACTACCTGTAAGCATACTTGCTAGTAAAGCAAAATATAAACTTTGAAACAATTGTAAAAGCAAATGAAAGTTAAACATTATCTCATTGTATTTGTTGTCATAGGGATTTGTACATAATGGAAAGAAATAATTTGCAGAACCCTGAAATCTTTTTTGACTATACATTGTTTAAATTCTGGAATGTAATTAAGGTATTTCTTAATTCTTTCTAACTTAAAAAATAAAAAAAATAAAAATAAAAAAAAAAAACAACAACAAAATAATCTGTTTCTAGAGAAAACTGCTGTGTGTTGCAGGAAAAAAGAAGTCTTCTAAAACACTATTTTTGGAAATTCCTTTTTGAATTTAGGTCTTTAGTTGCAGAAATCCTTGATATATATATATATATATTTTTCTTTAAGGTCATAGAAAAGTCTGTTTTGCTTTAAGGTCAAGATTAGATGAGTCTGCTCAGAAATCACTTGACAATTTAAATAGAGTGATTTAGCAAAAGATTATTCAAAAATTTTAGCTTGGATATGTAAAATAACACATTATTAATATTTTTTGATCTGACCTGTTTCATGCATGGTTTTGGCAAGTCAATACAGAATACAGAGGACACATTTGAAAGACTTTGCAGTCTTTGCACTGTAGTTCCCAAAATTTTCCAACATACTAAATCCATAAATTTAGTACTGCAATTCCAAGTTATTGAATGGAAGAATCCATCCCCATTCAATTCATACTTACAAAGGCATGACCCAGAAATGTCACATTTCATGCATCCTCTCAATACAAAATTCAAAATTTCACCTAGCATGAGACCAGTCTTTTCCGTAAGGGAAAAATATTAGGCTCCAAAAAGAAAAGGAAAGCTTCAGGTAAAGCTTTTTGTCAGTTAAAAACTCCTCTGCAGTCAGTCCATGACTATGATCAGTGCCCTTATTTCATAAAAATATTTTTAGCAAAGTCATGCTCTCTAATGTAAAGCTACCATCATAGTGATAATGATTGTATAATATATTTCTAAGAAAATATTAACATATTAATTTTTATGTTTGAATATTTTACTCATTTGTTCATTCA
>WEIU01005379.1:96358-130746 GCA_013389925.1 Aegithalos caudatus | reverse complement strand
AGATCTGTCCCTCTGATATCATCTCAGTCATCCTTCCTGGGGATAAACATATTCAAGCCAGCTACATCATGATTATCTCACCAGGGAGTTCCTAATACCTTTCACACTCCTCAAATGCTCACTGGCAGCCTAACTGCTTGGACCATGTCAAACAAACCTCAATTAATATCCCTGTCCTTTTTTATGGTGTCCTTAGACATTTTTTTATATCCCATATTATCCTTTGATTCCTTTACCTTCTCCACTCCTTTCACCTACTCCTTTTCCACTTAGTATATGTAAAAGAAAAAAGCTATTTCAGTCTTCTGCCCACATTTTCAACATTTCCCATGATTCTTGCAACATCCAGATGCTGAGTGAATCAACAGTGACAATCAAATAGGAGACAGAGCTAGAAATCGACATTTAACTTTTATCTGTATCTCATGATACTGTTTCACAGCTGGCTGAAGAAAGCGTGAGTTTTGATGAAGTTACATACCACATATGGATTTAAGCCAACTCATTTTAAAATTCTGGTAAAGGATATCTCTGCAGATATTACATAGATATTTTAGATATTAGATATTGTATAGATATGTCATCTATTTTTACATACATAGAAATAACACAGGTGATAAAAAACCTTAAGCACCTCAATTTCTATTATGACACTTTTAAAATGAAGTATCTGATCTTCATTTTGAAAGAACTTCACTTTTCAACATCCATATTTTAGTTCCACTAACTACAACACATTCCACATTTCAGTCTTTCATCTCCAGAAATGTCTCTAGAATAAATTTAATCAGGTCTCCTGAGCCAAATATCTCCTTTACACATGCTGCTCTGTATTTCCTGAAAGGAGGAGAAGTATCACTGTAGACATGGCTTCAGCCCATGCACTGCTCTGAAACCTAATGTGAAACACTCACGTGCTTTAGGACTTAGCTGTGAGCTGGGCTCCCTCTGGTTTACAAGTCAGACTGGTTTACAAAAGAGAGAAGCTCTGCTGAATCCCCACATTAAGTGAGTTCGTGAACAACCACCATAATATATTATGAACAACTTTTTATTGGTTGCAAATATGTTGAAATTCAGAGCTTGTAGGATGAAATCTAGCCAGAAATGAATGTTCTGGGACTAATTATGAGTAATCAAAGCAAAAATTCCTGAGTGGGGATGCATGAAAATTGCACCTACAGGTGAGTCATTGCCATTTTACTTCTTTTAAGAGAACTTCTGAATTTACTGTGAATTTCCTACACCATGGAATTTTTCCCTTTGGAAATGGGAGAAGTCCTAAGAGCCTGAACTGTGGAGTCTTCAGGGAGACAAATTTCTCTGTGGGAGAAATTGATAACTTTCAGAAATGGTTGCCTTTCTGTGCACTCAGCTCTTCCTTTTGCATCTAGCACTGTCTACTCTTTCCTATCAGGCAGGGGACTGGAGGTGCTGGTGAGTGGGGCCAGCTGGTCTCTCAAGACCCCTTTCTCCCTTTAGCCCATCAAATCCTCCACCAAGAATCAACTTTCTCAGATTCTGAAATCAAAAGTGAAGTTGAAAAGATTGCAATGTTGTGTGCCACAAGTTCTGCAGAGGAGCGTGTCCATGCACAGTACAGGGTGGCTCAGAAGCACTCCTAACAAACCATACCGAATCCTGCAGCAAGAAATCACTTTTTTCATCATCTTGGAGAGGGACCCAAGGAATGTTTAAAAGAAGTTTTATTAATAGGATATTCATTTTCATGGAGAATACAATTTCATTTTCAGTATCTCACTGTGCATATCTCACTGCCCACTTTCTACATGCTGTTTTTAAAGGGCAGGGGATGACATGAGACACAAAAAGTGTGTGATTGCTAAGAATAGAAGCAGTGATACAATTGAGGAAAGGGTCTGGAGTGGACATCTTGCATTTTCAGCAATGCAGTCTTACATGAAATAAAAGAAAAACACTATTTAAGAAAAGAGGAAATGAAAGGTAGGAGAGAGAGAACAGTGTAAAACTGAGTTAGCATATGATGCTGCTAGCTTCTGTGCTAGCTTAGACTGGTCATTATAGCCCTTGCACATCTGCATTTTGTAGCATAGGTGTTAATGGAATATTGATTTATTTCAGAAGAGTTGCTTCCCCAACCTAAATCCCTGCAGGTTGCCTCCTTACAAAGGTCACATATGCATTTCAGAACTGAAGTAGGGCCCTCTCACAAGGACATGGAGATAAACAAATCTATTTTTTTTTTAACTTTAAACCCAGTCTCAGAATCAAAAAGTAAGATTGTGCTTACATTCAGAAATTATACTACTGACCAATTTCTAAAGATACTCAAGGATGTTTAAAGGACAGGATTTGAACAAGAGTCTCTGACAAAAATCTGACACACCATATATCCAAAGATATATATTACTCTTGTGGCTTATGAGTTTTTCAAGGGACAGACTCACAAGGACATCAGTCAAGAGTGTTCATAACAATAACAAGCCCAAGGGGCTTCCATAGGAAAGAGCCAGTAACAGATTATTATAGAAATATACTGCTTAAATTATAGTTCTCTTTCCTCCACTCAGCAGTAACAAGCAGACAGGGAGCATTTCAGCAAATTAACCAAATGGTTGTGGGGGTTATTGTCCCTGAGCCAATAGTAGGGATATGTCCCACTAACCCTTAGTCAATCCTTACTTCACAGTCAGTGGCTTTTCACTTGGGTGCTCCTTCGTTCGCTTTTGGTAAGAATTATAATAAAAATGATGAGTGTCATTTGACAATATGAAAGCCAAGCCAATTGTGGCTTCTGAAAAGCTTTTTTGAAAGCACCGTGCTGGACCTCCATGAGCATCACATCTTGTAGGGACAGGTCAGGCATTCTCTAACATTCTCAAAGACAGGGTCTTCCTCAGCATTGCATCTGATGATCAAAATTACTAGTGCAAGAATGTGGTTATCAGAAACAAGGCAATCAATGCTGGATCATTTGGGGGAAAATTCACTAAATGTTTTTGACAAAAACAGGAGGCTGAGTCATCCCAAAACTGTTTGTAAGTTCTTTGTCTAAATTTGTTCCATCTTTAAGTCTTTGATGTTTTCTTCTCTACTATACATGCAGGCACTGCTAAGTATCAACATCATCAATTTTACTTTTCTTCCAGCTGTGGCTGAAACTTTCATGCTTATGAGAAAGAAATCAATGACCTTTTCCAACATTTCCTGAGTCACTATTATAATAATAATGGGAAATCCCCATTCCCTAGATCATTGCTTTCACATAAAAGTGTTCTCTGCTTGAAAGGTCATGCTATCTAAATAATATATACATAAAAATGAATCAATCCTCTCTCCATGAATTCAAACTGTTATAAATTTTAAGGCAATGCAATAAACTTCAGCCTTGATTTTAATTTAGCTCAGTTGGTGTTAAAATGTTGGCCATTACTGCCTGTAAAACCATCTGTAGATCAGCATGATGCAGTTTCTTAAAAAGGCAGTGATCTAGCCCATGAAACCATTTGCTGCTCCAAGTCTCATTTTAACATTTATACCTTCATCTGAGCAGCAGCAGTTTGCTCTTAAACACTCTTTCTGTCCCTGTGGAAAGCTGGAAATCTCTCCAAAAACAACTTAGTAATAAATAGACTATGGGTCTCCTATTAGTCAGGGTTACTGCCTTTAACTGATTGCCTACCACCTCTAACATGGTATGACAACTTTTTTTTTCTCCCAGGACAAGGAATCTCAGGCTTTTTTTTAGGGCAGCTGACAACAGCCTTTTAATGTCTGCAGAGATACTTTCATACAGATGGCAGCATTAATGAAATTTATGAATCCTATTCATACCATGCTTTACACAGTCAAATAGAATCTCTATTGAGTTCCAAAAGTGAGTGAACAAATAGTATTTTTGTGTCTGTTTATCAAGTCCACTATTTGTCTGATACTTATTCTCTTAATTTAAAAACTCTTATTTTGTGGATTTTCCATCAATCTTGAAGAAGTGTGAGGATTCATCTGAGAGAAAAGTGCCATCATAGTTGTCCTCAAAAATTAGCTATTCTGATTGAAGAGGTATTTCATATTCTAGAGTTTAAAGCACATTTCTAGAAAGTAGCAACAAAGGGAAGGTAATTAAAACAACAGTATATTTAATGTATTAAATGCCTTGGCAAAGATCAAATGAACATCAAACCAATTTTTGTACAGAAAAATACGGCCTCATTAGAAACAGAAAGATGAGCTGTACAGATAATACAAGCACAAGAGAAGATTGTGTGCAAAAACTGTGTAAGAAAAAATATTTCTCATTTTACAAATGTTTATGTTATATCATTACCTAAGACTGGTCCTCTACAACCTTTTTTTCTCTTGTAAATGCTATGGCAGGCTTTAATATAGCATGGTGGGGAAAGAGATAAAAAGTTTATTTGCAGTATGCCACAGAATTTTGCAGACATTCTCATAGCAACAGCACATAAAATGCATTCCTTAATAGACTACCTTAATTTAAAAGCTTTGCAGTTACTCTCATTCATCTGATTTTGATCCAGGCAAAGCTGAAGTTGTCATTATCCCTTGGAGGTGTAAGAATGCAGAATATTAATATTAGGTTTGGAGAGCACTGCATTCATGCCCTGCCCATATTCTTTCCTGCTGGAAAACATTCACTTTGCCAGCCTTTAGCACACTGAAGTGAAATGATCATGCTGTTCTGACTTTGATAATCATATAAAAATTTTCATATACTATCTCTCATATTCTTGATTCAATAGCTACACATGAATGTTAAATTTCAAAACCCTCTAAGATATTCATGGGCTTCAGGGTTCCTAAGTATTGATAGCAACACAGCATGATCAGGACTCAATTTAATGGATTTGCAAATACCAGTGATCTTAACTATAAACTCTTGGGTTTGGTTTTTTTAATGAGAAGTACACTTTCTAAAAAGGCAAGAGATTGATCATTATTATTTTCTGTTGCTCAAAAATCTGTACAACAAACTAAAACAGAAGCTGCAGGGCTAATCTCACTACTCTATGTACTCTATTTTATAATCAAAGAGCCAGGAAGCATTTTTTTATCTTAAGGAGAACTGTAATTCCTTGAGAAAAAAGTAATTTCGCCTTGTCACTGGGTTTTTTTTGTTGTTTGTTTGTTTGTTTTGTGGGGGGGGGTTTTGTTGTTGTTTTTGTTTTTTGGTTTTTTTGGGGTTTTTTGTTGTTGTTTGTTTGTTTTTTTGGTTTTTTTGTGTTTTTTTTTTAATATATATTTTTGGGTGGTTTTTTTTTTTGTTGGTTTTTTTTTGTTGTTGTTGTTTTTTTTTTAAATTTTCTTGTTCTAAAGATCTTTGTTTCAATGTTTTTCTTAGAGTGTACTGGCAGTTCCCCTAGGTAGCACCTCCCACTAGCTTTTATTAAACTCGTACACTATTATTTTCTTTTAATTCACTTGGTTTGGATTTTTTTTCCTTTTTTGTATTTATCATGTGTTTCTTATGAAGGCCACCCACTGTGAAGTCCAGAACCAGACACAGCATGCCAGGAAGAAGGGGCTGTGTCACCTCCCTCCCCTCGGTGGCGACTCTCCCAACACAGCCCAGGACACCACTGGCCTCCTTTGCCACATGGGCCCTTTGCTGGTGTTTCAACACAGCATCCATCAGCAGCTCCCTGGGACTCTTCTGGGGAGGGGCCCTCAACTGGACATGCCATTGCAACACTTGCAGAGGTCAACAGGACGTTGACCTTCATCCAGGGATCACTGAGTTAATAAGAATATTATTCTTAGAATAAGAAATAAACTACAGTGACAATATAACTCCCCAAACTATTTAACTTCAGCGCTGACCTAATCCTGCCATCCCAAATATAACCAGGGCAGGAAGGACAACTGGCAACCTGGGAAGGAACAGAAAATAATGAGTGTCATCTGCAGGCTGACAGAAACGTAGGAAACTGATGTGGATTGCCAGTACTGTGGACATGCACCGTTTGATATTGTGGAAAACTGAAAGGATTTTGTCCCAGAGGATCCGAAACAGTAAAGAACAGGATTCCTGACTATTTACACAAGCAATAGAAACATCACGTGTTTTCTATGCCAACTTTGTTTTTCACAAAAATCTAAATATTCATTAACCAAAACAGGTACCACCCTACCATACTGGTAAGCTGATGGGCACATTCAGCATACTTCTGATTTCATATTCATGTTACAATACTATTATTAAAACATTGTCATATCTAGAAATCTGAAAGGCTGTATTTTGGATTTATTATTTAATCAACACATTGAAAATGTCATAAAAACAGGTTTTTTCCTTCCTAAAATTATGTCAGTCCAAGGACTGTGGTCAGCAAATAAGTTCTACAGATGTTGCAGATTAAGGTCTTTATTATTTCTGGGATTGATTATTTCAACTATTTATTTTGGGGTTTGATTGCACTATTCAAATACCACAGTCTATGACTGATGCTACAAGTCAGATCACATGCAGAATTTTGAGGAATGTGAAAAAATAACCCTATATATTTAACTCATCATAAATTTCCTCAGTGATTTTAAATGATTGCTTCCTGTTTGAAGGATCCCAAGAAGCAGTAAGTCATATCAACTAGCAGCAAGTAAGAACTAAGCTTCTTAGCAGCCAGTCAAGGAAAGAATACTTCAGGATTTATCCTTGCCTATTACTTATCTGTGTGTTCATAAACATTAGTGGGAGTAGGAACAAAAATGTATTTATTAACAGTAGTCACTCCCCTAAACTGCATCCTCATGCAAAAAATCATCAACAAATTGAGCTATGTCTCTTCTGCATCACTGTGATGAAACCTTTTATACTCTGTAGTGTTTGGCATGGGGCAAGACTAAAAACTTAGAATTCTTCTCTTCTACAAAGACTCAAGCCACACAGAGGTTTGGTGAAGCACCCTTGACTTTTCATCTCATGCAGAGACTCCTAAATACCACAGAAAAGGCCCAAGTTTATATAACTTCCCCTTGGCTCTGAGAGATAGAGGAAGAAAAAGATAATAAGCTTTGGCTAAAATGTGGTTAATAAAAAACTAGCTCAAATCTGCTTTTGATTTTGCTTCATAAATCTTTTCCCATAATTCACCTGTACATTTTCTTCTCTCCTAATCATGTGAGACAAATTCAGTGAGTTTCACCCTAAATTCTGGCAAGAAGAAAGAAAAGTTCTAGAGATTTACTGTGAGAGGGAGGGGTGTAGGGATAAGCCACAGGTTGTCAGAGTAAAACACAGAGAATGTGTCTGAAGACTTAATTGCTTTATATTTATTATTAAAAATCCTATCACAATATCTCTCTGAGCTAAAACTCTGTTTTGGTCCTGGCCCACATTAAGTTCCCATCTACAATATTATTACAGCCACAATGGCAACAACATCTACGTTCTGTGGCACACAGAGCAACTGGCCTGTGAAGCTGCAGAGGAAACTGAATTTTACTATCTTTTCTTCAGGCACGAAAAACATGAGAGCAACCCACGTTTTGCATCTGTTACAGATGTACCGTCCATTTTAAGACATTCACACATTTTTGTTTTACGCTTTCTAAAAAGTAGACAAAGGTAGCACGTCACTACAGAAAAAGTAATAATACCTGTATACTGTAATTGTTCTTTTGATCTACAAAATATTCAGAAGGATTGTGGAGAAACTGAGCCAGCAAACAACTTCAAACATACCATATTACATTCTCTTCCATTTAATTTTCCTTCCTTGTTCTCAAGAAGCACTTATAATTTAAAACCTCACTTGTTTGCAAGAGACCATATGCATAGCATGTGGACCTGCAACATTGTTTCAAAAATGGATGGATTATTAGATAGAAAATTCAAAATTGCAAGTGTAACATAAATAGAATTATGTAAAAACAAATAGCTTAACTTCTTCCAGCTGGTGCAGGGCCACACGGAAGACTGCTGAATGACTAATACTTGATATTTATTTGAAATAAACTGCATATGATTTCAGCTAGTTCCTGGCTAGTATAACAGAACTATTTCTAAATAAAGAGAAGAGCTGTATAAAGACACTAAAAATTGAAATTAAAAAAATGTTTGTTTGGCTTTTTGATATTCACTTCCCATGAACATTTATAGACTCCATTTATCAAAAGCTAACTGCTTAAGACTGGGAGTACCAATGAGACAGATGGAAAGGGAAGTTTTCCTGACATGTTTGTGTTCAACAAAGAAAAAAATCCTCTTGCATGATACAAGCAGAACACTGAATAGGCAGGACAGAATTGGCTGTAGGTAGGAGTCCACACTTTGATACACTGTGAATGATTTTTTTTTTTTTTAACC
Source organism: Aegithalos caudatus (assembly GCA_013389925.1). NCBI lineage: Eukaryota > Metazoa > Chordata > Aves > Passeriformes > Aegithalidae > Aegithalos > Aegithalos caudatus. The sequence goes on along the minus strand of WEIU01005379.1, from coordinate 122,438 downwards.
AGGAGATTAATCTTGTAATTTTTTATTCCCTGTTGTCTATTATTTCAGCGATGAATTACTGTATTGGCTCAGGGGAAATGTTAGCACACAGTTAACCCCTAGCCTGAGGGTATGCACTTTGACAGTGAATGTACAAATGCCATGTGCAGGGCAGGGTGCTGGGGAAGGCAAGCAAGGTCCACCCAGCCCATGGGGTCACCTGCACCAAAATGCTGGGGACAGCATTCCTTCAAGCAAGAGACCTAATGCTACCACTCCTTACATCTGCCAAAACAAAGGAGGCAGTTATAGGAAATTTCCTTGTCTCAGCCACATGGTTAGAACTACTGCCTCAGAAACACAGAAAAATAAGGCATTTTTTATCTCATAGAAAAGTAGTGTTATGAACACAAGACTGCCAGCCAGAGATGCCAATAATAATGAATAAGTTGAATGCACTTGACTAGCTGTATTTACATGCTGATGACTTTCAATATCTAAAACACCTATTAGTTGTTACATTTATGTATTTAATCTTTGAATATGGAGTATCTCTTCCTGGGCCTTGTTCAGCTTCCAAGTAAAGAAAGACCATTAAAAGAAAGCATTAGGTGATTCTTCATTTACTTGAAAGCAGGAGATTGAATTTCTATTAATAAGCAGTAGCACATGTTCTGTAAACTTCACACAGTAATATCCAGGTGGCACCATACCTACAGATACTACCTCGATTATGGAAAAAGCAATTCTTTCCTACTGTTTTCAAACCCATTTCTAGTGGTGCTGGAATAAATAGCTGGAGTCAGCTAATACTTGTACCTTGTAAAACTGGTAAAATCTTCAGTGAGCTATTGTGTCCTTATTAGTCCTCTCCCTGGACTAAAAAGTGTGATGATTGTGCAGAAGGATGTTAGCAATTATGATAAACATAACAATAAACAGTTCTGCTAAGACCTTTTGATGTTACCTCATGAGAAACTGATGGCTGGCCCTTTGGGGAGGTTGGTTACCTGTCATCCTTCTCTGGTTTGTGTGCAGGGAACAAAGGATGGCACATCAGTTCAGGTAATCTCAGCACCCATAATGCAGGTTATTGTGGAGACAGCTGGCTGGACAAATAAAAAAAGAAAACCAGATAGCAAAGGGATACCATTACTTATGGTTTCTGCAAACATTGTATCACATGTTAGATAGAAGTGTATTTAAAATGTAAGTTCTTATGGTAGTTGATATGTTTAAGATATGTCCCCATATTACAATCTCTAGAGATGTTAATCTTTACAATTCACACAAAGACATGTTGCTTTTTAGATATTAAAAATTTATGGATTACAGCCTGAGAGAGCAGTATGACCGGTATTCTGAGTACAATTAACCCCTTTTAAAGAATGATAGACAGGGCTTGAAGAAGCTGTGAAATACAGTTCAATGCAAAGGAAAGAAAATAAAAATCATAAAATAAAAACACTCTAGATTTTATGCAAATCAAAAATTTGAGTACTTGTTATGAACAAGTCTATCATTCCTATCTTTCATTAAAAATCCTTGTCTCAACAAGACATAGTTATTAGACTTAAAATCCCTCTAAATTGTATCCAGAAAAGGCTAGGTACAACATTATCTGCTAATATAAAACACATAACTGCTGATATAGCCCTGACATAAAATAGTTTGCTGACCATATATAATATATATATATATCTAAATGATAACAAAAATAAAACCAGCAACAACAACCAAAAAAGAAAATTGAAGAGTGGAAAAAAATGATAGTTTCAACAGAGAGAATGAAAAACATCCTGGAGAAGATATTGTAGTATCCTCTGGGGTGCAGAACAAAGAGTTGAATTTATAGTGAAAACAATCACAGAAGTCAGATATCTTTAACTTTCAAGATAAAAGGCTTCAATGGGAAGAGCCTCTAATGGCATTCACTGAATAGATGCCAGGGATGGCATTCTGCTGGTACCTACAGGGACGTGCCTACATCTCAGTCACCCACCCTAGGCTCTGTTTAAAAACACAGGGAAAAAGCCAGTTTCAGAAGGGAATCCCACTGATTTCACCTATGAACAAATGAAGCATGGACTGATGGCTCATTTACCATCTGTATGCTTGTCTGTGTGTACATGCACCACTTCACTACCTTGGAAATCAATATCATAAAAGCACTACAACTGCTGTACTGTTTTTCCCTTTATGAAAATAAACTGCATATGCACAAACACCTGTTAATGTAAATAATTCTGAACTATATTGTCAATTATCGTTTCAATAATTGCTTCACTGTGACACTTGTTGCAATAAAAATGAAATATCTTGAATCTCAGAATACAAGTAATGTATAATGAAAATCTGTGGAATGCTTTCCCGCTATCTGCAGACTTCAAAAACCTATTTTCAAATAGCTCTGCAATAAGCCAAAAACAGTTTGTGGTTTAACTTTACTACCTCAGTAGTAAAGTTAAATTAAAACAGGCTGATTTGGTTTGTTTGACAGGAATTGAACAAATATTTAGCTGGTAACTAAATTTGTCCCTTTTCCTTCCCAATGTAGAATTTTATGGAATGTGAATTTTTTATAGTAAAACCAAATTATTAACTCACAGAAAGCTATATATTAATTCAACAGCACTTCTCATCTGTTCTTAGGCACTGCTTGTGCATACAACATTTTTGTCTGGGTTATTTTTGTTTCTTGTAGTGGTGCAGGGCTCTTCTGTGATTTTAACACCCGGCTGAAAACTGAATACAGGATGTCAGCAACCAACAGCATTTCACAAATGGGTTTCCCCTACTGCAAGGTATCTCATAAATATTTTAGGACAGACAGTCATAATTTTTACATTCAAGCTGTGCTGGTTAATTAGGATTGATTACATAAATTGCAGAATACTTAAAGACTGAAAAATACTGTGCAAAAGAAAAACCAAAAAAAGCTGCAAGGCTTTAAATCTTTGAGGGAAAGTTAGCAGAAACACAGTGGCACTGCAGAAACTTGCCAGCACTTTCTTTCTTGGGGAAAAATATACCTTGCCTGTGGCAGAGCTGTTGGAAAGTTGAGGGTATAAAGATTTTTTAACCTTGGTGTGCCATTAAATTGTTATTTTTTGCTCAGCCAGAAGACTGATCTATGAATCTAGGAATAAATTAGCATGTTTCCATTCCATTTTTCATCAGGAGGTGGTGTAACCTGTGGTGTATTGATCTGGATGGATGCAGTTTGGCTGGGTTTTGTGTTATCCCAACCTTGGTGAGGTTATCTCAAGCAAAAGCTGGCATGAAAATTTCTACAGTCACAACAAAACACATTTTTTTTCTAGTAAAAGCAGTGAATTAAGCCTATTTTAGTGAAGTAAATTCTTCTCACTCCTAATCAGGTCGATTTTAGCCCAAATCAAATAAACTCAGAGTTCAAAAATGCATTTTCTGGTGGATATCCTTGTACCACTGAAGCACACAATCATTTGATTTTCAAAAGTGCACATACGCAGTCATACTGCTATTTAAGGGATATTTTTCTATCTAAACTCAATCCTGCAGATGTCTTGTGCAAACACTCACTATGTTTAAAAATTTCTATAAAGTCCTCAAAAGAAGACATCACAGAAATTCCTAACAACTTTTGATCAGAATCGTTTATCTAATGACTCTATGAACCTGATAAATGAAGTGGTATTCATTGACAGAGAGATTACAAAAGTGATGTTCACTGCGCTATTTCTCACAGTCCACTACAGATCCAGAGGTAAAAAAAAAAAAAATCTCTGGATAAATAAGAGAATAAACATATATAACAGAAAATAACAGAGAGTAGCTCATTGTTTGAACCAATTTGACTGCTACTGATATTGTACAGTACGTATTCCAGCCAAGTCTGCTGCTCCTCTGCATCCTTCCAGTGTAAATTATTGGGGTTTTTCCATTAGAGACAGTAAACTCACAGAAATCTTGACTTACTGAAAACAGAAGGGAGAGAAATATGTGACAGGAGCTCAAGAAATCACAGCTTGGAGAGAGTAAATATAAAATGACTGTTCACCATCAAAAAAGAAATTAGGGGCCACTTCAATGATCAGGAAACAGTTGAACACAATCAACAGAATAGAGATTTTTCACACTATGGGACAGTCAATTATGTAACACACTGCCATAAACTGCACAGATGTCAAAAGTCCATGGTTTGAAAGTTACAAGGATATCACAGAAAAATGTAGAGACATATAGTTTAAAAACACCAAAACAAAGCAAAACAATAGAGTTATAGAATAGTTTGGATGAGAAGGTACCTTAAAGATCATCAATTTCCAATTCCCCTGCCATGAGCAGCAATGCCACCTACTAGATCAGGTTGCCCAGGGCCTCCCAAACAAATCTTTAAAATGAAAGTGTCTTGAAAGAGCAAATTTATGTCTGGGAAACTTAGCGAGATGTTTGTCCTGTTTGTTTACTCCTCCCAGAGAACATGCTGTAGGTCACTAACATGGTATATGAAGGTAGGAAAGCCTTGATCTGGACAAGTTTAACTATTCCAATGCTCCCATGAGCCTCAGGTCAAAGTACACAGTGACCATGAGAAGAGAAGGAGAGAAGGAGAGAAGGAGAGAAGGAGAGAAGGAGAGAAGGAGAGAAGGAGAGAAGGAGAGAAGGAGAGAAGGAGAGAAGGAGAGAAGGAGAGAAGGAGAGAAGGAAAATATGATTTTCCATAAATTTTATAATCCCTGGTTCCTTTAAATTTATTTATTTAACAGCCTATATATGTTTTTTATTTATTTAACAGCCTATATATGCTAACGCTTCCAAAGTGGAAATAATAACCCTTTCCAGAAGCAAATCTTTCTTACTGCATTTTAGAAGCAATGATTACACCATGCATTACCAATTTAATGGCAAGAGTACATTTGGCAGAAACATATTTAGGAGAAAAATGTGAGCAAAATTAAAGCACAGGTTTTAAGCAGATTTGACAGTAGGGTGCAAAAGCAGCATGAAATTAAGTTATGCTAAGAGGCAATGTTTAAAATGACTGATCTCCACCAGAGCACTACTGCATTCATGTCAAATATTCTGTGCCCTCAAACGCATAACAAAGAGCATACCAGGCTTCAGAGGCAGCAGAAAAGATTAATAAAGTGGAAATGCTGAACATGGGGAGCTGAATACTATTCTGATTAAAAGACCAACCACTTGGATAAGGTCAGATCATGTAACTCTTTAACACATAAAGTGACCCTTAATACTGAGAGTAACATTTAAAACTGATCTTTGACTTGGGAAGCAGGCAGAGAGCTTGCAACAACACCACAACATGATGACATTTAAAATTTCTTAGCCAAGTTAAAGGTGATCTCCAGGATTTTAATCCTGAACATACTGTTTTCCACTCCTTTATACCATAGAGCTTTCTACTAGAGTCTATACTGAGTCATATCAGCATCTCACAGGAAGAAGAATAATTTTAATTGACAAAGCTGGACAAGAGAGATTAGGGTTAGAGTTAAGTTTAGGGTTCTGGACTTTACACAGAACCCACCTCAATCCCTAATTCCTACTTTCCTAGGAAATATTTAATTTGTATGTTTTACATGGACTAAAGTCATGTAATATTTTTGCTGCTTTCCTCTTCCTTTTACTGGTGCTTCAAGATGGCAGAAAAATAAAATAAGTTAACATAATATGTGACAAACATAGGCACCAATGTAGAATATAGAACAGGAAATGGACTGAGCTAATAGACCCACCACAGCACAATGCAGTGCCATGAAGCAATGCTGGCACCCATCTGGAAATAGCATCATTACGTTTGTGCGCTGTAAAGAGTCTCACCCAGGGATGCTTCTAGCTGTCTTGGTGAAAAGAACCAGAGAAACCAGTAAAAGCCTTCTGATTTCCCTGCAGAGAATAATCATGCCTGTGAATTAAGCTCTCTGAAGCGGTAGGGCTGAAGCAAGATATTCTCATTTATTTTAGATTCTGTGAATTTTCTCTGGGTTCCAGTGAGTTCTCTCAGCTCAAACATTGCCAGTCCATTATGATCTTTCAGAATGTTGTAGGAAAGGAACAGCTTTGACTTTACAAAGTGCTGTTGAGCACCAGCTGCTGAACCTCCACACATAGAAAATTTGTAGTCCTAGTGGAAGTAAAATAGATTTTTTCTGCTTACACATCAATTCTCCTGTTATGGTCTATTTCAGGATTTGAGGAAGTTTGTCAGTACAAAGATAGTCCATTTCCATTGGTACACAGCCCCAATGAGATTAATTTTTATGGTAATGGCTCACCATTTTTATTACTTTTAAACAGCTTTTAGACAACTAAGTTCTATTACCAGAGACAAACAGCAATCAAGGTTTCTTATCTTCCCATACTATTGTCTCATTGCCATTTAATTAACCTCTCCTTTACTGCAATGCCTTGTGAAGGGTCATAAATTTGCACTTAGACTCAAAGCAGTCATCAGATGAATTCTGCACTGAACTGCAACGATGTAGCCCCCAAGTGATTATGTTTTACCATACAAATGCATACAGCTTGTAACTAAAAATAGACCCTTCCAAGCCTTTTCATGCACTCTAGTATGTGTTTTCCACATAAGCCGTTTAGTCCTAATGTAATGTCTATTCACAATACTGAAACTGGCATTATAGAAGAAAAAGAAACTTTAGAAGTTCTAGAATAAACTGCTTTATGGTGTAATTGATATTTCTTTAACCATGGAGTTACAAGCACTCCATGGTCCAGGAGGGACAGCATTGCAGAAGACTGCCTTAGTGCTTTCCATGGTAGAAATTAGTCTGGTTTATTTTCTAAATAGGTACAAATTTTCTCAACATGTTCTAATTTCATCATAAGCAAGGTCTCAAACACTAAGAAAAAAAAAATGACAGCAAGTAAATGAACAAATTCTGTAACAAAACAAATTTTAGCCATAATTATCCAACAGAAGTAACTTTTGGTAATTTTGCATAGTTCTTTGCATTTGCAAATTCACCCAATTCACCCAATTCTTAGATAGTCATTAACCTCACAACTCTCCCTATTTCCCAAACATCATTATCACAAGTTTAGAGAGAGAATTTTCTCACTGAAGAAAGCAATTTGTGCCAGGACATACAATTAAGTAATAAAATTCAAAAGCTAAACTCCTTGCCTCTCTTCAAATTAATTTAGCATTTTCCACTTTCAGTCTGTAAACAAGGCTACAGACTGAACTAAATGGATTGTCCCTTGAGGGAATATTCTGGGAAATAAGAGAGTAATAGAAATCGTTCAAAATAATAAATGCTGTTCTTCACCAATTACGCCACGTAGATGATAAATACAAAAGCAGGAAGAGGAGAGAAAAAAGTAACTTCAAAAGATTCTTCAAATGCTAACAGACAACAAGAAGGATGTTAAAGTAGCCTTCAGCAAAGATGGGCTAAATAACCTAGTGCAGGCCCCACACAAGAAGGTCATTTCCGAACAGGAATTCATGCATTTTGGTATCTGATACAATGACAAAATTGGATGACCAACTCCATGAATCAAATTCAGAAGGTTGCAACAAACACCTAAACTCTCTGTTCATTGAAAGATAGGGTGCTGGATGTGATTCTGAATTCCATCCAGCTAAGCAGTGGGATGCTTGTATTAATCAACACGAAATGATGAATGGAGGAATGAATGTGCCTGAAATTCACCACTGTGATCCCTTATTCATTTAGCTATACGAAAAATCAGTATTCAAAACCATTATTTTATACACTGATTTTTTTTTTTTAATTTGAAAATCTGCTCCCTTTCTCTCTTTAGAAAAGCAGTGACTGATTTCCTTCTTCCCAGGAGAGCCCAACAGTTAGGCAGCACCACAGCTGCCCAGACAGCTTGGGTCCTAAACCTTCTAAATTCCTATGTACTTAAAACCACAGCTTATGCATCCCAAGAATAGGCATATAATCAATCAATAAACCTAGGGATAAGCTATAGAATAACTGGAGAGGAACCTTGCTCAGTCTCATAAAATAGAAACATTTAATTACCGTGTAAACATGTCCAGGTACAAACAAGACAGGAAAAAAAAAATGTTTAAAATAGCAATCAATACCACTGCAAATGTGTATTTACAGTACTGGTAGCTGAACAACTGACCATAAATAATTTCCAACTGGCAATTAAAAGGATAACTTTTCAAACACAACATTTTGTAACAGCTCCCTAACAGAATGAACAAGAACAATAAAATCTAACCAGGCTTTAAGATAGAGCCTGAAAAATTTCGGGGGGGATTTCAGGAGGTGATGGCAGGTGACTTGAACTAGTGACCCAGAGTTCCTTCCCATCCTCCATTCCTATGCTCTTTCTGAAGTGCAGATGGATGTGATGTGATCTGCCCCCTGGCTTTTTAAATGACTAGAAGAGCCATTGAGAATGTACATATTAAATCTGGGATAGCAGATACTGACTAATTGACACTAAAGCACTAAATAGACACTGAAAAAGCATGCCGTCATCTCAAGCTATTTGACAGAAACTGCTGAGTACAAACAAGTGCACAATTATCCCTATGAATCTAGGAACATATCTAGGGGAAGAACCTGCTAGCCCTAAAGGTCTACACATTCAAGCTAAAAGAAAAAGTAGTCTCAGCCAAGGCTTAAAGGAGTGAAGGCAGATGTTTAAAAAACAGGGAGTTAATTTAAACTCCTGATATTTAGGCACCATATGGTTGTTTTCAAAAACACATGGATGATTTAAGAGAAAAAGCCCTGCTCGAAGCCCTGGGTCATGGACACCTTAGAAACTGCTACCCAGCTGTGGGTGCATCTCTCTGAAAATTAGGGCTTGTGTAACTTCATATAGTTCTGCAAAATAACAATCTCTAAGTAGCTGTTGACATTCTCAAAAGCTGTATTTTAACTCCTGCCAAATGGCACCACATGGCAAAAGTGACTCGTTGCTTTTGCTGTATGCCTGAATGGTGGCTGTTAGCTTGCTAAAAATGTACCCTGCTGGGCTGAGTGCAGAACCTGTGCCTCACTTTTAAAGTACAATTAACCTGCAGGGAAGGTATAACCAACCTCAGCCCACTATCAGCTATCAGCATGTAGAAAAGGCAGTCCTTTACTGGCTAGAAAAAGTCTGTAGAAGCACATTTTGAGATACTTTAAAAAATGACAGTACTGAGGTTTGGATTAGAAATTTCCATTAATTTTCGTGAGAATTCAGCCCACCCATGACTCATACAACTAAGAACTTCTAAGGCAAATTGTCTTCCACTGTGATTTTCAATTCAGTTAATTTCACCTCCAGCCTCGTTGCACCCGGATCTGATGATTTCACCCAGCCTTGACTTGATTCCTGGTTTCAAAATAAACAGTACAACTAAAAAAAACAAAAAAACAAAAAAACAAAAAAACAAAAAACTAGCAAATATGGGAACTGCATGCCTGTTTTGTTTTTCTGAGAAATATTCCCTTCACTTTAGGTTTATGATAAACAGTCTTAGGAAACAAAGCTCATGAATTTATTGGTACTTTGAAAGTGATCAGATGTGCTAACTCACCCTGAAATTTTGAGTTTTCCTTCTTGTCCCCCCCTGTGTTTAGGATTGAGATTCTAGTCCTTTCCACCATGTTCCACACAAGTAATTTTCATTTGAATAAATGTTATGATTCTTTGAACCTTTCCTAAGAAGAAAATCTTACATCTAAAGAAATAGAACTAAAAAAATGACTCAAAAACTATTTCAAAAAGTGATTAGCTCATGGCATCAGACCATCTTATCAAGGCAGTTGGCTAGAAAAATATCAAATATGAATATAGATAATATAAATCTTGTTCTAGTTATGTGATGGATTACCTTTGCATGATTAATTACCCTTCTGTTAAAGGTTTTTCTTTTTATACTGGCTGGGCACATGTACAAATATCTTGTCTCATGGGCACCTAAAACAACTTAAACACTTCAGGAAAGCGAATTCTGCATGATAGTATGTTTAACAGCTGCTAGAGGATTTGGACAATTCTAGTTTACCATCAGTTTTCTTCTATCACAGTGTAAATTTCCAGAATAATAGTTTTTTCAATGTCTTTGGAATTACTTGCTGTAAAAGCTTGTTGTTTAGCTGCCATTAGCAATGCCTCATTTATTTTTGTTCAGGAACAAAAATATGTAAACATGCCCTTGTTGATGGTGAGTAACCTTTCATTCCATTTTTCTTTTAGCTTTTGCTGACTTGCAAAAAAAAACTAAATAAAATATAGCACCTGAAAGTTTAAGTACATATACAATCTCTCTGAACTCAGAAAAGTTGTGCAAATATTAACAACTTTGCAAAACTTAAGCCAGACCATTGCTACTCCACTTCAAACTTTCTCCAGCTGTAACTTCCACGTGAAGATTTAATGAAGTGCAGAAATGCTACATAAGCCAAGCTACATAAGCATAAGCCAAGGTAGCTCTGGAAGAATCAGCAGAGCTGGTGCATCCCTTCAGCTAGCTAGTCCTGGCAGGAGGCAGTGCTCCTGGCCTCACCAGCTGCACACCACTGTGGATTTGGGATGGACAGCAGTTTCTGTCATGACAGGTAAAAGAATTATAAAAGAAAACCTCATAAAATCGGGCCTGCTCTGCTAAATTGCCAAAGTTAGCCTGTCACTTCTTTTAAGTCATTTTCAAGTTTCCATGCAATCTTAGTATGAAAACTAGTTAGTATAACAACCTATTCCTGGGCTGAAAAATAAATACACCTGCAATAACAAGGGATTTGTCCCATGGGAATTAGTAAAGAAAATATGTAAACATTTCAAGAAAAGAGAGATTTGACAGACAAGTAGAATACCTTTTACTAACTGATAGAGTAATTGGCAAGAAAGCTATTAACCAATTAAAGTTGGTTAATAGCTTTCTATTACAGACGTACATGATGTCTGTAAAAACTGTATAAAATGAGTTGTGATAATAAAGAATTAGCTTTTCCTGCATGAAGATAATGGAGTCTTGGCTATTACAGTAGTTTCACACTATGGTAGCACGCTGTGCAGAGTTACTGCAGCACTCCATCTCTGCATTTCTGTCCCTTGCAGCACAGATCTGAAGACACAGGGGCAGGGAGCCTCTTCAGTCTGCCCCAAAGCAAAGCCGGCTCCAAACACAGCTGAACGTGAGACCCCCTCCTTCTCTCCCTGCAGCTCTGATATAATGACCAGATGGTGCTTCTTAGAGTGAGAAATACTGTGCTGGCTTTAAAACAGAGTTAGCAGTGTTTCTCCTGGGTGCATCTCCCTGGCGAGATACAATGCAAAACGGCAAAGATGTGATTACATCCAGGAGTGGAGGCAATGTTGAAATCTGACTGAGAGCTTTAATGTGTGAACTCACATACCAGCAATTACCAAACTTTCATTTTAATTTCTTCCTTTTAGCTGGATTTTCAGGATGATAGAGAATTTCAGCTTGTAACCCAGGCCTGCTTTATGCCATACTCATTCAGTAATGGTGGAAACAATCCACATAATCTACTGTTTATGAGATATGCTCAGATTTAAAACTGTTGACAAACTAAGAAAAACATCTGAATAAAACCTCAGTAGATAAAGCTTATTACATTGTTTCATCTAGCCCCATGCCGGACTGTAGTTGTAATTAACTTACACAGTATATTCTGCAAGAAAACCTGTAATTATTTACTCTGTTACATGGTAAAATTATGACCATAGAAGTACATGGTACAGTTCTACTAGGACAGATTGAAAATCAGGATGGAATAAGAAAGAGAGAATATATGACACACTGCTACCTGGGATAGCTTTCAGGAAGGATCAATGCACACTGACATTGTAAAAAGAAAATTTTGGGGTTTGATTGTTTGGTTGTTTTTGGTTGTTTTTTGTCACTGGAAGCTTCTTCACAAAGAAGAAAAAGAAAAATAAAAAATGCAACACACACACACACAAAAAAAAAAAAAAAAAAAAAAAAAAAAAAAAAAAAAAAAAAAAAAAAAAAAAAAAAAGGCAAATACCCTCCTCCCTCCCAAAAAATACATGTTTTAGAGAACCTTTTCTCTATGTCACCTGAGAAGGGTAAGAAGCCTTTCTATACAGAATAGTAATTGTGATTTTAGTACAAATCAGATAACTCTCTGTATGAGAAGCTAAAAATGACTTGTTTTACATTACAGAATTTGAGAATCTAGGTTTGATATCTGTACATCTTGAGTAACATGGATAAATGCAATTTATTTACAAATTCTGTACATAAGACTTAGTACATAGGTCTAAATACTCATTTTTTTAAAATTTGATCAAACTACCCAGACAGACAAAAGCAAAGCCCTTCCTACCATTAAGTTGGGATCCTTTCATTGAATCCCAGATATTTCACCTTTCTGTTTACCTTTATTAGAATAGAATAGACATCCCAACCACTGACCATAAGCTAAGGCAGGTTATAAAGGGCATTGTCGAAACACCTCTTAAACACTGACAGGATTGGGATATTGACCATCTATCTCTCTAGGAAGCCTGTTCCAGCACTCGCCATCCTCTTGGTAAAGAAATGCTTCCTAATGTCCACCCTAAACCTCACCTGGAAGCGTGTTGAACCATTCTCACTCATCCTATCACTGGATCCTAGGGAGAAGAGCTCAGCATCTGCCTCTTCATGTCTCCTTCGGTTCATGATCAACATTTTTGCAATAAATAAAAGGAGTCCAAAATATCCAAGCTGTGGAAGTGTGCTTCCAGGTATTTGCTAATTAGTAGCCCACACAATGCCACCATAAATTGTTTAGCCAATAATTTCAGCTACAGAAATTAAGTTGTTTTAAAATTCAACTTGCAAAATTATTAGATGTATGAAAATATAATCAAGAAAATAAATTATTTCTTAAAACTGTAATTATTCTGAGCTTAACTGTTCCAATAGCAATTTTTCATGAGTAATGGAAATGACACGAAATTATAGACTCACCCTAACATATGCTTTTAATAAAAGAAAAAAAAAATTATAGGTCAATTAAAATTCACAGACTTTCACAGTGGAAGAAATAGGGATTACAAACAAACCATTCTATTTAATTCAATCATCACTTAATTTGATTCTTTAGATAATCTTATAAAATCTTAAAAACAAAATCATATGGATTTAGGGAGCTTTCCTTCATATTTCTTTCACTCTTGTAATCAGATGGATAAATAAAAATAATAAATTATTAACATTAAATTTGTGCAAACTCTTTTAAAGACAGTATCATGACTGTGCTTTCTATGCATTTTTCAGTACACATGAAAATCAAGGATTATCCAGCATTTGTTGATGCACCTTGTACATTATTGACTTATGCAATGACAAGTTTATAATTTGGGCTCAGCAAGTTTTCTGCATCTCATTTGTAGGCAACATAGAAGCACTTTTTGGGTTCTACATGTTTCAGTGAAAATCTCAGTCTTTGTGGTGGAATTCACACTTTTTGTACAGCTGTTTCATTCACTAGTATTTGCCAAACTGAGTTTTCCTAAAGGGCAATTCAAGTCCTTCTTTAAAATTCACCTGGTCATCTCCATTTCCTTCAAGGATGAGATGTATTTAACTAGAGGATCCTCCCTCTGTCCTTTCACTGGGCAGACTTTGGGGCAGGCACTTTCTGTTTCAGTGCTGAATTTGTAAAACATGTAAACAAGTAACATCAGCCAATAACATTGACATAGTTCAGTGTCCATTATCACAGGCCTTAACCAGTGCTCACCAAGCTTGTTTATGTCCTGTCTCCCAGCTGCAGAGCAGAGAGCCTTTTCAGCTTACCTTTTGTTCAAAAGTGTTGATAGCAAGCATTGCATTCTGCATATAAGACAGGAAAGCTCTTTCATCATCTCTGGGACTTAAATCCCAGCTCAAAAGCCAGTGGAGCAATGCCCTGACTTTCCCTTTGGGCCCATCAGATTGTTTTTGCATTTCCAAATGCACAGACCATGTAGAGTACTAACATGTCTGAATATACATAAAAATGTTTTAAGTAAGCTGGAGTGCTGATACATGAAACACAACAGTGAAAAACAGAAACCAGAAGCACTCTTTTCACCTGCCATACACTTATCAAGATATTTATTCTCAAAGGTTTTCCTTTCTTCTAACTGTAGAAGATGGATATTCCCTCCTGTCTAAAAGTAATAGGCAACTTACTTAATTTCTGTAAATATTGGAAGAAATTGAAAACCAATTCCATACAAGCAAAATTATATTAATTTTCTTAAACTAATGGTAAGCAGCAGATAAGCAACAGGGAAAGATCAATATATAAAAGTCAATATAAAAGTTTCTCTCCAGCTTCCTGTTGAGAATAACAAAATAGTAAACTGGGAAGTTCAAAGTACTTTCTAGATTTACAAGACAAAATAAGTAAATTATGAATGAATTAAAATGAATATAATTTCTTTAAATGAATGAAAATTATTTATTTAACAGGCTGAAATAGATACAGGATGACTTCTGAAATACTAGTTAGCATGTTATGTCTAGAAGTCAAACTGATCTGTCATGCTGACAATCAGAGACAGAATAACCAATGTGAAATATCAAGTTCAGCAGGCACATGGGAGTTTTGGTTAATGTTTGGAGAGTGACTACTCGAACTCAAAAAAAAAAAAAAAAGTGAAAATTCAACAGACAAAGACAGCTGCTGGCTGGCCATTGGGGTGGCCCCATAGTGTGCAGCAGGTTGGCATGGCTGGTGGGACCAGAGAAAGCCTTGCCCAGCTGCAGCCTGGACTGAATATTTCCATCTAAAATAATGTCCTTTTTCTTTTTATTCCCAATAACAAAAAATTTTGCCCTTCTCACTACTTTACTCGTCAGTGTTCACTCATCATCTTGAGCACCCATGTATCCCACCAGCAGGCTCCCATGTTCAACAGCTATTTGCTTCACAATTTAGGTGTGAAATGAGTAATAATTCCTCCTGAAAATATAATGGGTTGTCTGTTTGAAGGTTTCCTACAGTTTTCCTCTACAGGTGAATGCTTCACAACAGCAAAACAGCCACAACAGAAAAGAAGCACAGTAGATTCATGCAATTTATTTTGCAGGAAAATATTCATTACCTACACTACATACATTATTAATGTGAGGAATTCATCTTCCTTATGCCCTGGTGTGTTATTGCTAGTTTGATAAATGCAAGAACTCATATTCAAGGAAGAGCAGTGCCTATTGCACTATGACATCTTTTTCTCTTGTTTACAAGGATCCAATTTTCAGCAGATTGAGTTATTCTTTCTCACTTTGTTTTTTATGGTTTATTCATTAAGTGAGAAGAGCTGAGGTTTAATAATATGAAGCATTTGTCTTTGACTTCAACTACATACCTCTGCAAAACATAAATTCCCTTTATTCTTCAAAAAATATGCATATCTTCTTCTGGAAGACAATAAAATATGATATTACAATAAATTGCAGCCAGTGGCTAATGAGAAAATGAGGCTGAAGACATGAAATTTTTGTTTAATGCATCTACTCTTCTGACTTAATTTGTATTTCACTGAAATTAGTCAGAAGTACTCTGGTCACAGCTACTCTGTGAAGTCCTTCACTTCAGCAAGACTGTTAACCAAAGTGTTTATCAATAAGAAGGTCAAAGTCTGATGTTTCCAATAAGTGTTTGAATATATATGCAAACTGAAATTCAAAAAATTATACTACGTTACCTACACAGGGTGGAAGAGAACAAGTTATTAGATTTCTGTCCTATGTTATATTAATTACTCAAGCACTCTACAAGACAATATTCTGGTATTGCCTTAAGACACATGCAAATTTAGACAATTTGCAGCTCATACTTGCCAGAAAAAATAAAAGGTGAAGACTCACTTTGCCTTCTTCTACTTTTTACTGCTTTTCCCAGCAGTGTGATCCTTATTGCTCTACCTTTTAACAAAATTATATAAATCACCCCAGATTAGAAATGACAAGTGACAATCTGATGTTTCATCAGATTCGACATCTTTATCTAAGGCTTAGCCCACAGGGTTTGGTTGAGACTGAGTGGTGCTGTAGCAGGTCACTGGCCAACACACCTTTCTAAGCAGCTTTTGTCCTGAAATAGACATCAAGACCCTGAATAATGCCACAAGGTCTTCACCCCAACTAGGGCATCACCCTCCTTTCTCCTTTCATTTGTGCAAAGTTGATAAGACAGCCTGGCAATACCACTAAAGCACATCTCACCTCTGCTAATGAAGGAGAACTTGTGGGGTAATGCAAATTGCTCTGCATTGCAGTAGAGTTGAAATACCCTCTGATATACCTAGAACTGGCCATCACCTTCTTAAAAGTTCAGCTATGCTATCCAGAAATCTGAAACTATCTTGGGGAAAATAAACCATATGGCACAAGCCTATGTGCCCAGTGATGGTCCCCATCACAGGCAGTTTCTCTCGCATCTGTGAGCCTGATCCACACAGCACTACCCTTTGGAGCTTTGGAAGTTCCTACACATTTCTCAAATTATAAACCAGAGGTTTGTATCAAATTTTTGATGCAGAGGTTTCTGATTCATTACAGTCTTCTTTCACAATTAAGACTTCTGATGTGACTGTACTAAGTAAAATAATTTTTAGCTTTTCTGGTCTTGAAGAAATTAAAACAAAATGGAGAACAAAAGTTATTTTTTTCAGTGCATGCACAAAACCACCTTTAATAGTCCTTCATCCCTGTTACCCCTCCAACCAAAACATTAAATTCCTCTGAGAAATCATTTGCAATTCAGTATTACACATAACCTGTGAACTGAGGAACGAGCACAAAGCTAGAGTTTGCTTGCATAGCCTGCTCTGTGAAAGGACAAACACTTGGTAAATTACATGCAAACCTAATAAAATCATCATGGTTGGGCTGCTGTAAAAGATGTCAGTAAAGTAAAAGATGTCACTTCTGAATCTTTAGATATACTATAGAGGAGACCAGCTCCACTTTGTCCAGTACCAGAGCTGAACATTTCTAAACTGATAATCTCCTGTGATTTTTTTTTTTTAATTTTTTTTTTTTTTTTTAAATTTTGGTACATGGAAGGAACTCCATCATAGATGTGAGTAAATTGTGTCTACTCTGAAAAGTAAGCACTTATTCTGGGGACCTGAAAATCTAAATTGTACCTGAATAAGGCCTTAAAGGAAATGTTCTCCCCATATATCAGACCAGGAGAACATTATATATTAATCTTTTGTTACAGATATTCTCTTACTTCTCTTGTAATCTAATGTACCTAAAGGTTGAGTAAATAGGATGTGACTGGATGAAAGGCACAGAGTGCTGCCAGAGTTGGAGGACAAAGCTAGAGCAAAATCTTCTTTCATTTTAGTCATAAGAATTCCACAGAAGAAACAAGGGCAATTATTAAAGGTTTAAAAATGCTGAATGTGAAAAATGCAGCGAGATGTCTATGCCTGAAAGAGCTCATAATTGAAGCAGCCAGCAAAAAGAGGCAGTTATCAGATGATTGCTAGGGAATGTGATATGTCAAGGACTAGAGCTTGAGCCAAGAAGATCAGCATGAACCATAGATCAGTTCCACCATTTTGTATTCATCCATCATTTGAGTTCTTCAGTTTCAGAGAGGTTAGAGTTTCATACAGGTAGCTTTAGAAACAAAGATTGTTGGGAAAGCAGCTGGCCAGTGAAGTGAAAGTTCATTCCAAACACAACCAACCTGGTAACATTTTGATGAATGCAAACAGGGATTCAAGGAAACCCTGCCCAGAGAAAAAAAACACCTGGATACCTTGAAGTCTTGAAAACACTTTGGAAAGAAGACCCTGAGAAAACCTAGGCTTTGTACAATGAAAACAGGGACACAGATTTGTGTCTCTAGAGGGTTCACACAGAATTGTGGTCCAGACAGCACCTACATAGAGAATACACTTGCAGCTGCTAAGGATCTTATCTATGCACTTCCAAAAAAAAAATAAAAAAAAATCACATCAAATGATGTCTCACCCTGCAGTTAGCAGTTGTTTATCCAAGCAATTTAAAAAAATCCCCATCTCTTCAGGGATGTTAGGAACTGGCTACAGGCTCAGTCTTGCAGATAGTACTTGCTGAGAGAACTGCTTCTGTGATAAAATATTGGCATCCATTCAACTGCAGACAACTTATACCAGCAGTTGCTTTTATTTTTTCAATGTCTGCAATTCCAGCTTTAAAAATTAAGGAAGATAAAGAAATTACAACTTAGTAGAGTCACTGCCAAGTCATTTCATGTTTAACTAAACAGTTACCAATTTGCAAGAAATTTCAGGTGGCATTGACCTGGATCAGACTCAAGTAAGTGACCTAGAAATAAACACTTGTGTATCTCCTTACTGTTCCCCTCATCCATCATGTCCTGTGGCACTCCCTTGTTGAACTTGAGCCAACAAAAGAAATTGTATTTCCTCTGCTCTTAAAAACCATTACAGTTTTTTTGCTCAATGACAAAAATGACAAAAACAACCCCAAACCAACCAACCAAAACCCCCTACAAAACAAAAAAAAGTCCAGATTTCATCATTTTCTGCCAAAGGACATGCCTTTTAATTATGTGTACAATCCTGAAAAATAAAAATCATGATCTAAGAGAAAGGCATATAATTGCTATGTGCTCTGCTGCTACAGAGTTATTTTTTCTTCAAGCAAAAACCTTTCAGAAACTTGTTTATTTCAGGAGTCATAGTGCTTCACATTTCAGCTTACTGCAGAATAAGCAGTAATGCTTATCAAAAGCTGTAATGGACCACAGATTTGGCATGACCTTTTCCTACAACACTCATTAATACATTTTAGCTGCTTGCATCCATCATGCAGGGCTAGAAAGAGAAAAACCTAAACTGGAGTCCCAATGCCTAAGCAGGGCTGCTGCAAAAGAAGCATGTTTGCAAAAACTGTCTCTGCTGTAACAAATGAGACAGTACTGGGGTTATTTAATAAACACATGAAATTATATGTTTCTATTCCAGGTTAAATAAAGGTGGCCCATCCACCTGGTCGAATTCGAATTTAGTGCCCAAATATGGGCCAAGACACAGTATGACGGATGAACCCCCCCCCAACCAAAACCAATTCCAACTGCCCAGCTATAAGCATGCAGGGGAGGGGCCTTCATTTATTTTCAGGTACAAACAAGTGAGCTCTACTAGTAAATATATGTACAATGTCCATGGAAGAGAAGAGCTCTCTGGATGCTAGGGCCCGGGCAATCCTCCCTAGCCTAGTTTTAGAGAGGCCCAGGGCTACCAGCAACTCAGAGTTCTTCTCATACCACTTTCCCCGTGCTCCCAAGGGAAAGCCTATGAACTCAATGAATGATGCATTTGTCAATTCACAAATTTGAGAAAGGAGGTGGTGGTATTTTTTGGACTTCTCAGCAGCTGCCTCTTTCAAAGATGAGTTACTGCGCTCATATCAGACTGTCACGTCTACTACTAATGCCTTTGCTCCCTTTACAAAGATCAAATCCAGATTATGTAATTCATTCTGATCATCTCTCAAGTGTGGCTTTTGGAACACAGTCCAATTTTCCCTCTTGGCTTTGCAGCTAAGAGTTTCACAGATGGCATTGTGCCTTTAATTCTGGCTTGAGTGATTGGACAGCTTCCGATGACATGGGCGGCTGTTTCATAGTCAGCCTCACAGTGTCTACAGGATCTAACGTAGACATCGTGCCTACCCCTTGCCAGAAACTCAGGTGTGCGGTAGACATTCGCTCTTAATTGCAACGCTGTTATAAGTTTTCTATGAGGAAAGCCGTGGTAACGCACCAACCACCTGTTACTGATGTTAACATTCTCAAATTTCGCAATATCGTGGCCCTGGGCAACCAGTTGTTTCCATTTGTTGAATTCTACTTTCCTCCAATCACAAGGTTTTGGAAAGTGGATTCTCAGATGGGGCACTTCCCACTCCAACAAGACTTTACTTCCTTCTGCAATCTCTTCTCTCAGGGATAGGCTCCCAAATCGGTGGGATGGACTCCCTTACTCCACCAGCATGCAACCACAATTTCTCAAATACCAATTTCGATGTTCACTCTTTAAAAATGAAACCAGAGCACCATCTGAAGAGTTAGCCAATTTAAGCAACCTTCACGCTTGGATGTTGGGTACAAGTGCCATGAATTTGATAAGTCCCAGCCCTCCATCTTTAAACCTCAAATACAAGATGGCATTGCATGTACTTGGTGGGAGGTGAAGCCACTCTTTGACCACTCTCCTAATCAACAGGTCAAGGGATTCAAGGAACCCAGCTCTTACTTTGGTATGGCCAGCCAGATATATCAGTCTTGGAATGGTATAAGTCCTCAGTATGTCAACTTTCTGAAGAGGCTTCAGTGGTGCAACTCCAATCCGTTGGAGCCATTCCTCCAGTTTCTCAGATAAGCCTGAATTGGCAAAGCCAACCCAGGGATCAATCTGGTCACCAAGATATTTCTCTGAGCATCACAGGTCAATCATGCTGAGGAGAGATCCATTAATCCACCAAGCAGGACAATCATTGATGGTATAAGAGTCCTTTGTCGGCTTGATGTAAAAGCAGTGGCATTTTTCCCCTTGGGTCTGGAGACCAGTAAGCTCACAATAGGTCTTCAGATCTTGATGTTATAAGACATGGTCTCCCAGGAATTGTTCAGTAGCACCAGGTCATCAGCAAAGGCTGTGGCCATAACTTCAAAGCCACCATGATGGAACCCTTTGCCTTCTGCTTCAAGTTTACATAAAAGAGGGTTGAATGCCAAATTGAGCAACAAAGGTGACATTAGGTCACCCTGTTTGACACCAGCACAGATGTTAATTGGGTCTGTTTTCCCTTTCTTAGTGATGATGTATGTTGTAATACCCCTGTACATCTCACTCACCAGATGGACTATATGCGGATCAACCCCCCTCTGAACCAGACCCGCAATAATATGCCAGTGACTCCCAGGGTCAAAAGCCTTGGCAATGTCCACAAATATGACCCCCAGATCCCAATGGTCCTGTTTGGCACATTTCACCAAAAGCTGTAACTTCAGGTTCTCGGAACAACCAGAGGCGCTGATGAAGCTCCATTGTCTGGGGTTGATGGGACAGCCTCACCATAGCCATCCTGGAGAACAACTGAAAGATTCAAGATTTAGCTGAGATGTAAACCCTACCCATTGCATGAGTAGTGGAATATGCAATTTAAGGTACAACACAGGAAAAAGGCAGGGAAAGCTTTACCAAGGAGGCAGGAAAAAAAATTAAAAAGAGAAAAGACAGATCAAAGAGGAGATAATGAGACAAACACTTTAACAGAGACACTTAAAATGCTAGCAAGGATTCTTAGTTGCAAGTATAGAATGAAGATTCATTGTGTTTATCTTTGATTTTTTTTCAAATCTATGTATTAGTTTTTTCCTCTAATTCCTTAATTCATGATAAACAAGTATTTATTTAGTTTACAGGGAAGCCTGTTTGGTGTTGTAGAGCAATGACCACCACTGTGAAACCAGCATATGAAATATTTAATGATTCCTCAGAGATGGTAGATTGTACTAACACAGAGGAACTCTCACAATGCAGTAAGTTTAGGAGGCCATGGGCTGAAGAATATCTCCTGACAAGCTCCAAAAAACAAATACAAATCTACCAGTAGTCACTGACTTCTGGGAATTCAGCCTACTCAAATCAGTCTTTTGTTGTTGAGTAGACATCAAGACCAGCTCAGAGCTGTGGTCACCAAGATGCACTCACATATGGACGCTTATATAAAGAATAGTCTAGAACAACTTAGCCTGGAGCAAAGATGGCTGATAAGCTAGATAAAAGAGAGACCTGCAAAACCATGTTATGGGGAAAGTAAATAGTAACCCAACAGAAAATAGTACCAAAACCAGATGCCATTTAGTGAAGTTTCCCATACTGCGAGCAAAATATCCAGAGAGATGATTCTCTGTGCAGTAAGTTGCAAATTCTCACTCAAGATAAAAGAATGCTAAAGTTTTACATGAGTTCAGAAATTGACTGAACACATATAAGAAAAAAACCCAAAACCTTATCATTGCTTCTGCATCAAGCAATAATACCCTCCCAGCATCCTGCAGGCACTTGTCCTCATATTCTTGTTATTTAGCAATTTCAGTACAGCAGTGCAGAGCTAGACAGCAGACATTTGTTAGTCATTACAGTGACTTTCAGATTCTTTAACCAGAAAAACAAATGTTTTAATTACTTTTCCCTGATCCAGGGAACTGTCACTGACTCTTGTTACAACAGAAAGTTGCACTACAATAAAATTAATTGCTTGCTATTTACAAAGGAAAGCTTTAGTACATTAATAAACAGGACATTTTCCAGATGTTAGAGAATGTTTAAGAAATTAATTCCATCACTTTATTCAGGTAAATTATTGTAACTTTCTCATAGTTAACTCTTTATAAGCAATTATACAACTGTGAAGATTGCAAGTGAACCTTCATGTATTCAATCCAATCTTCTGCTCATAGTAGGTATAGTAAAAGCACGTGGTCTAATAAAAGCAGGTTGCACAAGATACTCTACAGTTGCATGTTGAAAAGACCTAAGCATGGAGCATCCTGTACTTGGGAAAACGGGAAATAAAAAATCCTATATCCATGGTTGTATCCACTGCCTCTTGTTCTTCAGATATAAACCTCCAAGAGACTGGCTTTGTCTTCATTGCTGGCTATCCAAAAGATAGATATCTGTTACTGAAAAAGAGAAGGTGGCATATATAGGCCCTGTGTATTCTGCCAACTTGAATAGTTGGTTAAGATGACCAGTTAATATAGAAGAAAAGCAGGTCTCTTTTGATTGCAGCTATGATAAAAAACTTCATCTGGTTTTCAATTTCCTTTTTTTTGGGATCCAGACCTCTTAACTGAAATCTCTTTAGAGGAGAACAGATGGTACCTGACACCTACAGTCTTTATATAAAATCTGATTAATTTATAAACAAATCAGATGAAGCAGCTATGAAAAGTATTTCTAGGAAATGAATCCATACACATTGCATTGTTGATCAGATAGGAACCTCATACTATTTACAACTGCATGCATGTCCTACTTCATCATTTCACTTAAAGACAACACACCAAATGTGTGCCTGTGTCAGTCCTCACGTAGGCCAAAGTGTCTTACTTACAGAAATCAGTATCATGCACATATTTTCTTTTTTTTTTCCTCCTTTATAAATAGTTGAGGCACCAGAAATTCACTGTTCCAATGCTATTTATTAAAAAAATACTACTTATTAAGAGGAACTTTAAATGGATGTGCTTCTCAGTGAATCAAATTTCACATCTCAAAACACCACCCTTTCTTCCTCACTGAAAAGAGCTTTGATCTTTAAGATACCCTCTGAAGCTCTCCCTTCAGTATTGATATGCACAATTGCTAGGAGCTCTTTTCTGACTTGACTCAGAAGCCAAATTCTAAACACCCTTCATCTCTTCTGTTTGGTACTGCAGAACATCTGCTTGCTTGCTTTATGCCCCTTGATTTTTTCATTGTTCTTAGTGCAGAATCACACATTACAAGCATCCATCACTCTCAGACCATTGGAGATCTTTGTGAAAATGTTCTTTTTATTTATCTTCAGTATGACATTTCTTTGATTTGTCTTGCTTATGGAAGCAGATTTTCTTTTGGGTGACACAGCAGCCCCCTGTACTTACACATTTTCAGACCAACATGATGAAGAGTTATAAATTGCTTGCTTGTTCATATTTCGGTTTTACTCCCATGCAAGATAAAAGTGCAAAAGAGCATTCTTCTTTCTCCCCAAATATGTGAGATTTTCCTGGAACTGATTTTTAGACAGTTATTTATAGTTGTGATTACAGCTGCAACTCAAGACATGTTAGACTGCTCTTTCTCTAAGGCTCAAAAAAACTTCTCAGTATGAGTTGATCTCAGAAACAAACCTGTTATGCACTTACTTTTTCCTTTTCTTCCCCCATAAACTTTTTCTAGTTACATAAGAGCAGCTCAGTTTGACTTTTTTTTGTTTGTTTACCATTTCTTCTTCCCCCAAAACTATGTTCAATGTGCATTTTGCATGTTTATCCTGACAAAGTGCAAAGTGAGGTGGTGTGAATGACAGCAAAGATTCTGGGCTGCTGAGGGTAAGAGAGCACAAGGACTAAGCTGCTGTTGTTTAGGTTTCCACTTCTCACAGGGAGAGAGGTGACAGCAAGTTACCAAGCACAAGTTTAACAGTGAGCAGAGAAGCTTAGGTATGCACTGGTACTTTGTTGGAAGAGAACTTAAGACTGAATCTATTTTGCACATCCACAGAGAAAACAAGGCTTTTCAGTAATTTGGAAACAGTTATAACTCCTTTTAACAGGGAAAACAGGCTTATGGAATGTTGTTATATTGAATCTGGAAGTATAGGCCAATCCCTGCCCAGATGTGTGCTTATTCTGTAAAAGGGAAATAAACAAACGCACAGGGAGTGCAACAACCCAGGCACATAATNATTGAATCTGGAAGTATAGGCCAATCCCTGCCCAGATGTGTGCTTATTCTGTAAAAGGGAAATAAACAAACGCACAGGGAGTGCAACAACCCAGGCACATAATGATTTGAACTCCTCTGAGAAATTACAGACAGGGCCAGTGGGTCAGGGCAGACCAGCACAAGTTATGTCTCTCCAAACAACTGTCATTAGAAAATAAGGACTTTAGTAAAAAACATGCTGAGATTTAAATTTTATTAAAAATTAAAGGGTTATTTAACTGAATGCAGCATGTCACAGCTATAGCCCTCTATTACCTCCTTCTTTTATTACTCTGACTGTTGGGTATATCTCAGCTTCAGGGCCTGGATGCATGCCTGGCTCCCTTTCATCCCACAGTTGGGCAAAATCCCACTACATAGTAATTCTTTCTCTTGTACCTTCATTTCCACAGAAAGGGGGACAGGAAAAAATTGCCCACAGTCCCACAGATCTGCAGTCTGCACAGATCTGCAGTCTGCCTCTGTAGGCTTGTGGGCAAAGGTATCCTACAAAGCACATGCAAGCCTCAGACTAACTATTGTTGCACAAAACTCTCTTCTGCCTTTGCTGTGCACAAGCTGAATTCTGCAGGTCTCCTGTCTAGTCTGCTTGCTATGTTATGGCAACCACTGTGTCAAAAGCACTCACTGACAGGATTCAAGTAATTGCAATTTCCTCCTCTGGGTTCTGTGAACAATACAGTGGATTGAATACTCCTATGAAGTTAGCCATAAACAAAAGCCAACACTTTTAATACTCAAAAGTTAAGGAAAGCAAATTTCCTTTCTCAGACAATGGATCAACAGATAGACATTTTAATCAGAGCAAGGACTGAGACCTGGAAATCTCCTCTCCCAGAGGAGTATGTAATGTCTGCAGTCTTCCTTTACCTTGTTCCCTCTGTCCCAAACTATGTCATGGTCCCAGAAGACTTAGAAAGGAAAAACTGATTCTGTTCTCATCTGTGCCAACAGGTGCCCTGCTGTCCTGGATGCAAAAGAAGTGGGGTTTGAATTTTACAGAGGAAAATACTTTACCTTGGCTTCTGCTTCCTAGGAGATGTTTCAGCTTTTACAGCACTCTGAAAGAAATGGGCGCAATTTTTATTTTTTTTTTAAAGGATAGCTGCCTTTGGATTCTTGCACAGACTCTGGAGACCATGCAGATGGAGACACATGAAGACACCACAGACTTCAAACACACATGGCAAGGGAACACTTCCACACACACTCAGAGCAAGCAGACCTGCTGTCTATGAACACACAGCTGTTCTGTACCTCTGCAACAAGCCTGAACAATATGCCAGTGCACATATTTTCTGTGCAGAGTCAGAAAAAGGACTCAGAACATGGGCCTGTGCTATAAAAAGTGAGTTCTGCCCTTCTCTAGTCCTGAATTGGCCACTTGCAGCTGGAACAGTTTCAAAAAAACCCTAAGAAGTTTAAGGTTTCCACTGCCATGCTCCACATAACATATTGCACCTTACAGGCTGTAGACAACATTGTTAGAGAAAGCCTTAGTTAAACTAGGAATGAAGGACATATCAAAGAAATGCATTTGGGGGAAACCAGTGAATTCATTTACAGTTATTCAAGAAAATTTCAAACACAT
>WEIU01005379.1:53639-89225 GCA_013389925.1 Aegithalos caudatus | reverse complement strand
TTTTTTTTTTTTTTTTTTTTTTTTTAATATCTGAATGAGAATTTTACACAGAAGTCTGACACACTTTACTTCATTCATCTGACCCTCACATCTTTCAGTGTATTCACTGAATATCTCACATTTCCTGGTGAATATATGGAATCTGGGTTAAATGGTCAAGCATGAAAAATGTTGTCATCCAGGCAAGTTTATCATGAACACATCCAAAACACCTTTTTTCACTAGTCACAACTCATATATTTTTCAATTTTATACCACGTTATTTCTGTGAAAAAAATCCCGTCATGAAGGCTGATCTGTATGTCACCTTTTATTAAATACAACAGATATTCTTGTTAGGTTTTAACTTTACATTTCAGACATTGCTATTCTATCAAAGGCAATCTATTAAATTTATTTGTGATTATTATGTGCACATTACTGCTCATGGAGAGCCAGAATGTGGCTTTTGAGTAGCTGTGAAGGAGCCCAGCTGTTCAAAAGTTAAATAATAATCTTCAAGTAAGACTTAAGGCATTCTCTCTTTACATTGCAGTATTCAGTTCAAAAATACAAAAGCACCTCCAGGATACTAATGAACTTGTAGGAGAATTTGAAACAAATTTTTAAAGTCATCATAAGCAAATAAATAAAATTATAATAATTATACTATTCTAGGAAAATGTTATAGATACAGAATTTGTCCCAGGTGCCTCAGCAGAGGCTTGTTTCTTCTTTCTTTTCCTTAATAAATGTATTCATTTACTTGTATGCTTAGCAGCAGTAGTTTTCTTAAAAGAAAAAAAAAAAAAAGATAAGCAGCAAGACAAAACATGCAGAAAATTAAGCAGATAACTTTTTGAAAGGCATGATTAGACACCTCAGCAGGGCAGTAAGAAATTCACAGATCTGCACAGAGAGTGGCAGGTAAAAGTGGGTTAGGATGATGAGTGACAGAAGTTAACTTACTGATGCGGAAAGGAATCCATAAAAGTTAACAGTGCTCATGGGTTTGGCATGGGTTTCATCTATGTTAGAGGTAGCTGAACCTGATGGGCAGTGGGATCCAGGGGCTGTCCTCCTCTCTCAGCCCCATGGATGTGGGGCTGCTGCTGTTCCCTCTCTGCGTGCAGGCAGAAGAGAGGTGGAGCATCCACTCCTGACAGCTGCACATGTGCACTCACACTGCCCACCCATCCAGCCACCCAGGTAGACACAGAGAGAAAGCACAAGCTCACACAGCCCTCAGGTGAACAAGAAGAGCACAGGTAGCCCAGTCCTGTTGCTTTTCTCCTGCTCATCAGGACTGGAATCTGTCTGCTAGTGCCATGTGGCACACACAGTGTATGGGCCACTGCTGCTTTTAGCCTCCTCAGTCTCTCCAGGAGTAGCCCCTAGTTCTCCTGTCATGCTCCAGTTTTTGGCACCCACACCCACAAGCCCCTGAGGTTCAAGGCTCATTCCTGCTGCTGGGCACAGACCTCTCATGCTCACCAGCTTGTGTGGGCTGAGATTTGCCAGCATTTGCACATACACATTTGGAGAAGAGAGCACAGCCACAAAGAGGGCAGTCAGAAATCAGATTTAAGTAAAAGAGAACAGACTTCACCCATCAAGTTCAGGGCTCTGTCAGACAGGCTGCCTGACCTTTCCTTAGTTAACCACTTCTTACCCTTTTTTTTTTCCACTTTTGTTCCTCTTCAGTCCACCTTACTCCCTCTCCCCAATTTTGTCCTTTCCCACCAACAGATCTCAGTGGGTTTTGCTCCAGGGTCAATCTTTCTCCCAGCCCTTAGATGGTCTTAGGGAGCAGCCAAGTTGTCCATTTCCACTGGGTGGGTTAGTAAGGTTCTTTTGCTGATCTTCGTTCCTTCAGTCTTCCCTGGGTCTTTGAGTTCCACATGATTAGTCTGTGATGTGTAAATGAGCAGCCTTCAGCAAAAATAACCATGCCATGAACATCAAAATGACAGAAAGAGCAAATGTCAGTCAAGTTATTGCTCTGGGGCCAATGAAAAGCTCACAAAATAAAGATTATCAATCTTAAATAATAGAGGCTATCACGAGAGAATTGCCACAAAATGTTGGGCAAGACAGTAAAAGAGGAGATCTAAAAGATGTAATAGAGATGTAAAAAAAAAAACAAACCAGTGGTCAGCCTAAAGTAGAGGCAGAAAGAAGAAGCTTAACATCTCTGGCTAGTTCACGAATGAGGCATGATATACACATGCCCAGGTCAGACTGCATCCAGAAGGCCTCTGGCTGCACACTCATCAAAGTACACCCTAACCAACTCTCCACTCCACCCTAACCTCCTCTTACCCCACAGGTAAATCAACACCCTGTATTAAAGTCTCCAATGGTTCTGTGCAGAAACTTGTATCCCATCACATAGGGGCCAGTGTAGTTGCTGTTTGAGGCTGGAGGAAGAGCAGGTCCACGTGGGCACTCATCACGTACTGGGCAGGTGGGCTGTACTCAGGATGATGATTTGAGCACATACAGCCTTGAGCCTGTACTTCATTCTCAGCTGTGCAGAACAGGACACACGCTTTTACTGCAAATGAAATAGAACAACATCTCGGCTAGCCCTGCCATCTGAAGTTGTGCAAGTGCTGTTCTTAGGATTTGAAAAGCACTTGTGTGAGTTTCCACCCAAAGGCAAAGGTACTACTATCTATCATATGCTTTAGGGCACATCCCCATGCCCCACACCCAAACCAGTACCTGAGTTCATGCCAGAGAACATTCCAGGACAGTGGAACTCCACTATTCCTGTAGTAAAATTACTAGACCCTTATATGCTTTTAGCTATAGCTAAATTTCAGCTTTAGCTAACTAATACACACCCACAGGATTCTGAGACCTGCTTGGACATGAACACTGGCTGAGGCCAACTTCCCGAAGGACATTTTGATGTGATCAACCAGTTTGGGAGATAACAGTTTAGAGGACATGGACACGAGCCATTCAGCACCATCTGCCTTCACACTGGGAAGATTCATCCAATATACTGCTTTAAATCAACACAGGGCTACTGTGGATTTTTGCCCAAAAATCCAGTATGTGCTACAAGAGCTACGCCAGGCTCCTATTCTTTAGAATCCAACCAAGTTACCAGAAATTTCACTGTTTCTGCAGGATTCCTGGTGAGATAAGGAGCTACCCTGCATAAAGAAATGCTTGGAGAAAGTGGCACTAAAGTAGACATTTCACTGAAAGGATGAAAAACCCCACTGTTTTTTGTTATGTTCCTTTCTGAGCATAGAAATGCCAGCAAAAACTGAGATCAAGAGTATTTTTCACTGAAAAAGAAAACTTGTGATTTATATCATCTTTCAGCACCTTTTCAAGGGACATGTAGCATAAAATAATAAGTGTTTAGAGACACATTTCCACAACACTGCTTTAGAAACATCTCCATTATCTCTTTGAACTCATGAACACATTCACTAAACTCCAGAATACAGTATATACAGGAAAACATTTCATCTTTCCCCACAATTTAAATCTTTGGCATTTTAAAGTGCAACTACAGTGGTATTTATGATTATCTCACAAAAGAAATTGGATTTTCTCAACACATAATGCCAAACAGAATAGCTACAGAAACTATTCCATTTCCAGTTCAGAGATTAGAGATACAATTGAGGAACAAAATGTCTAGTTTTAATCAAAGATCAGAAAAAAGAGAGCAGATTCTTTCTTTTTTATTATTTTTTCAATTTCAATTTTTTACTTTAAGCATGAACATTTTACCTTAAAAATAAATTATTTCAGAGATATATATTCTGATTTTATTATCATCTCAGAAGAAACATTTCCATCCTTTCAAATGCTTTCCATTCATTGCTAAATGACAAACGCACTGAAACAGAATTTCTGGTCTTAAAAGGCTAAAATTTCAACTATTCTGTGTCTTCCCATGGGGTGAAAATACAGAGGGAAAAACAACCTCAATATATTTTCAGCCATATTAATCTTTGCAATTACTTGCAAAGTCCACCAGCTTCAGGCCACAAGGCAGACTCAGAGAGTTTGGAGCTCCCCTTACTATATGAGAGTTTACTGACCAAAGGCATGAGGAGAGCTTGCAGAGTATTCCCTGGCCAAGTGATTTGAAGTCACTGTGTTTTCAGAACTTTAAAACATTTATTTAGAAAAGACAAATATGAAAACAAAAGCATAGAAGACATTTCTACAGGAGAAATAGAAATAGCTAGAAATGTTCCAGCCTGCCCTGAGAAAAATAGAAATAGCTAGAAATACACAGATTTTTTTTCCTCATTTTTTTCTTTCTTTGAGGCCAATTAAATGAGTTAGAAAATTCTTTCTCAACAGTCAATCACATCTCTCAAATTTTGAAACTCAAAAAACTGAAATTACATCTTCCTAAAATCTCGTGTAATAAGAATGTCTTTATACCACGAATCTTACTTTGTTTTCAAATGTTGCTGTGCATTTTATTGCTCATATCAAATCTGCACAGAAGACAGCAATTGTCACTGGCAAAACTGTTTGCTAAAATAAATTTCTAAGTGCTTAAAGTCACTGTGTCAAGTTGTACCCAGAATCTGGTCCAAGAGGCAGAAAAGTGAAAAAATTCTTTCTCAAGATGGACATTTTTATGTGGTCAGGACTCCTCAGACAATGCTCCAGCAGTTATGAGAACCATCTTAAATTCTGGGGCTTTTGGTCATGGTGAGAAAGTGGAGAATGTTTTGTTATGTTACATTGGACACTGCCTTCCTGAATGGTTGCAGACCTCTTGGTTGTCTTTCAAACAATGAATCCATACCCCAGGTAATTCCTAATTTGAAAGACAGACAGAAAATACAAAGTAATGTTACTTGGCCCTTCCAGGCTGCAGCAGTGGAGTGAAGCACTAGGACAGATCACAGGGCAGCTACTTCTTGTACTTTATTGCTGCTGCCAGGACATCCTTAAATGTCCTGAAGAAAAAGGCAAAGACTGCTCAGTACTTAAAATCAGAAGCTTATAGTCTCAGTTCAAATGGTTGTCTCCTCAAAAGAGCCTATTTTGAGATACTTTCGGTGCTAATCACTGGAAAGAAGTGATGGCCTGATCCTTGGAGTTCATCATACTGCATACAATGGTACAGTGAGTGCCTGCCCCACTCAAACGGCTTCTGGCTGGGGCACACAGCTGGGTGGGGAGGTGCCCTGGGAAGTGCTGGGAATCAGGAAGAAGTGTTCAGTGACTATTTGAGGACTAGTAAAGTCTTCTGGGTGTCTGCAGTGTAGTCTGCTGAGCTCTTGGGGCACTTGTATCTGCCTCAAGACAGCAGAGTGTGGCACAGGCAGCGTGCCTCACCGCACAGGATCACCACGGAGGTGGCCCCAGCAAGCATCCTCAAGGGGCTCAAAGAAAACAGAAATGAGGAAAGAACATAGATGGTATCAGGATGACCTAGCTCAACAGTGAGATCAGAGTGCCACCAGCACTCCTGGAGGGGAAATTTTCCCAGCAACTTGTCCTTTACACAGTCCTCCTTTCAGGAAAGAGGGAACTGAGGCTGGACGTCACTAGTGTCAGCAGGAGCGGAGGCACTTGTGAAGAAAGGTACACCCCAGAGGAAGAATTTGGTCATTGCAAGGCCTCCTTTCTTCTCTCAATTTTTGTTTTGTTTTGTTTTTGTTATTTAGTTCTTTGCTACAGTAGAAAACCACCAAGAGAAAGAAGAAAGAACATGAGAAAATGCCATTTGCAGTCCTTTTAATAGACTGGCTACTCTGCTCAGACTGTGGCCACAGATTGGAGGGGTGCCACCTGGGCACAATTTCCAGATCAGACAGCAATGCCATTTGTCTGCATAACTTTTGTGTGCAGACCATTTTGAGAAAAATAAAATGATTAAGATGTTCCAGCCTGCCCTGAGAAATAAACTACACAGGTGTGCACCCATTATACTTGGGATGAATTCAAATGCTTTTCACTGCCTTGTCCGAAAATTAGAGTGATATTTAAACACCATTTAAGAGCTTCCTTGGCTATTTTAATGCCACATTTACATTTGGCAGAGCTCTTGCTGACTCCTGTCAGCTCTTTTCATTTGCACTGAACCTGACAGTAGAGTCTCAGAGAAGGGTATTACAGATCTACACACTAAATTCAGCTCTCCTCCACACCGGGTTTTGTTGTCTGAAAGGTGAACTCTGAACTGCTGAGGAACTGTGTTAGGATGTAACAGTTCTCATGATAAATGAGTAACTCAGAGACTTCAGAGTTTTCATGACTATCGTGATTTTTCAATTTTATTATACTTTGCATTATTATCCAGCAGGAAGACATACAGTGGAAATGGGGATTCCATTGAAAGGTAGAAGCAAAACCAGAAGATACTATGTTGAATTTGCTTTTAACTGGAAGAAAAAAAAAAAAAAAAATAGAATCTAGTCTTGTTGATTTGTCACAAATATTGTCAACCACCTGTCCTTCAAAGACAATGCAAAAAAATCTATCTTTAAAAAAAATATTTCTATTTATAAGAAAGCACTAAAGATATCTGTCTTGTAGATTAATTAAATTAGGGGAAAATATTAGATAGTATTAATAAAAAATTCTCCTTCTTTCTCAAACAAATCCTTTTGCTGAAGCAAAAGCCAAGTCTTTTTAAAATAAAACTTCAGATCTTAGCCAAGAAGCATACAGAATTATCACAATGGGCAAACCTCAGCACTTAAATGCTGGTATATAGGAAATACCTCTTCCAGTAAGCTAAATGACAGTGTAGAAACAATTTCAGTAAGACATTAATGTTAATACAAGGCATTTTTATTAATAGACAGAATATGGATGGATTATACTTAAAGATGGATATTAGAAAAGGAATTCTTCCAAGTCATAAGCACTATTCCATTTCCTGCTGTTACTTAAAGCGTCAGCACAACTTTTGCATGCCTATAATTTGGTGTTGTATTTTTCAGAACACTAACCCAAGGACCACAGAACATTGCAAAAAAATCTATAAAATACTTCATATGCTAATATTTATTGCTTAAAATCTGTGGACAGAGTGAGGGCGCTGAATATAGCAAAAATTTGGCATTCCAGGAGTTACCTGCCTATTGCTATAGTTAACATGATGGGTTTGTGGGTTTTTTTTAATGTTTGGAATTCTAATGACAAAAGTATAATTTTATAAAATAGTAATAATTTTAATTGCCCATATTATTAGTATTGATTGACACCCAACACAAGAAAGTCATGAACATGATAGAGTGAGTCCAGACGAGTGCCACAAAAATGATCAGGGGGCTGAAATATCTCCCCTAATGAAGAAAAGCTGAGAGAGTTACTGTTCAGCCTGGAGAAGAGAAGGGTCTGCAGGGACCTTATTGTAACTTGTGTATAAAAGGAGCTTAGAAGAAAGATGGAGAGAGCCTTTTTACCAGGACATGTGGTGACAATACAAGGGGTAATGATTTTACACTGAAAGAGGGTAGATTTAAATTAGATCCAAGGAAGGAATTTTTTGATAATGAGGGTGGTGAGGCACTGGAAGAGGTTGCCCAGAGAAGTTGTGGATTCTCCATCTCTGGAAATGTTTCAGGCCAGATTGGATGGGGCTTTGAGTAACCTGGCCTAGTGAAAGGCATCCCTGTCCATGGGCACAGGAGTTGGAACCAGATGATGTCTAAACCAAACTTTCCAAACCAAAGCGTTCTCTGATTCACCAACAGGTAGTTGCTGAAGCAGTAGTAGTTATCATGGGTTACCTACCACCTCATGGAAAACCAGTAAAATACATATCCAATTCTGTTTTCCTTCTGGAAATGGTTTCTTGGAATTTAGAACTACATAAACACATGCTGCAGTTTACCTTGACCCTTCTCAGATTTAGAGTTTCAACAGTTT
Organism: Aegithalos caudatus; assembly: GCA_013389925.1. NCBI lineage: Eukaryota > Metazoa > Chordata > Aves > Passeriformes > Aegithalidae > Aegithalos > Aegithalos caudatus. Next base: position 81,368 of record WEIU01005379.1, on the reverse strand, counting down.
TTTTGTCAAATACTGCAAAATATCAAAAGCATACAGCTAGTACAAGATTGGTTCATCTCTCAGTATCTGTCTACTATCTCAGTGGGTATCTACAAGGAAGTAGCTTGGTAAGAGAGGTTGTGTGTTACTAAAATATAATTGGTTTTTCACTTCAGCTCTTCAGTGGGTCCGGGTAAAAATAATTGCTGAATATTCAAACACATGCTGTCAAAACACTAACTTAAGTTAATTAGATTCTTGTGGATATACTTTGAAATACAACACTATGTTCAGCTAACTTCCACTTTGGGGACAAAATGCCCTACAAAATCATCCTTAGAGGCATTCTGTCCCTTGCAGTTTGTAAAGAATTTCTTTGTGGAGAGCTTTCACAGTAAAATTCTTCAGTAAGTTTTCTCTGAACATCCTCTTAGAATCAGAGAGTAATCACCTCAAAATAATCGCACTTACTTGAGGCACGGCACTCTTACCTCCCTGTTCTTTTTCTCTAGAACATCACCTAGACAACCTGACAGTGTATTTGCGAGACACTGACATATGCGTATGTTGAGAGCATCACATTTCAAACTCCTGCCTCATATTCCTGTACTTTCTTCTCAAGTCTATCAGCTTTTCATCCAACTTCTTTTGAAGTGCATTTGAAAGGCACTATACAGTACTTTTTTACATAATAATACCATATAATGGTACTTGCACTGTACTACATTTAGTGTCTACTACCACCGTGACCCACGTATTTTCATTAAGGTGACGTAGTGGAGGCCATCAGACATTAAATAGAAGAGTCTTGAAAGTATCATGATGAGACACAGTTGATAAATGCTAATTGATCTTCTAATAAAGTAATTGTGTGAGATAGGAGAAAACCTTCTGGAAGACTGAAGACTCTTAAGATACATTTTCCAGGAATGATGAGAGTTCTTGAGCACTTTATCAACTTAAGAAGTAATTGCACAGCTTACTTTATAACAGGTAATTTCAAAGGCAATGATGGGAAAATTCACGGATGCTTTCGAAATGCTGCATAATAAATAGACATATTGGCAGTGATTAAGTGGCTTCCTTCCATTCCGTTAGTTGTTGAAATTACAGACCCAAGTCCTTTGCTGCAAACTAAAAAAAGCACCAGCAAAGTTTTATTCCTTGTCATCTTGCTGAAAGAAGACCAGTTGCTAATCTACCCCGTAAGATTTGCAAGACACTTAATCACTGTCTAATCTTTATAGTAATCTGTACTTATGGGTTGTTTGGAGTTGGTTTTTCTCTTTTTAAGAAAGAAAAAGCAAACAAATAAAAACTCAGCCAAACAAACAAAACAAAACACACAGAAAAAAAAAAACCAACCCAAAACAACAACACCAAAGAACAAAACCAGTTCTCTTGTTTGGAGTCTAGTGAGGGCAGGAAACTCTGTAGAATACTCTTATCAATTGCTCCAGTTTCTAGGATTACTGCCTAGATTATTTCCTGGCCAAAACTTTCAGCACCAAGGTAAAAATGGATCAAAACAGCTCGGTGTAACATTTTACATCCTGCCTGCCAGACAGTTAATCACACTTAGAAAGTTAGGCCCAAGGTGATCTACACTTGGTCTTCAGCACCAAGATTTTTTGGAATAAAACCTGTTGTCTGTGAAATCAGCGGCAATGGAGAGGATGGTCAGTAATGTAGGGAGATGCTCTATCCTACCCATATCCAAGGAAACATATGAGCACTTTCCCTGTACAGCCACCTTAGCCCCAGGAACTCCAGGGTAGTTACTTCACTTCATGTAGTTCTTACTGGAAACACTTGAGATGTCTGCAGGGCAAAATTGAGGAAGGAGAGTGGCTGCATCTTTTCCACTCATGGACATCTGAATGACTTTTAATTTGGTCCAAGTTATTGCTTTGTGTAAAACTACCAGAGGGGAAAGTAATAACTGATTTATTGTTAACTGCCATATTGCTCTAACTAAAACTCTGACCTGCAGCAGTTTTTCAGCTACTTAACGTTCTTTCATCATTGTTAGATGAGCTTCTGTTATTAACAAACTGACTTCCCTAAGAAGGAAACAGAAAAATCTACTTCTTTACTGATAACATTTTTTTCTCTTGAGTTTTGTAAAGTTTAGATTGATGCCTCACAATGCAAAAGCACTTTATGGGATCTGTATTGCTCATGATAATATTTATAAAGTTGATAAAGGAACAAGACTGACCAAATTAGAATAAACAATTAATCAGCTTGCAGCAAAGGACAGTATTTCTATAAGCAGCTTTGGGTTTGAGAATTTCAAAGTATGATCTAGGAAGACCACATCCTAAATTGCTTTACAGTAATTTTCCTTTTACTTATTTTAATTATTGTGCTTAAAGTTGTTGTCTGGTTGTCCATCAGCTTTCCTCAGAAAATGTATTGTATACCACCAACATGTTTTTAGTGCTCCCCTCACTCATTTGCTTTACTAGCTAAGTATTGTCACAGTGAAAAATGGATTTCTCATTCTGCTCAAGTTCTGTTCTGAGGTTTTCAAGTTGCAGACTCCAGCCATGAGTTGCCACAGTGTGCCTTTGTAGGCCACAGTAAGTAGAATTTTCTTTAGTGAAAGAATCTTTCTTTAGTGAAAGAAGGAATCCCAAAGAAGGAATGACAGTTCACTGCCTTTAGCAGACAGAACTCTCCACTGTCAGAAGCATTTCCCCTGGATCCCAAAAATACATGGCTTTTTTTTTTTCCTGCCTTCCCCCTAGATTTTCCAAGTCCTTTTATAATGATGATAGAAGGGTTATTCTCAGTATTCCAGTCTCAGCATAAAAATCACCTCACTGCTTACCTATTTAGACACCCAAGGATCATATTAACATTTTTAGTACAGGTTGAACTGACCATTTATATAAAGTTGCTAATATTTCCAAGGTCTAAGTAATTTTCAGAGGCAGGATGTTCTATGTCTGAGTCATTAAAATCAGTTTACAACCTGGTTTGTTTTTTTTTAAGGGCTCTCTCTAGATGAAGGTGTGGTACTAAAATAAGGAAATTCTGAGGTGCTAAAGAGGGCCCTGAATTAAGATTAAGCAGGGATGCAACATTGTATCTCTCATAACATAACTTAATCTAGAAAGTTTATAGCCACAGTTTTTCTCAGTTCCTCTTAACTTTTTCTGCATCCCTTTTGTCCCTACATATATAATATATGCAATTTGACAACCAGCATGTCCATTTACAATTGACAATTAAAGTATCTGTTCTGTACTGCTTTTTAATAAAGGGCCACTTCAACCTTTCTGATTAATCACATTTTTTTTTCATTCCTTTCTTGTTTACTCTGAAAAGCTTTTTATCTGGTTTCATGTTCAAGAATTGCTGAAAGTTTTAAAACTGATTTCAGTATGCTACACTGCAGAGTGATATTGCAGCTAAAGACATAACAGTGGAGTAGGGGGGATAATGTTTGCCTATGTCTGTAAACAGGATAAAAGAATTGTTGTTGAGTTTGCCTGTGCCTGTTGTTGAGTTTCCCTGGCTTAAGTTGATTTATTCTTTTTAAATTATACAGATAAACATATGTTAGCAAAGTCAGTGACGTCCCAATTAATGACTATGACGGAAAGTCTTAAAGGAAAGTGAGCTCTAAGATGTCTACATGTTTGGTTTGTCTTTGAACAAGCCACATAATGAAAATAAACTTTATTACTCTAATATTAACAAGAGCCACAGCTTAGATGATTAATATCAAGGATCAAAATATGTTATTTGGGAGTGATCTACTGAGAGAAATTTATACATTTTTTAAAGCAGTCTGCAGAGAAGGTATTGAATTTGGGGAATAATTCACCTAACAAAACATCTGAAAATATTTTGGCCCTTCAGATCCATCAAAATAAGTGTTAATTGAATTAAGCAGCTTAGCATGAGAGACGTGATTTTGGTTCTGTGGTTCTATTTTTTGTGTGCATTAGCAGTTTAATCAAGCTTTACATACAGAGAACAACTGTGATGGTCCAACAATTACACACAACCTCTTGGCTGAACAGATATCTAAGGAATTTACACCCTAAGTTCTACACCTGTCCTGTGAACACAGCTTCCAGTGAAGTCCATAAAGGAAGTACCCAATGAATCAGACTCCAAGCAGTCCCAAGCTCTCTTCATCAATCAAAGACTGCAAGCACAACCTTTATACCCATATAGCTTGCTGATATTATTTAATGGATAAACAATGCAAGTGAAAGCACACAAGTCCAGCCATGGAGCTGAGAACTCTTCATTTTGAAATTGCAAGCAGACATTGGAAACAGCATTCTGGTCTTTCCAGTAAAATATACTAGTGTTTCCGTAACTGCCAGTGGTTATAGCTTCTTTTTAATAGCCGTAGTGAGAGCACAAATACCCTCTCTAACAAACAAATCTATTTGGCATGAATAGAGATTCATGCAGTGCTATCACATACTTTTGTACAGCTTTGCTGTTCTACCCCAATAATTGGGAATCAGGGATGGAAGCTCACCACTCCCTTCTGCTGAGCAGTATATGCTGGAGTGTTTAATGGTGCTTGCAGAAAGCTTCCATCAGCAGATGTGCAATGTATGCTTATCATACTCTGCAAATTTCATCTTGCAACTTGCATAAAGCTGCCTACCTTGGAATCATGTAAACCCGAAGAGGAAAACTGAAATCATTAAAATTGAAAGCTTAATAAAACCAGGATTGCCACACTCTGGAAAGACTTTTGTGTTCATCTAATAGGCTCTCTAGGGAGAGACTTGCTGCTTGAGATTTATTTTCTTTAAAGAAAATTATTGTTTTGCTGAGAGACATTTGAGGGACAGAACTGCAGAAAATCTCAAAGAAAATGTTAGTCTGAGTCCTAATGTGTTCTTCTGGAATATGATAGTCTATCACCACTAGGAATTTTTGCTGAATTTTACTATTATGCTCCTAGGTGTGTTCATTTTTAAGACAAGACAACTTAAAATTCCAGAAAATTAATGCTTGTAGAAATTTTATATCAAAGTAGATAGAGCAATTATAGCCACTTCAGATTCAGAGCCACTCTGCTCCTCCTTTAGGGGCACTCATGCATAAGTGATGATGTAGAGTTGTTCCTAATAATTATTTCCTAACCCAGGTGATATATTTAGATTTCCATGTTAATTAAATTCATATAACAAACCTTACTGATCCTAGTGAAGCTGAAGAGTTGAAGAAAAAACATTTCACAAATTATGAGACTTCATTCGTCTTCCCAGTAATGTAAACTGTGATTAACTTGTATGTGCAATTTCCTTCTGCCTGCAGTAAGCCCTGTGCTGCATAAATACTCCTGGAAACTGGGCTTATACATGCAAACTGCATCAGGATGCTCTTTATATCTGATGTCTGGTAATTCCCCTTCTCCTCCACCAGCTCTAAGGACAGATTTACTGCAGGACAGGTTACTCAAATCATAAGGATTTCTCAGTTCATTGTGCCAAAGAAATCCATGCCACCCACATGGACAAGCCAAAAGTCTAACAAAAAATCGACGGTGGTTTAAAAAACTCACATTCTTCCCCACTTTCAGGACATTTTGTAACACTTATCTCAGAGTTCTCAACCCTTTGCTATCTTTCTCCTCAAATTACCTGATACAGATAATAGAAATACATTAGTTCTGGGAGGTGTTTGGCATGCTTCTACTTCCTCTCCTACCATACCACATAAAAACAATCTCTTCTATCCAAACTTTTAATTTAATTTATTTCCTAAAATTGTAAGTAGTTGTATTTTTGAAAATGGGAATGAAAGTTAGACAAGGAAGAAAAACACAGATGTATGTTCTTCCATAGAAAGTGCAGTTAGATATCCTGCACCTTCCCCAGCTGCACCTTCACCTGGAGGGAAAGGAACCCACGCAGCTTGATTCACACAGGTCAGTGTGATGTGTGAATAAGCTCCAAGCAATGGGGTACATAGGATGTATTTGTGCCATCCAAATTCAGGTGCACTTGCTGGCAGGACAGTAAGGGAAGTACTTTCCTCCCAGGAGATTTTATGAGAGACATTTCTCACATGTCAGATGTGATTACATCCTCCAGGGGTGGCACAATGACTTGCATGGGGTGCCAGTGCTGTCAGGCTCAGGTGATGATAAAGGGTTCCAGAAAGCTATTTAAAAAAATAAAAAATAATTTAAAAAAAAAAATTTAAAAAAAACACCAAAAACAACCACCAACCAAACATATCCCAGATAAGAAATGGCTTTTGATAAATGAAAGTCAACTGGGTACAATTGCACTGCCAACATACAAGGCTTAAAGTTTACCACAGAACATAGACAGTTTGTATCCTTGCTTATCTTGCACTCCTTATTCTAAAAATCATATTGGGTCCATCACAAATCAAATCTTTCTTTCTCAAGATTCCAGTCTCAAAAAGTGGGGTATGCTAATAAACAGATATATTTTTCCAAGATGGAAAAGGAAAGGGTTCAGATTAGTTTTGGATATTCAACCAGAAAAGTGTTAGGTCTATTATAGAGATCACCAAAGAAAGAAAAAACTAATTTTCAAAACATTTTAAGTATTAGAAGTGTGACAAAGTTTGTGAAAAGCAATAACATCCCTTCTTCTACCAGCTGTTATTATTGAAAAAGAAAAAAGCTGTTGAAGGCAGAAGCTCTATTTCAAAAATGAATGATAAGCAGAGAACTTTAAATATAAATACAAGAAAAATGTCCTGGATTTAACATGATAATTTTAAATTATGTACCATCTTGCACAAAATGTGGTTTATATTTTAAGGGTAGAAGAGGGATGCTGAGAAGGGAAAGGTGATAAAGCCACCATCTCTAATGGAAAATAGAGGAACAGACCCTTATCTAGTTCATCTGTAATGACAGCCTTTCCTTACATTTCTCATTTTAATCTCTTTGCTTCATAATATAACATAAGAAAGTGTTCAGTGAGCTGGGAACTGGCTCATGGGCAAAAGAGAATAGTATGTTTCTTCTGTTCTTATTTTTTATTTTGTGTGGCTAATGCAGTTTTTAAAGCATCATACTGCTTTGCACAACATGTTATTATTTCTCCTCCAGATTGAGACTGTTTTTCAAGCACTTTTGTTCAAAAGGTCTGCTTATGCAAAAGCTGTTAAAACAAATCTTACTGACACAAATACTCTTCAAGCCACATGAGGAATTATTACTGTTTTGTTTTGGGGGTAGAATATCCATCCACAGCTGTGGAAGCCAATATTGCTTTGACTTCAGGTTCTTACATTTCATAATAAAGGAGTTTAATAATATTCTTATTACATATGTCTACCTAAGTAGGTTTAACCAAACAAATTTTAAAACAGAAGCAGAAATTTAAATAGAATGTAAATTTAAGTTTAATTTAAATGTCTAAACCGGTTTCCATTAAAAAATAAGAACTTCACTTAACTTCTGCGCATATGAATCCACCAAATTAATCTGTTTTCTCTGGAAATGCCCAAATTCAGACGTCTTAGAAGTGCTGTCAGGCACAGACACATAGTCCTGTGGTAAGCAAGGGTGTGCAACTGCAGCACAGCTGCTATAGCTTACCTTGTACTCTGGCAGGGGTAGCTCTGCCCACGCAATGGCTCTGCCCTCGCAGCGGGTCAGCAAAAGCTGTGAGCCCCAACAGGGCCACTCACTCATCACACCCAATAGCACTGGACACTGGCAGCCTGGGCTGCTTCTTAAAACATCTTCCAATGAACTTGCTGTTCCTTAATGGAACATAGGCCTTAACCACCCCCTGATAACATGAGTTGGAACTGTACTGGCTTTTACTAGCAAATAAAGGAAAAACCACACAACTCTCCCGAAACAATTTGTTCTACACACCTGAGTCCTAAACACTTTTCCTAGTTACACAAAACTGTATAGCCTTGTGCATCTGTATTTCATCTGTAGTCAGCATGACAATATAATTTTATTCTCCCACATGCCTTCCACAGATTTGGAAAAATCTGTGTTAACAGGATGACTCCTGCAGCTATACAATAGGCTCTAACAAGTAAGAGCATGTCAGTGTTCTGTCAGTTCTCTGCAGACTACATGGAGAAAAAGAAAGGTATTTGTCAACCAAGAGTCCCTGTTGGTGCCTTCCAAACAATTTACCTTGCACTAAAATGGACTGGAGGAGAGTGTGTAAGAAAATGCACAGCCAAAATACGCCTTGGACACGAAGGAGGGCAGTGGTTCCAGCTGAGCTTAAGATTCCACCTAGGAATCTAAGCCATATGCTTTTGTACACAAATTTAGTCAAAGAAAAAATATATATTTTCAGATTTAAAAAAGCAGTCAAGTTAGTAAGGCTGATAACAGCTACACAGGAAAGTGTCCCAAGTGTCAGAGATTATATTCTGCACTGACAAAAGGTCAGAGACACAGTCAACAGGATAAGCAGTGGAAAAAACACTCATCAGGGAAGATTTGACAAGTGACATAGCTATCAACAAACAACTAGAACATAAAATAATGAAATTTTTAAAAAATAGAGAGACAAGTGACGCAGTCCACTATCACTTTGTCTGTGGTATATTCCAACTTCTCTTGGACATTGAAAATAGTGAATTTATGGAGGTCATGTACTCCAGAAGTTCTCAGAGTAGGCTTTTAATTCATACTCTAAGACAGCTGGAAGGTCTTTCTAACTATTACTTGAATGCAATGGAACATCAAATATATTAATTCATAGAAATTTTCTCTCCATATCCTAATCTGTCTCACACGTGTCAAAATAACGTGAGTGATTCATGCGCTACTTATCTGTTGTCAAGTACTATGCCTGTCAAGGAATGCAAACTTGGATTTAAAAGGTGTCTAAATTTATCTGGCAAAGTAGGAAATTATTTGGATTATTCATTATCATCAAAGAGCTTTCCATGCTGTACCCACAAAACATGACCCTCTAGGCCATAATTACCCCCTTCTAACTTGTTATTTGTGTGTACATGGTGTGCAGGACAAAATATACAACAGAGAGAGTGTGATCAAACCAGGCACTTCATTATCATGTTTTCCACTCATCTGTCCAATTATGACTCATTTTACTAGGTGAAGTAAATGGTTCATCACTGAAATGCATACTGATCTCTGCTCTTCTAGACACTGTGAATAGATCCAATATTTCCCAATTTAAGGTCCTCCTGACGCAGATCTTCAAGTTAGAATAGGTCTTATTTTAACGCAGTTTCTGTGTTTTTAACAAGTGATGTGCATGGGCAAGGGGATGATGGAAGAAGATGTTAAGGCTCCACAAAGCTTTTTAAGTCTTTTCAATGTTCCACAGAGCTTTAAAATTGTCATTTTCTCAAAAGCAGCATGAATGTGCAATAGGTTTTCCCTCAGTCAAAATGTTCAAGGATAGAAAATATAGCAAGCAGTTTCAATTCCATTGATTAACCCTGCCTTATTAATTGGGAAAGTGATTTTCAAACATTTTCACCGACAAAGCCCACTTTAAGTGAAACAAACACCATCCTTCATTAACTAAAAGGTTAAAAACTTTTTTTCTGCTTTTGTGTTGCTTATTTTACTAACCTGTTTATGAATATTGCTCAATTCTTCACCAGCAGTTAAGAATAGATAGGTAATCGGGGAGGGTGGGGTTCCCCCATTTTAATCTTTTCTTTTTGCTTGACCCTGCACTAAACTCAAGCTCATGTATTAATGACAGCACCATCTGCTCACTGAGTTCATTAAGATTTCCTGAATCAATGTTTCTGTCTTCTATTCCCCAAGAACATGTACAAACATCAGTTTTGAAATATCTCCAGCACCAAACCAAAGAGTGCTCAGTAGGAACAATCCACAAAGTCTTTTTTAAAATGGGAGAGAAGCCTCTGCTCATTGCTGTATCAGCTGTTGACAGCTGAGGTCAATACAGTTTGTGCTGATAGGTCCACCACTTCCACAGCCAGTGACCTCCTAAGAAATCTTACTCCCACATACCCATCACAGTGTTTAATGGCTTCCATAAATAGCAGGAAACTGCCCACATTCTTCAAATTAAATATCCTGGAGGTGAGAGTGAGAAAAAAATTCCCTTTATTTCTGACTGCAGCAATACCCAACATTTCCTGATAGTCCTGTTTGTCTCTATGACTCAATCACAGTACAGATCCTTTGGCCAGGGAAAACTGCCCTCGTGGTGCAAGAGTCAAAGTACTTGAGCATTTGATGTAGGAGTATGTTTCCACAAGACCGGCATCCCAAGCCACAGGATGGCAGGAGATGGGAAAGGATAAAATTTGATGCTGTACTGAAGGAAAGAAAAAAAAACCCAAACACAAACCTGGAAAGCTCTGCCCATAGGGAGATCCTTCTCTCCACAGGAAAGGGAGGTAAACTGAAGAAGAAAGCATGACTCTGAACTTTTAGATTTAAATCTAATAAATCTTTTTAATTTAAAAAAGGCATTACTTCTGTAGTCTGGTAAAAAGGCCAAAAAGAATTGATGGTTTAGTAAATGCAGGACAGACATGAAAAAAACATGTGAATTCATGGAAAGAAATTGGGATGTACCAGCCTTGTAAGTTGTGCTTAGGTAATATCTATACCATGGCACTGAGCAACGAGCCAAGGCCTTGTCAGGACTAAACTCAGACACACAGCATTCTCCCTGTCACCGCTTCCCATGGCAAGCTGGCTTCCACACAGGCCAGAGCAACATGGCCCACTCAGGATCATCCCTTGTCTGGACAAACAGGGAACCAGGACATAACACTACTCCAGGTTTTTATGCCTATCGCTGCACAAAAGACATCCTGGAGCAAATCAGATCTGCTGATGAAGAGCTCAGTGGGGACAAGGCCTTTCTGATCTATTGGAACACCCTCCAGCTGCCCCCAGCATGCCCATGTTACTGGTGAATGAGATGAACATCCTAGGTCCAGCACCAGAAGGGCTTGACCCAGCTGCTAGCAGCAGCAAACACAGAATAAAAACTGAAAAAAAAACCCAGAGTACGAACAGGAATTTCAACTGGTTTTGTTTGCTCTTTGTATTGACATGCTGGTTATACTTAAATAAATCAGAAAAAAATATTATTAGAGAAAAAAACATCATGGGTAAGAAGGAGCTGGAAAAGACCAGTATACATGAGAAAGCAGGCTAACTCTCCAGCCTCATCTCAGAAGCTCTTAGAGATCCTTACCCCAGTGAACCCTGGCACTGACTACAACAGAGTTGGTTTTGGATAAGAACCCATTACAAAGCACAATGTTTGACTTTCACTTACAGTGCAACTCTTCATGTGGTCTAAGTGTGCCTCACTACTGCACAGACTTTCATACTGGAATAAAGGACAGAGATGAAATAAGAGAGCAATTAAGAAAAGATAACCAGAAATTAGCTGCAACTCAGAGGTGCTAGGAGTAAATCCAGCCTACTTCTATTTCTACTACCTATCTGATAAAGCTAGATGAATTCACTTCCACAAGATTGCTTTTATTTAACTGAACAATAAAATAGCAGCAAATACCACAAACAGGTAAATCTTCTTCCCTGTGTTACATCTTTCCAACCATTTTCTCACTTTCTACAATAGTTTTATTTGCTGCTGTTTTGGTAAGTGTTACAAGTGGGGAGCTTTTCTCTAATTTTAAATTCAAAGTCTTTACTCATGGCAGCTGAGTACAGCTATGATTAATGTCCCAAGTCACTTCTGTTCAAGCTGCCGCTGCATTTCACTCTGCAATATCCGAGCACTCAGCACCATCTCTGGCCAACTGTGTTAAGCACAAGCTAAAATTCAAATATACAGAAATCCCCAGTACCAAATTCACAAGACTCAGGACAGATGAGGTTGATATGAAGATCTTGTAGACAAAAAGACCTTTACTCATCTGGAATACTAGATGTCCCCAGAAGTGAAAAACATGTGAAATTTGATTCAGACCTTTCTATAAAACTCTATTAAATTTCTATAAATTTCTGTATTATGCTTTACAATTTGTGGTTTTGTTTCTCCTTTATCCAAGAAGCATTAAACCCCTGTGTTTTGTTGTTTTGTTTGTTTTTTTTTTTCAGGATGCCAATGTTTTCTGCCTTGAGTTAATCTCACTATTTAATAGCTGCAGAATGATGGATTAGATATGGAGCTGTGAGGATGAAATCCCTGTGAGGATGGGAATCCATATTTCACACTTTGGTCCTTACCACAATGATCCAAACCTAAACCACAAATCAAAAGCCTCACTATTACAGAGGAAAATGCTGAATTTGAGCTTACATATCTGAACTAAGAAAAATGCTCTCCCCAACCTTCATACCATATACCGAAGCTTGCATTTTTCCTTCATATTTTAAAGTGTACATATACTTACAGGATAAAGATAACATGTGGAATCTAATTTGCACATCACTTTACCTTTCAAATCTTGGGAGAAATCAGCTTTAACTTATTTGGTTGCATTAACCCTTTTTCAGGGTTGCAGGTTGAACAATACATGGAAAATAAGAAATTGCTGTAGTTGAAAAATTATTCCCTCAAGTTACATAAGTTGTAACAGGAATACACTCTCCCTTCCCCAAACATTCAGAAATACATGTATAGAAAAACTACAGTTTTGAGGCTGTGTGGATTAGATCAAGGCTTAGTCTCTGCCAGTAGTTTCACTAACATCTGTTTTTCTTCCTCTGGCCTCACAGGCATACTTAGAAAAGTCCAAGAGGAAAACAAGATCATCAATTGCATTTGGCTGTACATAGAACAAGGATAGTGATCTCTTGCTTTATGAGTCTGTGTACAGTGCAAGAGTATATTTCAATTACACATTAAATTCTGATCCCTGACCCAAAATAACTCTGAAATTCACATTGAAGTAATCATAATACAAGTCTTCCTTTTTATTTTCATTCTGTAGTCTCACATTCTACAACATTTGAATGTTCCTCTTCACACTAAAACTGATAATCACCTCATTTATTTAAATGATTTATCAAAATGAGGGTTGACTCATAGGAGAAATCTCAGACTTCAATTCTACAAAAGCGTAAATGGCAACTTAGAATAAAAGTATTAGGATAACCTATCACAGAAAAGGCCGCATCTATTCCTCATCTACTTAAGTTTAAACACATATCATTGGCATTCTAGGTAGCCAGGCATGAAATACCAATCAATCAACCCATCTCACTTAATCAGACATCCCAAAGTCATTAAAAAAATAAAGTTTTCTTTCTATTTTTCACTGGTCATGACAGGCATGAAAAAGAACCACAACCAGAATGTCTGCTCACCAAGCGTAAAAATGTCTGTTCACTGAGCATTTGCTCAGACTTTTATGCTGATTGACTTCCCATGTTTTCTCATTCTTTGCATGTTCTCTTCCTCTTAAGGTGAAAAGCAACTGACTTTCAACAGCATAATGTGGTTGCAGAAAAGAAATTTAGATACACATCTTTGAATACTTGAGTGGATTTAAAACACAGTGTTCAAAAGAACTACTTGGAAACTTGATTATAATCAGTGAGCCTTCATGCCATCTGGAACCTCAGTAGTCAGATGTCATTTGTGTCCCAGTCATAGAAGATCACACTCACTGCAGCTTCTCAAAGTTGTGCAAGTGTTGCATAAGTGAGGGCTCACTGCTTTCCTTCATTTTATTCCTTCAGCTCCCTGTGTGCCATCTAACCCCCATCCTCTGCTTCTGTCTCATCCAAGGGGTTCCCCTCTTCACCTTCCTCCAAAACAGCTCATCTTCAACTCTGTCATCCCATATTTCCATTTGCCATATTGCCATGCAGAAGGTCTCCCCTACCCTCTTTAACCCTGTCCTCTTTTCTGATGCCAGGACTTCTGTGTAGCCAGTCCTTTACATGCCACACTCTTTTTTATACCTTCTTGCTAGGTATAAGGTTTCTCCGTGTATTGAGCTTTTCTGTTGCCTCTTCCATCTTAGAACTCCTCTGAAGTTGCTCACAGACCTAAAGCACCTCCCCTGAAAGAAGGTAGGGAACAGTGAGGATGGGGAAAACAACTTTTGGATAATACTGAGCCTTGCATGGATGAGGTAGGGGAAAGAGGGAAAGCAGGTAAAATGAAGCTTAAGAAACCTTGTGATGGGTGTCATTAAATGCTGGGTTTCTTCTATAAAACAAACAGATAGGAATAAAAACAGCAGGAGAGAAAACTGTCTTCAGTTTCTCTCCATAATCTTTTTAAATCATGTTTTCCTCTCAATTAAGTAGAGTTCTCTCTGTCACTTTCAAAAACTTCGCCTGGATTTTTTTCATTCATGAGATGCAATTTTCAAAAGTACGTGTTGCAGAGAAATGGTCCAATGCCCCATGAAGTAAATGTGCAATCTTGGCTGAGCTGATTTCAGTGGTGGGCCCTAGATTAAAACTAAATATTCAGCAGTTAGCATAGCTAAGCAAATGGCCATTTTTGAAGGCATACTGAAAAGAGAAAAATAACCTTATTAAAATAGCCTGTCATTATAGCTATTTTTCTAGCTCAAGTAGAAAGAGCCTAAGAAATGTGAAAGCATTCAACTTGAGGGAGTGAAGAAACTGTTATTAGAGTGTGTGGCATGATTTCATGGAGTTGGGGTTCTGTGATTTTTTTTTATTTATTGCAGATATCACGATCTTAAGCCCTGTAGGACTGGGGATGGTAGGCTACTACAATACCTTTCTGAAGTGTTGTTCCAAATTGTATGCTAGAAAGAAGTTAGAAAGAACTAGCAGCAATTCAGTGGTCAACCTGAATTGCAAGCCTATATTAGGGAAAAAATGCATGGTTATGCATGCAGAAATCTCAAAAGAATGCCTGCTTCCTTCTAAAAGGGACAGCAGCATCCACAAGGACAACAAACAAGCTAGATCCTGAAGTTTGTGCCTTGTATGACAATTCTTCAAAGCAATACAGTGACTCCTAACATCCCAACGGGGCTATGGTTCAGTTATAACTTTATGGGAAATGTGACATCCAAAGCATCAGCATCACTTAGGAATGGTATGTCATTCCCTCAGAGTATTTCTCAATTAGAAGAAACTTAACACCTCAAGGAAATGGCATGGTACATGGAGTTCTTCTCATCATCTTCTCAGTACAGCTTAGATGAAACAGTGCCACACATGATTTAATTCTTACAACTGGGATTCACTGACAGCTACTTAGATGTTGTTTATTGCTGTAAGTCCAGTGACAGTTTGTCCTATATCCCCTTACAAATGGGTTCTTTTAACTAGCTTGGGATGTTTTGTAACAGTGAGCTTTCCAGTTAGAAACACTTGGAATCTTAGAAATCTTTGAATATGGAAATGATTGCTGATGATGGGACAAACTCTTCCTTAATTAAAAAGTTGGCACAAGCCCAGACTAAATTTTGCTTTGTATCTCAGCCATTTGCAAATGCTTGCAAATGAGATTGGTCCTTGGCTGTTGCACAAAAAAAATAAGCCAAATAGACAGAAATGTTACCTCTTATATTGCAACAAATCAGAATTACTTTTTGGCATTTCCAGTTTTTATCTTCTCTTCCCAGTTGTTTGATATATATCAGAGTAAACACCAGAAAAATAGACTTAAAATACTCACATATCCTGAAGTAATGTGTAATCCTTACTAATGCCATTTACTTCTGTCACACATGCTAGAGACTCCACTGGTGTCTGACTTAAAAAATGTATGCCAGGGGTGAAATCTCAGAGACATTGACCAGCTTTACAGTTGCAATAAATCATTAAAGCTCCAGTGGGTTTCATGCCTTTGCAACTGAACAAAGATGGTTTAAAGCTTCAGAGAAGACAATCTGCAGCTGTTCTTCATAAAATCTTTGTATAAAACCTTGACATTAATTCATAAAACAATGGCAAGACACTAACTACAAGGCAGCAAAAGGAAGATTTGAAAGGATAGTGTGACAAAGAGTAGACAAACATGTACAACAGATGTAAATGTTTCAGAGCTAGAAAGCAAGTGCTACTCCCTTGACATTTCTTTTCTGTCAAAATATAATGAAAGAAGAGAAAAAAATTGTCTCAGTAATGCACATAATTATGACTCTAGCTGTAGACATATTTTCTTGAAATGATAAAAATAAAAGCATTCCCAGGTGCTAATGGTGATTAATCAATCTTCTCTTAACAGGTAACACACCTTTAACTGAAAGAAAGGAAAAGCACATTTTCCCAAATCAGTCCCAAGAAGTCAATCAAGAGAAATTAGGAGAGCAGAAGCATTAGTTATGTACCACAGGCCCTGAATTAATGTGAATCATTAGAATTCAGAAATTACTTCTATCCAAAAAGTTAACATTTCCCCCGCCCCTGCAAGAAAGTTAATACTGTTGATTACATTTCTTGAAAATTGAATTTCAATTCATTTCTTGAATTGAACTTCTTCATATTATTCTTCAGTAGAGAGGGAGAAATCACAAACCTCAACATGCAGAACTGTTTCCTCATTCTTCTTTGGAGAGAGAGAAGCAAAATTTGCATCTATTCCCTGCCTACCTGCTTATTTCCAAAACTCATATAATTTCAAATCTGTAAAGACTCCAAAGGGTTCAGTGGAGGGAAAATGTGTTTTCATCTAAGCTACCTGATAACAAACTGTGACACAGATATTCACACAGATGCATGCACACCTGCCCTTAACCTTCACAGGCCTTTAGCATGGCCTTCCTTGCCTCTAGCCTCTAACACTATGAATTCATCAAAGAATAGGGAATAGGAAAAAGAATTTCAAATACAAGAATAAGTAAAAATCATGGCAGTCCACCATTCACAGTGCACATTGCTTTGCAAGCACTGACAAAATGCAGAAAGCTCCACTATAGTCCTTTAGGGCAATCCCCACTTCTATGTCTTGCACCTTTCTCAAACCTGGAGCTGAAACAATATCATGGGGGCTCAGAGACACCATGCAAAAGCCAGTGCCAATTGAGAAGAGCCTGGCAAGTCTACTGACTACTCTCAGGATTACTTCTGATTTATGGCTTACTATTGGGAAGCAAGTAAGGAGCAGATCAGAGTCCTCCACCTTGTAATTCACGTAAATCCTGCTCTGGAAATGCAGCAAAACAGCAGGCACTGAAGGAACTCCAGGTCAGAACAGGGTCAGTATCAAGTTAGCTCAAGTGCTGTTTGCATTAGGGTGAAAACAATGACCACAGTATAGGGTCCATCTATGCCCTGCTTTAATTATCATCATCCTTTTCTAGATGCTGCTTCTCTCTCTCTCTCAGTCTCTTTAGAAATCCCACACCTAAGCAGCAGGCATGAAAAGCCCCAGTTATATTGCTGGCATGATTGTACTCTTCCTCTCCTTCACACACATCTGATTGCTCCCACAATAGCTCCACAGCACTAGTTTCCTCATTTATTGTAAACCTAACACAATGGTAGTATCAAAACATCAGCCTGGCTTGTTGATCACCCAAGCAGTCCTTGATGATTTTCCAAGGAAAAAATGTTGCTGAAGGAACAAGCAGTGCACAAATGTCTATTCTTTTAAAAAATCATGGAAGGCAGGTAAATAAGCAGGGTTGATAAACTCAGGGTTTGTAAATATCACTAATTTCTCTTGGCATATTTCATTAGCTCAATTTTTAATTCATGTACAGGTAAAGGGTCACATTTGTGAAACATGGTTTTTATTAGCTGTTAAAATATTATGATTCACTGTTATTCTCACAATAAATGTCATGTTCAGGGAGTCCTTTATATCCTCTTAAACAAATGTTTATACTTCAGTAATGCCATATACAAAACAACATCATATATTTCTTGATTTTCCAAGATGGTTATTGGAATGCCTACTTTGACAGAAACATTTCCTACAAACATACACCCACCAACCCCACAGACACACAATTAATAAAGGAATTGTTGAGTTTTCTTCTTAACAATGAATAACTTAGCAATGAACAATCTCATTGGCAAACAAACTAACTGTAAGTTCCTACATAAAAACACCTCCTGTGTCTGTGTGGAACAAGTCACATTTAAGTCCTGCTTTACTGCTGGGACTCCACAATGCTATTGTACTTAATAGCAATAATAACAGTGCTAACAGCAGTCTGATCCTTGGTCTCAAAGATATCTCCTTCCACACACAGTGACTGCTGTGGTACTCTGTCTTCACTGGGGTGAAGCTTCTTGTACCACAGTGTATCAGGAAAATAAAGGAAATGCACTTCCTCAGCAAATGCACCTAAGTCCTGCTCTGCTTACCCAAACCCAAAGGCACATAAAGACTTTCAGTACCACCTAGCACATGCATTCCCTGGAAATCATGGAATGCAGACCATACCACAAATGATTCCACCCTGCATCCCAGCAAAAGACATCTTAATGATTTCAGCCACAGCAAATGTTCTGGGAAACAGATGACCAGAAAACATTGAATTGACCTTCTACATATTTTCAGTTAATCAAAAAACATCTTGCTACATTTCTAAAGGAAAAAAAAAATGCCTTTGTGTTTCTTTGCTGTATTTTTTTTTTTTTTGACAGATAACCAACTAAAATAATTCACCTGTATGAACTTTTCTTAGCAAGTAATGTTTCAACAAAAAACCACCAACAATTACAAAAAGAAATGTCCATTAGGGATTATTATGCTAAACCACAGTACACTCTTGGAAAAGAAAATAAGGTAGAGAAGTTGAAATGCAGGATAGCTTGTTTTCTCGTGAGTCAAAGGCATCAGTTCTTGTCTTCCCATGTCATCTTGCTATCAGTAAGCTGTTGCTAGGATGTGAATGTTTCCATGGCAATGCATGAACTCCTAGTTTCACTAACAGCACTGTTCTCTACACACACACTCTTTCATTTTCTGAGATTGTTTATTTTTTCATACCTCAGGAGCAAAAGCGGAAATGAAAACAGAACAAGACAGGAAAATCCTGCATGAGACTAAAACCTAGAAAGGCTGAAGACTTTGATGTGACTCCAGGTAAATGTCTCTGACATCATCACGGTTTTCGCCAGAGTTTACGGCTGCTTACTTCTTCAGATTTCTGGCATGGAGCAGAGAACGATATGAGGGTCAGGAAACTTTCTGAAACATGAAAGGCGGCGAATTGTGCAGAGGAAGCTGCATTTTCAGAGCCGTCTTCGCTGGATGCGGAGCATTTCGGCAGGCAGAGCCCTCTGTGCATGTGCTCGGTGGAGGCGGGGAGCGGAGCCGGGCGGCGATTGCCACCTGTTGGGTCTGGAATGGCAACTGCAGGGCTGGAATGGCAACTACAGGGCCGGAATGGCACCCGCGGGGCCGGAGAGCCCCTCCCGGGCCGGCTCCTGCCGCCCTCCCTGGGGAGGAACCAGCGGCACCGCCGCCCCCGCCGCGCTCGGAGTCACTCGCGCTTCAGCCTGGTTGTCAGGCGCTGGCTTTTTCTGGACAAACTGTTCAAGTAAGCAAACATCAAGCATGTATTTACAAGTCGGGTGAGAAATCATGAGGTGGCCGTTACTTTTCCTCTCCTTCTCTCTGACTTTTACAGGAGGAAATACACCTTGGAATTAAACTTGTCTGCATCTGTTGTCTCCCTCCTTAGGCAAAGGCAACAGCAGGGATAAGGCCATAGCTATCACCTCTGTCGCTCCTTTTGTGATTTCTTTTTAAAGCAAAACAAGGGAGACAGGGAGTTAAATTGCCAAGGGGAAAATGGAAGTGTCCCTTCTGACCTTGCTGCTCCATGTGCAGAACACACTGGGAGCTGCGGGCATCACCTTGAGATGGGTCTAAACACTGACATCACACTCCACCACACTTGGCTGGCTCACCTAGCTGCTCCTTTCAGGAGACTTGCAGCTCATCCTACTGATCAATCCTTACCATGAGCTTGACTAGACACCTCAGGCTCAATTCAGATATTTCTGAAGCTAGAGGGCAAAGCCAGAAGAAAGAACGAGGTAGCAGGTTACAGAAAAATCATACACAAACAGGTAGGAATCTTGGGAGAGATTCTGATTCAGCACACAGAAAGTTGTAGGTAAGGCAATAAAAGAAATCCTGATCTGTAGTTCCTTCTTTGCCTCATTTATTAAATGGCTTTCTAGGAAAAAATGTGTGATAGTAAATCCCAACAAGGTGGTGGGATTTCAAGGGATTTTAAATCCCTTGAGATGGTGAAGTCTGAGGGCAATGGAAATGATTGGCCATGCTGGAAATAAGACCCAGAAACTTATAAAGTTCTTTAAAAGAGCTTTGTTTTAAAGTGGACTTGATCAACCAAAAATGAGAAGCATTTACTTCGTTCCTAATGACAGGGAATCACAGAATCACAGAATCACTAGATTGGAAGAGACCTTTAAGATCATCAAGTCCATCCCAGCCTTAACACCTCAACTAGACCACAGCACCGAGTGCCACATCCAGTCTTTTTTAAACACATCCAGGGATGGTCACTCTATCACCTCCCCAGGCAGACCATTCCAGTACTTTATCACCCTTTCTGTAAAAAACTTTTTCTTAATATCCAACCTGTATTTCCCTTGGTGCAGCTTAAGGCTGTGTCCTCTCGTTCTGTCAGTTGCTGCCTGGAGAAAGAGACCAACCCCCACCTGACTACACCCACCTTTCAGGAGGTTGTACAGAGTGATAAGGTTACCCCTGAGTCTCCTTTTCTCCAGGCTAAACACCCCCAGCTCCCTCAGTCGTTCCTCACAGGGTTTGTGCTCCAAGCCCCTCTCCAGCCTTGTTACCCCCTCTGGATGCACTCAAGCATTTCAACATCCTTGAAATACAATTTAAGAGCCCAATTTATGAACTCTTTACATTTCAGCCCTTCTGCCTCACAAAACTTGTGTGCGAACTTGTGCTAGACTCTCAAATATACTCAGCATGACTTTTTTCTCCTTAGCAATAACACATAAATATCTCTGGCATTAATTACTTTGTGTTGTTTTTTGCCAAGTGATTTTGACAGCTCTCCTTGATCATGTGACAACAATTTTTTTTTAAATACTCAATTTTCTAGACAGCCACCTTAAGCACAGACAGTTTTCTACAGCCAAAATAAAGAATATTTATGGAACTCCATTGTAAAAAATTGATCTGTTACTGCTCTTCATCATTTGGCTGGTCCCCTGCTTTCCACAGTCTAAAACCCCACACAGTTAGAATCTCACCAGTCACATCTTCAGAAGGGTCATCAGGATCTTCAGAAACAACGAATTTATCTCTCAGCAACCATTGCCTTCCCTCACTTTGATATATCTACCCTTTCACTGAGCGTATTTTCGAGTGCCACAATGAAAGTTTGTTTTCCAGTGCTTCCTTCTGAGAGGCAAATGAATCAAAAGCCTCTGACCCATATACCTATTTGAAGCATTTTTAACCCTACAAGTATTGTTCCTCACATTACAAAATTAATGTAGGGCCTGTAACTAGCAATAGTGTTCTAACTGGTTCACTTGATATAAGCATTAGTTGATTTCTCATAACTACTACCTTAACAGTTGTCATAAGGCTGTCCTTTTTAACCAATATTACCTGAAGATTACCTGTGACAGCTGGGGATCCAATGCTACAAACTTTGTAGCTCACAATGAAGCAATTATTGCAAAGAGTTAAGTATTAAGAAACACATTTGGCTTAATCATATTCCTCAAAAGCTGGAATGGGGGGCTGCTACCAGCCCAACTAACTCATGAGGGCACAAGATAAAAAGCACAACACTGTCAAAATTGCCATTAGTTGTGCTAAATTCATTGAGAATATCAAATGCATCCAGATCTTTTGTTTTAAATGTTGTCATTTATCCATTTTCAAAACACTTTCAGAACCCTTTATTTGAATGAAAAGTGATTCAGCCGGAAATATGGCATAACTTATGGTCTTCTTTGACCATTTCTAGTGCAGTTGAAGATAAATTATATGCTAGAATATGGTCCCACGCCCACACAGGCCAGTGGAATCCTGCAAGGGACTTCAGTGGGCTTTGGGATTACAACAGAATGAGACATACTGAAGGTAAGAAGCAGCATTGACAGAAGATAACACTTTGAAAGGCCTACATTAAGTTCCTAAGCACCATCTCCACAGGAAACACAAAGGAAAAAACACCAGCATGTCTCTCAGCATTCCTTTCTGCCATGTAAATAATTTTAAATGGATACCAGCTATCTTTCCACTGCAAGACAATAATGTGAAAGCCCCTCTGGCTTCTCAGCTAACTTCAAATGCTGCTGTGGGAATGTTGCTGGGAAGATCACTGCCAGGACCCAAGGCTGCCCTGGCAGGCCAGAGGTAAGAAGGAAACAGCACACTAACTGTCCTGTACTGCTCCCATGGCTGCAGTGCTCTTGCACCCAAGCAAGCTTGTTTAAAGCAAACATGATGCATCATTTCCTCTGGCACTCCACCACAGGGTATAAACACACTTCTGCTTTCCATCATAACTGACAGTTCTTATTCTCCCTGCTTTGAATACAGAGCTAAAACCCTTCCTTGCAAACTGTGAGAATGAGTTCACAAAATAAGTTGGAGCTACAAACCTTGTCTTTTCCCATCATCTTCTCCAGATCCCTACCAACATTTCTTGCCTTCTCTTATAGCAAGACCATCAAGGAGTGGGAGATAAACCAGTGTGAGATTTAAAAATCATTACAGTGTAAATAAATTTAGATCAACAAACATTAAAGTTACCCAAACGCAGTCTTGTAGGTTTTGCACAATGTCACTATGAGGAAAGTGAACATTTCTCCCAAAGCAGGTAGTTCAGTGATGAGTGAGGAAAAATTGAAGGCAATCTCTGAAGTACTAAGTGAACAGGATTGCAGCCTTTAAACCAGGTGAGGATTTGGAAAGGTTCTAAGAGGGAATATTAAAATTCTTAGCTCACCCAAACACATTTTTTTATACCTTATAATTTCAATTATCTAATAATAGATACTCTCAATTTCTTTTATTTCTGGTTTCAGATGAGGTAATTACAATGGCCCATTACAACTAAAACTGTTTAGCTATGTCTCCAACCTGAGTTCTACTTAAATTAAGTTTTTGCCTGTGTACAAATCAAAAGAGCATGAACCTGTTCCAAGTACTCTTATTTGGTGATAGAGTTTGATGCAAACGGAGGTATGACTTTGTAAAGAGAAACAGAATACTACAAAGTATTTCTAAGAAAAATACACTATATTACGTGATTTTCAGCATTTACCAGTCTTTCTTTAATATTTTACTTTATTCAGTTCTGCTTGTTTATGCAAGATAAAATTAATGTTTTCTTAATACCAAGGAAACTGATGTTTTCTGAATGTTTATCATTTATCTGTTACAGTTTCTTGATCTAGGGCTGTCAGTGCATAAAAACTGTCCTTTTATCTGCATTCACCAAGTTTTCTGTCTTACATACACTCAAGACAGCTTGCTTTCATTTTTGTTACTGCTAATAAAGCTAACATTCTTTGACAGTTTTATTCTGAAAACATCTTTATTTTACCCCTGAGAAATGTAAGACAGTGTCTAACTTGGAGATGTGGCATATCAGGAAATCCAGACTGCAGTTTAAGTTGAACAAGAACTGACATCTAGTATGATTAGACATCTGCTAAAAGCCCCAGATTTCAGCCCTAACAGAGCCATGCAGGTTTTCCTCACATTTTGAAAGTCATGTTTCCAGAGATGAAGGGGAGAAAAGCAGGGGCATAATTTCCAGAAGATTCAATCTAACATTATTTTGGCAACACTCAAGAGGCAGTCATATGCCATCAGAACTTGGTATGGCCAATGGAGAACAGAAAAATGTGCAGGGGGCTTTTTGGTGGTACCAAGCCATCAGGACAGCTGGGTCAGCTAGGTGGGGACGCTCTTCCAACTCTGATGGTGATTGCTTACAAGGAGGAAGCAATGGGTCAGCAAAGGAAATGTAAGGACTTCCCTACAGCAACAGGGCAGCAAGCAATGGTGATAAGATGGATACCTTCTTTGCCCTCTTTGCCCATGCCAGACTCCTGGAAGGTCACACTGGCTGCTGGTGAGGGAGTGAGACAGTTTTTGGGGATTGAGGAAGTTGGATTCACACTCATGCTTTTATTCAATCCCCCACACAAGAAGCTTGTCTGCCCTAGACAATGGCTCCATCTCCTTCCTGTCTCTCTTCTAGTCTGTGTTTCTCTGTCTGTTTCCTCCCTATATTCCTGTCAAAGGGAAGGAGCAGCTAAGACTGAGCCCAGGTGTGTTCCCTGCTGATTGGCACTGCAACACCTTGCTTAAATTTACTCTGCAAACAAATATACAATTAGCTAGAGTTTTGGCCTGCATGAACCAGAATAAAATGAAATATTATTCCTGGCAGCATACCCAGCTCCTTCTAAGAATATAGAGCAGATACAGACTTTTTTCCATTGAGCAGTTCCAGTCTCCTCCTAGTACCAGCTGTCATACCACAGATCCCTTTCACATACCTGGTCAAGTCTGGTCAGGCTCCAATCCTGACACTATTTAGCATTTCAATCCCTTTACTGCTCTCAGAAAATTTTTCCAGAACCCAGTTGTTTGGAGCAGAAACCTCCTCCCACTATTGAAGGAATATACAAACATTTGCTAGAAGGATACTTTGCATATTTAATTCTGTCTTAGGAGTGGGGAAGAACTATGTTCTAAGGCTCCTTCCAGCCTTAAAATTCGGTGAGGTAAATTTATTTCCCTGTTTATTCATGTCTCACTCTTTATAGATCCTAATCAGCCTATTTACCTTTGGCTTTCAATGGCCAGCAACTATTGCTCACCTTATGTTGGCACAGTGTCATAAATATAGACCTTGGGGAGCTGTTTAGACCAAAAGTTAAGACAAAGCACTTCATCATTGCAACAGTACTAACATATTTTTCTGCAGTTAACATACAGTTAATCTAAAGCAAGGTTAGCAAATATTTTTTTCCACAGCCTACAGTACAATACTGAATGTAATAATATTTCGGCAAGGCTGAAGTTTTGATTCCTTTTGATGCATCAGAAGTATCAGTTTGTCTACAGTTACTTGGGTAGTAATTATGTTCCTCTGAGAACACCTCAATAAAATAACTCATTGTATAGTGGAAATTCTCACTTTGAAAGTGATCTTATCTAGATAGTATTGGCAAGTCTGGGTCTTTTTTATTGTTCGTTGTTATTACTCTGGAAGGCAGCTTTTGCCTTTTTATCTGATTTGCTGTTGTTTACAAATTGCTTAGTGAGTGTAACCTCTGGGAAAATAATATTAACGATGAATTGGCAGCCAGGATAAAATATTAGCAAGCATGGCTTTACAGTTTAGTAGTTTGAGAATTCAGATTAAAGTAAGGAGACTCAGGTTCCCACCCTGGTTTACAGGCCATTTGTGTGCTCTAGTCAAAGACTGCTTGACATTCTTTAAACAAGAGTTCCATGCTATTTATTCCCCAGGTGAGCAGCCAATACATGTAGCTAAAGACCAGACTTTTTTTTTTTACACCCTTTTTTCACAGCTACTCTGAACTCCTATGAGCAATGCCACAACTGTAGCAACAACAACAACAAAAGTACAATCTTTGGAGAAGGAAAATACTGATCCTTTTTTTCAGAGGGAAATGGAAAGTGACGTCAGGAGAGGCAGAACGTGCATATGTGTTGTAACCAGGGAGCTCTTGCTTAGCAAGGAGGCACCTACTTGAAAAGAAAGCAGTGGTCCCTGCAGTGTCACCTGCAACCCGGGCAGCATGCTCTGAAATTGCTCACAAGATCAAACTCCTCAATCTAGACAGGTGGAGGAGCATCTTCAATTAAATCTCATATGGATTCCTTCATTTTACAGCAAAATGGGAATGCCACACTGTCAGATACAGTGCCACAGATGAGAGAAAAGCTGCTAGCAGCTCACAGATGGCAACTGGATACAATTTTTTTTTTTTATTTAATAGTCTCAGGTAGCTGTCTGTGGGGATAGGTGAAATGAACCTATAGTCTCTTCCTATTTGTCAGTGCCAAAGTCCAACACTAAGTCGAATCAGATGACCACATTCCTTTCTCAGACTTTGCCATAACCTAGCATTTCTATAATACATGTACCTCCATACTGTATTATCTCTCACAGCCATGCACAGCAGCTAGCTATAGCAGTGTGGAAGTCTCCTTTTCCCATTTTCAATATTTCACAACAATCAAAAAAACTGTGCAGATGTTCTACAGAAACCAAGCATAAGATGACCTTCTATTGTTCTTCAATTTATGATATATTAAACAAACTGTAAATGTTGAATTTACAACATTGTGCTTGTCACAAACTTCAGCTTTCTTTGCACCTACCTAGGACTTATCACTTCATTCTCCTTTTAAAATTATTTTGCCAAAACATGGGTAAAAATTACATCCACAGAAAGCCTAACTAGCCCTCAAGTGGTCAATACCCACATACAGTTAGTCTGCAGAGAGCTTTTTGATCTCCAAGGGAATTACTTGCACATAGGAAAAACACTGATTAATTTCTTATGTTTGTTTAAATACTATCAGACATATGACATATATTGCTAGCTCATTGTTTAAAATTTCATAAGGGGTGGGGGCATGCTATGAGCATTTTTACGTCACATAACTGTGAGGCGATTGCAGGTGTCACCATGTTCAGCTGAACTGAAAACTTCTCAAATTTTGTCCCATGTGGCAATTCCTTCCCCAGGTATCAGAACCAGGTCCATCCTGTTCTCAAAAAAACCTTGGCCTGAAATCTTTGGAAGGACTCAACTGTCAGCAGCAAAAGTCTTCCTTTTTCTTTTCCTTCTCATGGTGTGTCTCTTGGGGTCATCCTGTGCAGGGCCAGGAGTTGGACTTTGGTTATCCTTGTGAGTCTCTTCCACCTTCAGATATTCTATCACTCTGGGAAAATTTTTTCTTAATATCAGAAAAAAGGTTGAAAGTTTCAGGGAAACTCAGCATGTATAAGAATCCAGTGCCAAAGGAGCATTACCTTCGCAAAGGGCCACGATTTTATTATCTAATTCACTAATATAAAATCATCTCAATGTACAATAGGCAATTGGATACCATTTTAGCAAAATAAGACAAAATATAACTAGACTGAATCCTTTGCAGTCAAGCTAATTCCACTATCTTTCTTGCCAGTGGAAACCCCTAACTCACCTTTTTTTCTCATGTCAGTTTTCCAGTCATCTGATTTTCAACTTAAGGAGCTATGCTGACACAAACCACTTGAAACAGTTACTCATAAATGCTGCAGTGCAACTTACATCTTATTCTGTCCCCAGTGGTTATCACATATTATTTCCTATATTATCTGACAGTAACTGCCACAGGCTTGCTAGAAGAGTTGGTTTAAATGCATAAAGAATACAGCTACATAAAGAACAGTGTATCTTGGGTGTTTATAGATCTAGTCCTGATTTAATTAACCTAAACCATGTAATTTAAATAGGAGGTGAATGCATGAATACCACTGTGGCTGAACTGCAAATCAGGAATTCATAAACTGGGGTCACAGCTTGCTTAACATTCACAAAACATGCCCACAGATTCGATTTTTTTCTTCCAATCCAGGGAGCAATTCAAATAACACTGAAAATTAATCCATCACTGGGTTTTTGCTCATGCAATAAATAGCACTCTCTTCCTGAGAAGAAACCAAACTAGGGAAGACCAGCAGTTCTAACCCAGTTTTCCTTAACCTATGGGATAGGGACAAAGAAAAACGGAAAAGGGAAAAGAAAAAGAAAAAGAAAAAGAAAAAGAAAAAGAAAAAGAAAAAGAAAAAGAAAAAGAAAAAGAAAAAGAAAAAGAAAAAGAAAAAGAAAAAGAAAAAGAA
>WEIU01005379.1:36485-52426 GCA_013389925.1 Aegithalos caudatus | reverse complement strand
GGGAAGGGAAGGGAAGGGAAGGGAAGGGAAGGGAAGGGAAGGGAAGGGAAGGGGTCATGTCTTAGCAAATGCAAGGATTTTTAGGGACTTCCCTCTCTTGGGAAGTCCCTAAGTAAAAACTTAAACCAGAAGAAAATCTGAGGAAGCACTACTACATGTTGGTCCTGCTACTATTGTGTTACAGACAGCACCTGCTATTGATGACTAACAAAGTCAGGATTTAGGCTGACATCTTTATATTCTTACTCTGTATGTGATTCTGTGAATCACAAATAGTACTTTGTCTTTTCCAAATAAACACAGCCCTGCAGTGGTCTGAGTTGTGCAGAAACATGTCAATAGGTGGTATCTCAATTTCAGCATCTGCTTAATTCCGAGTTCAGTGAAACTGCTGCTGTGATTCACTTTAAATAAACCTTAAGGATGGGATTCTTGGACTGTATAAGGACACCACGTGGTGGCAATGACACAAGACCTTCTGAAGACTCAACAGGATACCAGATGAACACCTTAAAGGATAGCTTTAAGGGTAATGGATGTCTGTGTTCAAGGAACTGAACTTCACCCTGTCTGAACGGGCCATTGAGCAAGCCCATGTCAAGACTAATATGTTAAGACTAATTAGAGGGCAAGCCCTCTAATTCAAATTCAGTAGTCCACACTTTGCAAAGTTTTTTGTTGGTTTGGTTTTGTTTTTTTTTTGGTCTTGTTTTGGGTTTTTTAGCTGTTAATGCACACTTAAATAACCTGCTGCTTTGGGACACAGAGAAGGTACTAATGTCCAAAAGCCAGAGGATAAGTTATGCCCTGGGACCTGCACTGGAGAAGGTCATAACTTGAATATTTATTTCATTGTGTTGATTAATGTCATTCCAATCCTTTGAATATAATGGGAGAAACAGCAGCAAGTCCCAGTACAATGTTGCTGAGTTAGAAGATTGTTTCATGCAGAGAACACAGTGAATCTCATGGTAGGGAAGGACTGAAAGAAACAAAAGGTCTTGGTATCTGAACTCAAGGTTCTGGGATTGCTAACACATTTCACAGAGCACCATGACTGTGCTGGAAAATAATTTTGATTCAACTTTTCATTTTAAAACTTCAATTAGAGAAAATGAGACAAAAATAAATCATAGATTAAGAAATAGCATTTTGAAAGTAAAACTTTGCTCCATGTGAAATTATTTTTTCTGGATATTCTTCCTTGGCAGATTTTAAAATGTCAGGTTTCATATACAGCTGAAATTAAAGTAATTTTTTAAAACTATAAGCTTCTCTGAAAGAATGAATTTCTACTCTTCATGTCTCAGACAGATTCTGTGTGGGCTTGAGAAATTTAGGCTGGAACAAGGAACTTTCGAAGGAGAAAGGAAAAGATACATGTAGAAGTAAATTATTGAAATTTTCACTATTAAGCAATTTTAAAGTTAATTGCTCTTTGGCTGCTGGACTTCTCAACTACATCCAAACCTTGCTTAAACATAAGAACAAGGTATTCTAAATTAAAGTAGTGTTATGGCCGGACTGAGAATGCAGAGGAGGCAGAGAAGGCAGCATATACTCTTCATTTGTGGAGTTGTTTGAGACATAAATTAGTCATATCAGGTTGAGCCACTTATTTTTTGCCCCCAAAATTTCAATCTGGAATATAGACTTCTGACTGCATTTGCAGTGTCCTTCTAGAGAGACATTTCTGAGGAAGGAATGGGAGTTGGTATTTTCTTCTCTCTGGAGGACCATAGAAAGGAAAACACATATGGTATGCCTAATATGTCTCCGCACGGGTAGACTGTTCTCTCTTTTCCTCTCCTTTCTTTCCCCTTTCTTCTACTCTTAATGCTAGAAATAAGTCTCAAAATTTGGTGGTCTTTGTATGAGGTAGGAGTTAAGGCCAAAATAGAAATATAGATCCAACTTTTTATTAAAGATATTTAAAGATATATTTATTAAAGAGAACATTGATAGTACCCATACCTGTACATCCTTAAACACCGTTCTGGGATTACAAATGAGCCTCTTTTGAAAAAACGGGAAAGGCTTCCAGCCTTCAGGGCACAAATCTGTTTCCCAAGACGACTGGAAACATCTGGTAATCATCTCTCATTGCCTCTGACACACAAATATCTATTAGAAGGAAGGAGTTAGCACTTTAAATAGAAGATATTGGATATTTTTAATGGCACATTGGGACAAGATTAGCCCTTCATGCCTTTAAAAATTAAAGTCTTTGTTGTTGCATAAAGATACTCTACTCATATTTTTTTATACTACCAAACAAAAGTTCAAATCAGTAATTAAAAATAGAGAAATGTTTATGGTGAGAAGACACATCATCCATTAATACTTTATGAGAGATATGGTGATTGATACACTTTGGTTTATTTGCTAGTATTGCTTATGGAACACCACAAAAAAGTAGTGAGGAAAATTTACAAGTAAAAAGTAGCATGTGTAACAAGTGAGGAACCAGCCCTGGCACCTCTGAAGTGCCCCTGTCAGAACAGGCAGGTGCTTTTGTGGACACTCAATGCAGTGGGGCATGGTTTGGGATCCTAATACAGGCTGACATACCCATGAGCAAGGAGCTGTCTGACAAGGCACCAGACAGGGAATGTGACCAGCCCCAGTTCAGGATTTCAGTACCTTTTGTTCATGTACTGTAGTCTGGAAGCAACCGACCTCAATTTATACCCAATAGAGAAAAAAGATTGTTACAATGTCACAAAAGGAAAGAAATAGATACAGATAAACAGATGGATAAACTCCATGGCTTTAGTCAACAAAAATTTCTACTTATCCCAGGTTATAGGTCATGTCATGTTCTCATGGGCAAGTTATCCCCTGGAAATTTATTAAATTGAAGATTAGATTCATGTTACTTGAGCACTTAACAGACGCACCTATGTTAGGGATTTTGAGGTCCAGCATGGACACAGGAAACAGACAGAGGCTTCCTCAGGAGAGAGAAATGCCTCTTTCACGTGATTCAGTACACTTCCCACTCTGCCACTACCTCCTCTCCCCACTGTAGCTCTGTTCTCCATCCCTCCTGTACATCCTACAGAACTGGAACTCTTTCTTCAGTTCCTGGCAGAAAATGAATTTCATTATGGATGGCCTGGAATAAAAGCAGGTGCCATAAAAAAAGTGATACTGGAAGTTACTGCACTCTTGTGATACTCACGAACAAAGGAAAGTTTTCCTTGAAGGACCTGGAAGGAAAGAAACAAACATGGCAACTTGCTGAGTTATTTATTAGAGACAGATTCTCATCTGCAATTGCATCTTCTGTATTATGGCTGAAGGACCCTATACACTTGCCTACATTTTTTGTTCTTACGTCCCAACCCCACTCAGCATTTGATGGTCCAATGCTCTCCTGAGCACTTGCATTCAGGAAGCCCATCCAAAGGGCTTCCTGAGTCACCAAGTGTGCTATTGGAAAGCAGGAATCGTGGGGTGTTCTGAAGCCAGATTCACAATACTTGAATATGAAAAACCTATATTCATTCAAAGAGGGCATACTGCCTTCAGCCTTTCTGCTGCGCAAATGATTCATTCCAGGACTAATGAAATGTCAAGGTTTTGGCAATCCATACTCCCACATTCTGCCATATCAGGGCACAAACTTACAAGGACAATCTGAATTCATGTTCTAATTACTCTGCTTACTCAACCTTAGAAGTGGTGCAAGTACTGCAAAGGTAATCATTGCCTGACAGGTGAAACACTCACAATAGCAGGATCATGGTTCCTGCTGCCTAGACTTCCTTTCCTTTGTGCTTATTTTCACAATGACTTCATAGGTCCTTACAAGACGTGGGACAGAGAATTGATAAGATTTTTATATAAATGAAGTCTTGAACAATGATTTGCCACTCTCCCTTCAATTGTAAGTGATTTCAGTGAGCAGCAAAATCTCACATCCCCAAATGCTATATTTGGCCAGTATTGCTGCACAAGTTCAAGTGGTCTTCTAACCAAGAAGAGACCACTTCTACCTAGGAGTAACTTGGTGAAAGATAGATACACTGCAAAAATCATGCATTTAATGGATAATAACCATTTTGTATGCTTCCACTGTACATGTCATCTGAGGATTGCAGAACACTTCTCAAATGTTAATTGAACTTTGTAATACCCTTCTGAGACACATAAAAGATGTAATGAAGGCTTCAGCTCCTCAGTAAACTGTACTAGCTTCCAAGAGAGAACCAAGAAATTATCTGACAGTATATAAACACTTCTGCAGGAAGTGAGAAATGTCAGTATATTACTTTGAAATAAAGCAAAGGGAATTCAGTCTCAGTTTATTCCAGAAGGCTAAAACTTCATTTTGCTTCAGATTCACTGAAACATTAATGAAAATACAAGTCAGGAATTTACTATTCTCTCCTATTAGCACAGCTGACTGTTTAGTGATACAAGTGCCCCAAGCTCTTTTTGAAGTACTGCTGCAGTATATTCCACCAGAAAGCAACATCTGTTGCTTCTCTCCTCCACTTCCTGCATCATTTGCTATCCCTGTACAGCAGCTATACCATCAACTATGGCTACTGTACAGTCTCCCACTATGAGTCATGACATGCATGTAGCATGAAGTGGTGTGGCCCCATGCAGGCCAATTCTGTGAGGCTAAGGCTCTGGAAACACAGAATCATAGAATCACACAATGGTTAGGACTGGAAGGCACCTCAAAGATCATCTAGTTCCAAGCCCCTCAGGGACACCTTTCACTAGACCAGTTTACTCAAAGCTCCATCCAGCCTGGCCTTTGAACGCTTGCAGGGATGGGGCACTCACAACTTGTCTAGACAACCTCTTCCAGTGCCTTACCACCCTTATGGTAAAGAATTTCTTCCTACTATCTAGCCTAAACCAACTCTCCTTCAGCTAAAGGCCATTGCCCCTTGTCCTATCACAACATGCTCTTGTGCAATGTCCCTTTCCATCTCTCTTATAGGTCCCCTTTAGGTACTGGAAGGTTGTTTTGAGGTCTTCTCAGAGCCTTTTTTTCTCTAGGTTGAACAACCTCAATTCTCTCAGCCCTTCTTTATAGGAGAGATACTCCAGCCCTCTTATCATCTTCATGGTCCTCCTCTGGACTCATTCTAATAGGCCAAGGTCTCTCTTGTGTTGGGGGCCCCAGAGCTGGATGGAGCACTCCAGGTGAGCACTCTCTTACAAGAGCAGAGCAGATGGGGAGAATCACCTCCCTCGCCCTGCTGGCCACACTGCTTTAGAAGCAGTGCAGGACATGGTTGGCTTTTTGGGCTGCAAGTACATGTTGAGTTTTTTGTTCACAAACTACCCCAAGTCCTTGTGCCCAGGGTAAATCTTGATCCTTTCTACACCCAGTAGTCTGTACTTTGTTTGGGATTGCCCTGACCCAGGTGCAGGACTTTATACTTCACCTTGTTGAGCTTCAAGAGGATTGCACAGACCCACCTCTCAAACCTGTCAAGGTTCCTCCCAATGCCATCCCTTCCCTCCGGCATGGTGACCGCACCACATAATTCCATGTCATTGGCAAACTTGCCGAGACTGCATTCGATCCCACTGTCCATGGGATTTGTCCATGTCCATGTCTTTGTTGTTGACAAAGACTTTAAAAAGTGCTGGTTTCAATACCAACCCCTGAGGAATGCCATGTGTCACTTCTTTTCACTTGGACATCGAGACGTAGACTGCAACTCATACATACATAGAACATTAAAAGAGAGTCATGCAACTACAATATCCATGTTTACAATCATCCATCGCACAACTTTCCACTGCAGTCCCCATGTGTGGTCCCATTTACCTCAGGCAAAAAATGCAGATGCTTCTTCACTCTGTTTATTCTTGCAGGCAAAGACAAAGTCACACATCAGAGATTACAAGAGATCTTAACCTAATAGAAGGTTTCATAGAAGGGAGAAATCAAAGAGAGAAAAATTCTAAGCTAGTTTGTAATTATGGAAATTTCAATAAACAATAATTTTCACAATCTAACAGGGTGGGGGTGCAAGGACTATTTTTTTCCATCACTTCAAACATCATTGTACCCCAAAAGGATACCTTTCTCTCGACAGTGGCTGTTAGCATTCAGAATCTTAGTGACAAATTAAAGGTCATTTTCCTATATGTCATATCCTACTGCAAATTAGTTTTTGCAATCACTAATTTATGAGAAACTGGAAGTGCTTATTATACAGATAAGTGTGAAAGCTTCACTTCAAGTTGATTTCTTTCTCCTATTGTGGTTATTTGGAAATGAATCATCTCCTATGCTCTCTTTTTAGTAACTGCAGACTACTTGCAACAAAAAAAGAAAATAGGAAAGGAAGAAAGAGAGAAGAGAAATCAGAAAAATCAGAAATAAAAGTTTATTTCAAATTTTAAATTTTATGTTACTTAAAAATACATCAATAAATACAGGACATACTTGTGACCTTTCATCCTGTCATAAGTAGTACTATTATCCCTCCTATGCAAATGTGAAAACTATGACTCAGACATCTA
Organism: Aegithalos caudatus; assembly: GCA_013389925.1. Lineage (NCBI taxonomy): Eukaryota > Metazoa > Chordata > Aves > Passeriformes > Aegithalidae > Aegithalos > Aegithalos caudatus. The sequence goes on along the minus strand of WEIU01005379.1, from coordinate 45,922 downwards.
ATTTATGTAGCTTGCTGATTCTGTTATGCATTTGATAAAGAGGCTTAATAACTCACTGAGCAGAGTCTCTGCATGCTTGCACATATTCACAATACAAATACTGCACTCGGAACACAATAACATATCATCATGTTTCAGTGAAATCTTATGCCATGTGGCACCAAGAAAGATTACCAGTTCATATGGTAATAAAGCTGTCTCTTGTACTTGCCACAAAGAAATAAGCTGAGCAGATATACTTCTCCAAGAAAAATTAACCAGGAAAACTTGTTGCCCTCCTTCAATGTCTCCCCTCACCAGGTTCATTGTTCAAAATGGATTCGTGTAGGAACAAGGCTACATTAGTTCACCCTTTTCTCAGCCCATGAACTGGCAAGCCACAGGTGAAAAAACCATCATTCCAAGACAGTTCTGCCTTCTGAGTGTCATGGTTTAATCCCAGCTGGCTACTAAGGACCGCAGAACCAGTCACTCACTCCCTACCCCTGCTGGAATGGAGGGGATAATTGGAAAAAAAAAAAGTATAAATTTTTGGGTGAAGATAAGAACACTTTATTAATTGAAATAAACTGAAAACTAGCAATAATAATAATAATAATGATAATGGAGAAAGAGAAAGAGGAACCAAGCAGTGATTATCCTCTCCCAACCAACTGCTCTCAGTTCATATACAGAAAATTATGTTCTATTGTATGGAATATCCATTTAGACCATTTGGGTCAGCTCTCCTGGCTGTGCTCGCTCCCTGCTTCTTGTGCACCCCCTCACTGTCAGAGCATGAGACACTGAGAAGTCTCTGATTTAAGGAAAGCACTACTTAGCAAACAAAATGTCAGTGTGTTTTCAACAGTACCTTTGTACTAAATCCAAAACACAAGACTCTGCCAGCTACTAAGAAGAAAATTAATTCTATCCCAGCTAAAACCAGGACACTTAGGAAAAAATAAGTGGAGAAGTATAAGTGCCTTTCTTTTGTGTTTTATACAGATGCAATACTTGTAAGATGGAAAATCAAACATTTGTCAAAAGTATGACAAGGACAAATGCAAGTAAACAACCTGAGAAAGAGTAGTGCTCTGCTTTCTGTCATAAATCTAAACTGAGATTACACCAGCATTCTGCTTAAGATACTCTATTTAGACAATGTCATTGTCTAGCAGTCATGTATGGGTCATGCAGCAGTCATGTATGGGTCATTGTGTGGGTTGAGTTCAAACCCCAGGGTTTCTTTAAAGCAGGTATTTGCAAGTGTGAAAGTGAATTTCAGCACCAAAATCACAATTTATCCTTTGGACATAAGTTCCCTTGCCCAGCACCTGAGGAAGATGCCTCCCTCAATTTGAAATCACAGCCACAACTCCTTCCACTGCTGGGTGACCATCTCCATGTCACTTCATCAATCACTCTTGCTGCTGCTCCTATGCCTTCTCTCTCATATGTCCTAATATGCACCTCAAGAACAAGACACCCTGCAGAGAAGTTGGAACGCCTGAGTTCTCAACTCTCATGAGATGAAAAGGACCTAAGCACAATTTTAGCAGAGTGCCTAATTTTATTACCAGAGTGCCTAAACAGCAGAAGATAGTTTAGGGGAGATTGGGAGAAAAGAGGACGTGAAAGATCTCTCTTTTTGGAAGCTGCTCCATTTAATTGTGGATAATTAACCGTTTACTTAGCCAGAGCAAAGGGACAATGATAGTTCCCAGTTCATCAATTAAGAAGCTTTGCTTCCTGAGGTGAACTTTAATACCAATGCCTATTCCAGTGAACACTGTAAATACAAAATATTTAGCATCTAGTGACATGTGACAGCCAAGCAGAAGTCTGGAACTTTACATTTTGGAAAGGAGTTGTGATTGTGTTATCAAATATCTAAACCTTTTGGTCAAACTGGATGTGTTTAGCCACCTTTTGTGGCTAAACTGATAACTTGAACTTGAAGAATTTGTGTTGCATCTTAAGGTGATTGTTCCTACTACTCAATAACACAAAATGAGGTTCAGCCTCTGCACTATTTGCAGGGATTTCTAGGACTGCACCTACTGTTTTGAGAAGCCAGTTTGACATCAGACTCTTTATGGAATTCAAGTTTTCCATTGTGCCTTTTCCTTTCCTGTGGTTTGTCTTTGCTTAGCCTCTAGCCCTACTCATGTCTTACATCTGTTATGTGCAAGACTTAAAGTTTAGTGCTGTCTCACAATAACAGGCAGCCTTCCATTCTGAAAGAAGCAAGGCATGCTGCACACAGCAAGAACGCACACAAAAGCTTCAAGAGCATTTTGAGTATCAACTTTCAGAGCAGACAAATCAAGCAAGAAGCAACAATTATGAGCTGGAAGACAGAGGACCTTATTTTACTCTAATTGATACTTACTGGGAAGACAAAAGAGAAATTAATTCACTTTGCAGTATCACTTACTGTGGAAAGGTTTGAAAAAACAAAGCCCATGGCACGCCTGTAGGTAATTGCTCTCAGTTGGGTGTGTTCCCAGTGCCTTTGCAAGCACTGCTTGTGAGGACACTGCTTTCATGATTTATATGAGCCTCTAAAATTATCTCCCTACAAATTACTGCAGATATGGTGGTAAAGTGGGCTTCCTCTGCATGTGGAAGAACAGAAAGATAAAGGCTGTGAGGAGGTGTGCTGAATTTTTATTTTGGCTCATTTCAGTGGTGCCTCAGTTCTGGCTTACGCTTTCATGAGGGGTAAAACAGGATATTTGAAGGGCACATCAATAGTTTTCTCTCTTTATTCCCATTTAATATATTTTATTCAACTTGGCCTAAAAAAAGAGAAGAAAATTATAGCAAAAAACTTCCTAGAATGTAATATTTATTCATTGCCAAGAAACACCAAATTACTTCAAAAATATTTTTCTAGAATTTAAGGTTAATAAGCTGAGCTAAGAAATTTGTCCCTTCTCTGCTTGTCTTCATTGTAATTTACAGTATATCTAATATAATTTTTATTAGCCCTTTCAGATCTTCTGCCAACTTCATTTGTGGTTACCCAGTGGAATACTCTGAAATACTGTTATTTTTTTAGATTTTCTGAATGGCAAAAGCTTCTTCAAGCTTACTTTTTTGTAAGTTTATTTTAATATTTTACATTAACATCAAGCATACCTCTGTTGATATCAAAATAAAATGCTTATGAGTGTTAACAAATATATAAAGTCATTTGTTATTACCACTGACTTCTTATATTAGAAGTATTCTGTGCACAAATTATCACTGAAGAGTTTAAAAATTAATAATTATCTGAAAAGTACATGTAACAGCTTCTCACAAAATTTGGGAAAACGTTAATTTTTTCAGTGATCCTAAGAAAAAGAGATCATAACTCCTTGATTAAGAGCTAAATTTAAAATACTGTCTTTAGGACTTATTTGAATTAAAAAATACTGTTTTGGAGACACGACTCACACATACATGGAATGCTAAAGCACCAACTTAACTACCACAGGATTGACCACTGTGTCCTTAACTGACCAGGTGGTCCAGCTTTCAAACAGAGAACATGAAGTTCATTGACTCTTTTTGCCTTGTGCAAGAAACAAGCAGATTAAGGCACTTCTGGTAACATCCATGAATCACATCCATCCTGCCGTGGATGTGACCCACTATATTAGACAACATGAAATGGCAAGGACAAAGCTGTGACATCGTGCCCTTCTCAGCGACTCAGAAGTAAAAATGGTAGCATCCTCCACTTGATCTTTCTCCCAGCTGTCCTGGAAAATGAGTCTTGTCTTCAAAAATAAAGCTGAAAGAGACTGATTTTAGACAACAGCTACCAATTCATTGCAATCATTAGTCACAGCCAGCATGGCTTCATGAGAGGGAAGTCCTGCTTGTTGAACCTGACCCCAAAGAGTAGTTCATCCAGCGGGTCTAGGAAAGCCAGTAGATGCAGCCCTTTTGGACTTCAGCAAAGCCCTGGCTACTGTCTCTCACAGTATCCTTCTGGACAAAACATCCAGCATACATCCATGCATGATGGGTGAAAAACTGGCTCACGGATCAGGCACAAAGTTATTGTGAAGGGGATTACATCAGGTCTGGTCACTAGTGGGATTCTGCAGGGCTCCATCCTAGCCCCTGTGCACTTCAACATCTTCATAAACAACCTGCATGCAGAACTCCAAGGAATAATGTTTGCCAATGACACTAAACTGGGAGAAGCTGTCAACGCCCTTGGAGGCAGGGAGGCCCTGCAGAGAGACCTGGACAAGTTAGGGGAATGTATCTGGCAACTGTATCTGGCAAGTGCCAAATTCTGCACCTGGGACAGGACAACCCTTCTTGTGTTTACAGGCTGGGGAAGGAGAGGCTGGAGAGCTGTGCTGCAGAAAAATGGCAAGTTGAAAATGAGCCAGCAGTGCCCTGGCAGCCAGGAGGGCCAACCCTGTCCTGGGGAGCATCAGACAGCATGGCCAGGTGGGCAAGGAAGGGGATTGTCCTGCTCTGCTCTGAGCTGGGGCAGCCTCACCTCCAGTGCTGGGGGCAGGTTTGGGAACCACAATATAGGAAAGATATTAAACTATTAGGGAGCTCTTTATTCTGCCACACTGTTTTATTTAATTTAATTAATCATGTAATGGGTGGCAATTACTTAGCATCACATAATGCTCTACTTTTAGTGCTACCAAAGTGGCATCACATTGTATTTAAGAAGTTATATTTGTCACAGGGCAATTTATGATGGCTCAGAGTTTTCCATTTATTTCTAAATGCTTTGTGGAACCTGTGAGGCCCATAACAAATATTTTACTAGTGCATTCTGAGGATTTCCTAGAAGTATGTAACTGTATGTAAATTATCTATTTGAATCTCCTCCCTTCAGCAAAAGCCAATTTTATGGCCACATAAATATTTTTCCCTACATTACCATCTGTGAGTGGGCAGAGTAGTCAGTCTCTGTGGACAGTGTTTCTCCAACAGGTGCATCCTTTTGTGTATACCTAATGCTGCCTTTCTGTCATATTAGAGAAATCAGTACTTAGCAGTGAGATTGCCAGAGATGACTCTTAAGTTATGTGATCTGTATCTGCACACATGCAGGGAGGGACATAGAGACAGCAGCAGGTGGGGGAACCTAAATAATTCTCAGTCCTGGCTATTCCAGGAACCACCATCGGAACCACCATCCCAAAAAAGACCCATCTCCTCACACAGGAAGAAGCACCAGGAAACCAGGGCAGGTGGGGGAACACCATCTGTCCTGGTTTTGAAGGACAGGTATCTGCCAGCAAAAAACTGGAAGTTCCCTTTGAATAGAGAATGTAAACCCCCTCCCTCAGATTATTATAATTTTACAATTAGGGGATTTCAGGCAGAGATTTGGGAATAGGAATAACAGTTCTTTACTAAGAATATTAAAAATACAAATGTAATAGTACAGAAAGACAAACAAAACAAAACAAACAAAAACCCTAGAAAACCCCGACAGAGTCAGGGATGTGACCTGACACCCTGTTGGTCAGGGTGTTAGAAGCAGTCCAGATGAATCCTTCTGGAGTAACAGATGCAGTTCTGTGGAGTAGAGATGATCCTGTAGAAAGTCCAGTGGTGACAGGATGGGTCCAGTCTTCTTCCAGGAATCCAGTGGAAAACAGGATGTCCTGGTGCTCCTAGGTCTCCCTTTTATCCAGGTAGGAATGCTTGGTGCATCCCTCACTGGGTGGAGCATCTCCCAATGGGATGATGTAATGTCTCATGTCATTGGGGAGCCTTAATGGCCCATTATCACAAAGCATCAGCCCCAAAACTCGTGTTTGGCCACCTCTTTGTTTTGGTCAACCACCCATAAGCACCCAGCAATTAGTTCCCTAGCAACCAACCAGGAAAAAATTCCACAAGCAAAAAGGACCCAACACCATCAGAGAAATGAGATCTCTCCCTAGACTGTCCCCAGGCTGTCACAGGGGAGCCTCAGCCCCATGGGCCAAGCACAATGACCAACACCATAGGTAAGCAGTTGCCTGGAGCACCTCCCAGACTGTGGGGTATCACTGTCTAGGGATATGGGGCTCAATATGGGATGCAGGAGAAGTGTATCTTGGGATTGCACAAAAATGTGTCACAAGATGCTTAAGGGAGAGGGCACAGGCAGGAAAAGTGAGAGATACAGACCAGCCACTGGTACACTAAGTCTGAGGATGGTTCCTAGGGGGTCTTAGTGTGTCCCCCTCATGTATGTGTTGGGTGTCTGCATGTGGGTCCATATCCACAGCCTGAGTGGGGCTGCAGCCTCAGGACTCCCATGTCCATGTGCAAACAGCTGGGATGCAGGGAGCAGCTACTGGGCAGACTGATCCACATGCTCACTGAGGAGAGCCATATGGTGTACGTGTACTTATATATATACTCCTACTAGCAGATTTTCACCCTGAACAGTCAGAGGGGAACAGGTGAGGCTATTGGTGCAGTTTGTGTTTGTTAATGCTGAGCTCATGTCTGTGGTGGTCTGTGGGGTCAGCTGTGTGTATATGCTTACATGTGGGTTCTATAAAGGTGTTTTCAGGCTTGACTATTGGGACTATATACAAGCCCAGTCTGGCTATTAGTTGGACCTGAGGGCACAGAGCTGCAGCAGCCTCCCCTCTGTTGAGCTACTGGATTTGGAAAGCCTAACCAACAACCAAGAACTGAAATTGCAGAGTTAGGAAATATAAGATTGTATGAACTGAACTGCTCCCCTTACTACAGTATTTAATTATATGACACAGTAACTGCCTCTAGACCCTTATGTCATTAACTATAGTGGTAGCTTTTTGGAACAACTTTCACTCTCCTCATTCAATAAGTAACTCCAACTCAGCAAAAGTAAAACTATTAGTTTGTCAAGGATAGTTGAAAATATAGTTAACTATCAAGGACAGTTAATACAGTCCTTAACAAACTGCCATAAGCCTGCTGTGTAGCCTTGCCAGATAAGGAAATTGAAGACTATATCACAGAATCACAGAATCGTCAAGGTTGGAAGAGACCTTAAAAATAATCTAGTCCAACCATCAATGTGCTCCAACTGACACCCTTCAGACTTGTTATGCAAACACAAAAGCTATCATTTATAGCAACATTTATTAAACTAAAAAGTAAAAAAATATATATTTTCACAAGGGCAGAAGAACTCAGAGATGATGAAACTTTAAGTACTCATTTTCAACTAATGGATATAGTATTTGCCACTCTGCAGATTGCCCTTATCTGCAGAGTCACTGTCACAATCTAGGAAGGAGACACAGGTGATCTGTGAATACAGAAATAATGCAAATGACTGCTTCTTTTCTGTGAAGAAGGAAAAAGCTGAACTACTACCAACAGGAGTTACTGTTCTTCAACTTCACAAACAGCCTTTCACCAGCATCTTGGCTACACAGTCCTATATTTTCTGAAATTATTTGAAGAAAGGGTCTACACATTATTACACCCAAAATGACCTTTACCATCTGAAAGCATTATTCTAAAGATTTATTTCACATTGCCTATGTCCTTGCAAAATAACACTTGTAATAACTTTGCAAAGAGGTGCATTCAACTATCACTCCCCTACATTGAAATTTTGCTTAATGAGGCCTGTCTTAAATGGGCTCAACTCCCAGGGCTTTTTGCCAGCCCTCTCTGCATCCTAAGTTTTCACCTGCACCTGCCAAAAGATTGATTTATTTGGGCATAATAAGTTTTTGTGTGTGTAATCACTTTTCTGTGAGCAGTCATAAAGACTTGTATATAGCACTCCATTTACCTGGGCATCTGTTTTTAAGGGGTTTTTGAAGACATTTTAATGTCATTTTTAAGTCATTTTTAATGCACAAAAGGGCCTTCTGATAATGAGGAAGACACAAATCTGGCTATGACACAAGATATGGAGTGGATCTCCTGGCAGCCTTGATTTTTGTTTCCCATCTTCCCCATCCCTTCTGCAGCCAGGCACAGTTGTGTTCAAAGGGCTAAATACTTATTATGTACAGGCTTACATTAAACTCTTCTGATGGCTTTGGTGCAACAAAGGGCAAGCACAGAGAGAGGCTCTCTCACTCTGTGCACATACCCAGAGATTAAAGTCTCTGAGAAAGCCCTGGTTTTAAAGCCTTATTCTTCCTGCTCTGTACATGCTATACTTCAGAATGGGATAAAGAGGCAGTGTCTTTGACCACATAAAATCTCTGAGTTCTTGCTTACATTTCCCCTTGTCCACAGCTTTTTCCAGAGACCAAATAACTCCTATTCTAAAGCTCTTCCTAAATGCAACGCTAAATGGCTCTCTCCTACCAATGAAGGATGCTGAAAATACTCTCTCTGGCCATGAAGCAATACATGCTATCTACTGAAAGTGCCCATTAATAGCTTACTCATTCTTCTCCTTCCATTTCACTTCAGAATGAAAAAAGGAATACAAATTCTCCGGATCTATATCCCTCTCAAAGTCCAGTGACACCCCTTTCCCATTCCCTCTTCCTCCTCCCCACAAATTATCAGACATACATTGAAAGAGTGTGTGGTCAATTCCGCTACTGTTACCTGCCCTGAGCAGCACTGGTTCCCATTGTTTGTGGCACAAGCACATAGGTAATCCTCAGACTAAAATGCTTGGGATTCTGCCTCTTTCTCTTACGTTGCAACTTCTTTCTTCTACATTTTTGTCAATACCACTCTTGAAATAGCAGAAGGTGCTCTGCACAGGGTAAGCAGGATACGTTTGCATCCATGATGAGGCAGCGGGAGCAATCACTGCTACTCTGTCACTTTCCTATTCACCGGGAGATATTTTTTCTGCCTTACCAGGAATCTCTTCTGATTTCATTAGTGAGACAGTAAATGAGCTAAGTCCTAATAATCAGCCATCAGGCAGCCCTGCTACTCTGAACTCATTTGGAACAACTGATCACGAAAAGGTGCAGGTGCAAACAAGCAGTGTGCGAATTAAACACCCAGTAACAATGAGTGTATGGCTCAAGAGAATGGTTTTGATTACGTTCCTATCGCATGTGTGTTATCACACTCGATAACAATCACACCAAAACTAGGGGAGAATATCCTTGGAGCTATGAACAGAAGGTCCTCTTTAAATCCTGAGGATCCATGAGATCCGAGTCATTTCCAAAGGACAATTCTGTTCACAACCACCCCTCCCGAAGTGTTGCCGTAAAGTTCATCAGTTTATTACAAGGTTCTGTTATCTCTATAATCACTGAGGATATCGTTTTCCCAAGATCCCTGACTTACTACGACGATCAATCGCGCACTGATCTCCTCTCTGCACCGGCCTTTATCTCGCCAACTCGGTCTCTCTCCCGTGTTTGCCACCGACGCCTGTGGCGCCGGGGAAGGGAACATTTTAAGCGCTTTGCCTCCAAGGGCCAGCCGCAGGGGAAGGGAGCACCGCCAGCGCGCCGCCCGCTGGCCGCCGCAGGTGCGCCCCGCTCGCCGCT
>WEIU01005379.1:10916-28206 GCA_013389925.1 Aegithalos caudatus | reverse complement strand
TTCAGGAAGAGCCACAAAGACAGCAGCAAGTAATTTTTAGTCCGAAGTCCAACACAGGAAAACAGGATGAGTCAGATGCCCTCACAACTCTCTTGGTGCCACATCGCTTCCCAAAAGACTGGCACTGAAATCCAAAGGTGACTCTGCCTAAAAGGCTTTTGTTTAGCTCACCCTCTCCCAAAGCTGAGGTATGAGATTCCTGATGGGCTCTGAGTACAAGAAAAATGTCCTTGAGCTGGTGGTGCTTCCCAGGAGGTGATGTGCTCTGCTTGCTTCTCCTGTTAGCAAATACTACTGGATCTGCACAATGCCTTGGCACTGTCCTGATGAGAGGAAGGCATAAGCTGGGAAGTCAAAGATGCTCACAAGGTAGCCCAAGGGAAGTAAGCTTTGGTGGCATTCTGGCCAAATCTTGTTTGTACTGTGGAGGAGAACAAAGTGACAAAGCAGTAGGAAAACAAATTCTTAGGGAGAAAAGAGGTAGCAACTGAAGCATCTACAGTCCAGCAGCTTCCTATCCTGTGCTGAGGTCCACACTGAGCACATATACACTCAGACATCTTCAGAAAATGGGGCATCCCCTTGCCAGTGAGTGAGGAAAGGAGAGAAAGCTGCTCCAGAACAATGTATGTGAAGTGTGACCAAGTATGTCAAATAACTAAACTCTTTGATTTTAGATCTACTGCACTCCCTCAGTATGTCATGCCTTGACACCTAAGTGATGCCTAATATTTTTCATCTCTCATTAAACCACCATGACAGGTCACAGCAGTGACTGGGTACTGCTGTACTGGGAGTCTGGATGCCAGCATTTAACAGGAGGGAACAGCAACTGTCTCTGTCTTTCTTAAAGGCAGTAAAAGCTTCCTCACTTCCACATTTCAGTTTTTACCCCCAGACTCAGGATGGGCGCAGGAATTAAGGGAATGTGATGCAAATTGCACAATTTCTTTGCAACCACGTGTAAACACTTTCAGCTCTATTGGTACCTCCTCAAGGTTTTGTTTAGTTTTTCAATTTGTTGTTGGTTTGGCTTCAGTGAGGGCTTACTATGTTTAAATTACAGCTTTTTATAAGAGCTCTTCAGTAGAACATACATTAAAAGGATGCAGAGGTTGTTATCCACAAGATGGCACCTCCAATCTGGGTGGCCTTACTGCCTAATAACCTATCAGGGTTGTGCACAAATTTATGGTGCTTGTAGCCAGAGATGAAATTTAATGGCTTAAGGAATAAGCATTCAGAAGTACCCAAGAATAGAAAAATCAAAGACTTAAGTTTTCAAGCTGATTAAATCATGTGCTTGCAGACAGGAAGGTTAGACCTATCCAGAATATATATGACTTCAAAAATTTTAATAGGTTACAGCCTGCCACAGCACATGTCACAGCAGTGGCTGAGATACAGTATGGGTCTTTCACTCTAAAAAGACCCATTGCCATGGAAAGAAAAGAAAAGGTTAATAAAATAGATGGACTTCAGTAAAGTCCATCACTTGAGACCCTTTCCTGAAAGTGGCTTGAGAGACTTCATTTCAGTGTCAAATATTAAAACTGGGTTGTCAGACAGAAAAAAAAATTGAGGGTTTTTACAAACCACCTTGAATATGTCATGACTGTTGAAAGCTTTAAGGGCTCAAGAAAAATTGAAAGTACCTGATATCTCAAGAAAATATGACAAAAAAATCCATTTTTCCTACTGCTTTTGAGTTGCATATACCAAGTGCATCAGAAAAATCATGGGGGAAAAAATTAATTTTAATTGATTCAACTAGGCATACTTCACATGGTTTTAATCTTCCTACCCAAGGCAGCCTCAGCTAATCTAATGTATGCACATAATGATTCTTCATTTGTTTAACAAGTCATTTATGCAAGAGGAGTATGAATTTGAAACACTAATCTAATCTTCAGCATCAAGAAGAATTGTGTCAGGTTGTATGCAAGATGTAACTGTTGGCTGTGGTTACTTTCAGCAGCCAAACCATTTTGAGAGCGACTGCTTTCTGCAGTCAATCTCCAGTGATTTTGTCTAGTTTTTCATGTATTTTGCGCTGAACTTAAACACAGATCTTGAAGTAGTCTCTGTCTCCAAATTAGCATTCTGTAGGAAAAACCTTGTATGCCCTTGTGTTGCTGAAAGTAATTATTATCAGTCTGTCATTGACCAGCCCAATTCCAAAGTGCAAAAGGCTGTTTCAGCTTTCCTCCTCATCAATGATATTCGGAGAGGAAATTTTTAAAATTAATTTATGTATTACTCAGAGCTGCATAATCAATAATAATAATAATAATAAAATTATCTATCTGTAGATAGATATTTATGTATCTTATTATACTCTGTATTACACTGAGCTAAATGTGAGGTCCCTCTCTAGCTTCTTTGCACCAGCCCAGTGATCCAAAGATTTTGTAAAGCTGATTTGGTCCAGAAGAGCAGAAGGCTTTGGGGGAGGCTTTGGAGATAGCTCAACAATCCACATAGATGTAAACCACTTGACCAAGGTGCAGTAGCAACACAACGTTACTTGTATAGACTACAGTAGCAGTATACAAGCTCTGTGAGGCTTAAATAAAGTGTGATGCAAACTAAAGATGTCATTAAATTTTAAGAAGTTTAAAAGAAAAGACTCCTAAAAAATATCTGTAGGTGGTAACTAAACTATTGGAGTGGACAGGCCAGACACAGGGCTGTGGCAGGTGTCTTCAGGAGTCACAAACATGCTCACATCTCTCCTTTTGGGTGAGAATTGGAAGGGGTAGTGCTCCTGGCTCCTGTCCAAGGTGCTGGTAGACTTGGGGGCTGGAGTCTCTCTAAGGTTAATCTGGTGAAAGTTTTATTTGGTTTACAAACTACAAGTGGCCCGTGGGCAAACAGTGGAGGTGTCAGTTTTGAGACTTCCTAATGATCCTTGAATACTAGGAACTTGGTGACTATCTGAGCTGAACTCGCACTCTCCATTGCTTTTTCTGATTCCAAACAAATCTCAGTTGAGCGGACTGTATAGCTCAGGTCTTCAAACTTGAAGTCTACTTTAAAGCTTTGTAGGATTGAAGATAAAGACAAGGCTGAGCTTTCCCTAAACAATTAGACAGATATAAAGTGTACTCTTACTGGTATAAACCTGATTTATCATCTACTATTACCAACAAAACAACAGTTCATAAGCATATATTTTATGATACAGAGCCTGCACTGAGGACTTAGAAGGGTTATACTAACAGGTGTCAGTATTACTAAATATTCAAAAAAAGCCTCTGAATCATCACATCCTATTAGTCTTTTCGTTGCAGAGTTGTAAAATAAAAGTAAGGTCACCCAAAGCCAACTTCTATCTACATTTGCAACCTTGCTCATTGTCATGCAAAATTTAATACACTTGATGTTTTAGATGCTGAAATTTCAGTGTAATATAAATACCAGTATTCAGATTTTCATGAGTTTGCAAGTAAGATTTTTTCTCTACATGTCTGTTAATTTTTTGATTGTCTAGTGAATTTGAATGAAAGTGTGAAAGCATTTATAAATTCAGTATTGCATTATAAATTTTTGTATTAGTAAGTCCCTCTCAACTGTAGAAATTGCGTCACATGTACACCTATGTCTGGATAATGGAAATGTTTGTTCTGATTGTTCAGATAGGTAGACTGATACCTTAGCAAACAATTTAATAACAGCTAAGATCAAGACTTTGAAAAGCTCCATTTTGATCGACTGTTATTTTTCCTGCTGTTAAAATTACAATTAACCAATTGCTTTGGTATTTATTTATTCATGCCAAAAAATAATCCTAAGGACACTGATAATCTACTTATTTGGAAAAATACATGTTTTACAAAATGTACCTTGCAGAAATAAGCCCCTTATAAAATCTTTAAATATTCCATAAAGAGAAATGCCTAAATCGCATAGAATTCAGTGAAAAGAGTATTGTAAGTTTCAATAGGCTTTTGGTGATTAGGCAGTTGTGGAGGTAAATACTTTCTATCACCATAAGAGCTCTGCTTCTGTTCATTGTAAGAACAGCATGATTAGAAGTACAAAGATTATAGAGTAAGTGAAGCAAAACCCTTCACTAATGGTCTATAGAGCCATTAAACAAAGTCCAGGAACTTTCAAACTTAAACTGACAATAAAATTAGATAGCAAAACTGAAAAATATGTAGCATTTAATTGGGTAAGGCCCATGCCCAGTGAAGGAACTTTATTTATTATATTTATTCTGAGCGTTTTTCTGTATGTCCTCTGTCATACTTACTTGAAAGTCATTTACATGTTGCTTGATGGTTTGGATTTTTTTTTGCTGTGTCAAGCATTCCCTTTAAATCATAATGGCTTTAATTACTGATAACAAAACATTGTCATTATTATCTGACGATGGGTTCTCCAGACAGACCTGTCCCAGAATCATGTGTGATGGCAGCAGCACTGAGCAGCATTCCCAAGTGTGCTTTCTTGTCCAGCTGTAAAGAAGGCAGGCAATCATCTAAAGTTCTGAGCAGGATTAGCAGCCTGGGTGAGGGAACAGAATCCTCATCACCTTTGCTTGTCTGTGCAGAGCTGGGAGCTACTGCCCCTCTGTCAGTGTCCCTGCCTGAGCAGATCAGGTGGGAACAACCTGGATATGTCTGCTCACAACACAATCAAACCTCCAGGTTAGCTGTGGACACACTTTCAGCTACTTCTGGATATCTCAGACCTTTGAAGAGATACTCATTTTGATAAACCACAGGGCTTAGTACTGGACAATAGTAAAAGCAAACAATAGATGTTGCTGCTTTCATTCTAATCTGGAAGATTTTCCAGCAAATTGCCAGAGAAATATTTTCTGCTCCCTCCAAACAGTTTTTAGAGCTGTGGTTTTTATTGTGTACCTCTCCCACACTGCAATCCTGTACATTTTTTCCAGTTTCCAGAAGAGAGAGTTGTAGATGCTTGCAGCATCTATTACAAACTTGCTCTATAAATGGAGTAAGAAAAAATTTTAAAGGACTTTCAGAATATGGAGTTTCTTTACAAATTAAAAGTATCATATTCAGATCGTACTTTCTCAAAGCAGCAGTCAAGATAGAGTTTGGATCTACTTGAAAACCTGTTTTTGAAAACCAGCCTAAATTGAAATTAAGATTGTTAGTGTCTTCTCATTGGCAGTGCTAAAAATGAGAGAACAGATCCAGTACCAATGACTTCAAATGTTCATGATAAAAGCTTTCTAGGTCCATTCAACATGAAGTCTTCATTTCTGCACACCCTACCAAGGTTCCAAATGCACATTCCCTACAAAATCCTTTCATTGGGATTTTTTTGCACTTGACTCATGTTCTGAAGAGATCTAAGTCAGAGAGATAAAACCCATGAAATAGTGTATTTTAAATTTTGTCTTCCATAGCAGGTTCCCCTACAGGTCTTTTGAAATGAGCTATTCCTCTTGAAAAGCACTCAGTAAATTGTAAAATGTTTGATCAAGCATTCTACTTATTGGTTTTGTAGAAATGGAAGGAAGTTTCATCAAAAGAGCAAGCCATCTGACCCCCCAGAATCCAAGAAGCTGCAGGGCCCAGCAACCTCAGCAGCAGTCAGGGTAGCATGGCCAGGAATATTACTTAAATTGAAACATTTTTTGTACCACTGCAAAAGTACAGCATCCTGATAAAAAGTGGGTCTCAAGTGCTGTTCATTTGGAATGGTATCATTTCTAGTCCACAACCTCCAAATGAATTCTCTGTTTCTATAGAACATAGTTATGGTATTTAGCATGACATCAGCAGGTTCAGAAAATTCTTCCATGTAGTGCAGTATTTGATCTGTAAACATAATTTTTTTCAGTTTCTCAGTTTTTAGCATTTATCATATTGTTTCTTCTATGTGTCTCTTTTCCTTCTGCAGAAGTTAAATTAATCTTTTCTGCCTTACATGCTTTAGTTGATGTCTCACTGGGCTGCCAACATATAGCATCATAGCATGGTCATTTGGTTAAAAGCAGAAAATGTGATCTTTGACAGTATGTAGCACATTATTTTACAGAAGCTTCTTATAGATGATGCACTGAATTCAGTTTTATTTAACAGTGTCAGTTGTGGTCATTCACATGCTCTGCCAATTTTTTTTTCTAGGTACACGAAAATGAAGACTGCCACCAACATCTATATTTTCAATCTTGCATTGGCAGATGCCCTAGCAACAAGTACTCTGCCATTCCAAAGTGTGAATTACTTGATGGGAACCTGGCCATTCGGTACCATCCTTTGCAAGATTGTCATATCCATAGACTACTACAATATGTTCACCAGTATCTTCACACTCTGCACCATGAGTGTGGATCGCTACGTGGCTGTTTGCCACCCAGTTAAGGCCCTTGATTTCCGTACCCCCCGAAATGCCAAAATTGTCAATGTCTGCAACTGGATTCTTTCCTCTGCCATTGGCCTACCAGTTATGTTCATGGCAACTACTAAATACAGGCATGGTAAGTCTGGCTTTCATTCCTAAATTGAGTACTCAACATTTAAACTCCTTTCTGCATTGTTTCACTGTAGTTGAGAGGCATTGAATTAACTTCTGACCTCCAACCTATGTAAAGCAAGCCTCAGTGCAAATGAGACCCTTCAGCAATTTTGCCCCTGGCTGTAGTTGACTGGACAGGCTGTGTATGTGATCTGTCCTTTCAGACAAATAGCTCCAGCTTTTTCTGTCCATAGGTCTTGCTGTGCCACTCAGTTTACTGTAGTGTTTGGAAAAGCATCTGTGCCTGCCTGCCTTCTGCTGAGGGGCAGTTCTGCATTGCCCTACTGCACAAGAGCCTGTGCTTTACCCAGGGTATTCCACTGGGAAGCTGGCAGTCATAGATAAGTTACACCCTGTCCAGCAGGACATGATACAGAGCAGAGAGCACATTCTGGACCACTGGTGCTCTAAGATCTCCCATAAAGGGACAATGACAGCATGTCAATTTAAATCCAAACCCGCCACAGTGCTTAGTTACCAAGCATCGAGTCATCGTCTTCCCCATTGCCCTGAAATGCCCAAACTCTCAGCATATATGGTGGCTTAACAATCTTTCTTTTCACCATGCTTTATACTAAAAGTGGAAATGAGTCAAAGTTTAAGCATTTATGACAATTCAGTTCTTTTCCTTATTTAGTATACATTAAATTCCAAGCCATAATATGCAAAAGAGAACGTGTTAATTTGGTTTTGTGTTCCTAACTCACGCTTCATGCATGTTTTGCAGCACTTGATCAATGACAGGTCACAGATTGCTTCATTTTACATGTTTACTTAGGTGTAAAGTCTTAATATATTTGCCTATGATATTTAATTAAAGTTTAAAGAAAAGCAAACAAAAAACTGACCTGCATGTTCTTCTCTGCTGTTTTCCTTTTCCTCAGGCTCAATTGACTGCACACTTACGTTCTCCCACCCTGCTTGGTACTGGGAGAACCTCCTGAAAATCTGTGTGTTCATCTTTGCCTTCATCATGCCAGTCCTGATCATTACCGTGTGTTACGGGCTGATGATTTTACGCCTGAAGAGCGTGCGCATGTTATCCGGCTCCAAAGAGAAGGACAGGAACCTGCGGAGAATCACAAGGATGGTTCTTGTCGTGGTGGCAGTGTTTATCGTCTGCTGGACTCCCATCCACATTTATGTTATCATTAAAGCCCTGGTCAACATCCCAGAAACTACTTTCCAGACTGTCTCCTGGCACTTCTGTATTGCTCTAGGGTACACAAATAGCTGCCTTAATCCAGTCCTTTATGCATTTCTAGATGAGAATTTCAAAAGGTGTTTCAGAGAGTTCTGCATCCCCACTTCCTCAACCATTGAGCAGCAAAACTCCACCCGAGTCCGACAAAACACTCGTGACCATGCTTCCACTGCCAACACTGTGGATAGGACTAACCATCAGGTATGACTAGCAGTGGAGATGTCATCTCTGGATCCAGGCCACCCGCTTGGAGATGACATGTGTTCTGAAGTTACCACTTACACTGATTTGTAGCTGTTGGAAGGTCTGAACACCTTCAAGGTTATATTTGAAACTGGTCTGTGCATACTCAGAGACCCCAGTCCTGCATGGTGCTAGTTGTTCTCTGCCCTGCTTGATGCTCAGAAGCCAAGGGTTCCAAAGGGTACCTTGAGTGACTGGGTCCAGCATGCATGCATGTACAAAGCACATAAAACAGTGTTTTCCTTGCAGGATGTTTGCAACAGGTTGAAAATTAATCACAGATTTCACTGTTCATACTCCTTGTCTGCTGATGGATACAGGAGTGGGACAGAATACAGATCTCTCTTTTTCTCCCATTACAGCGGTGAATAAAAAGATAAAAACCTGTGTTTGTCCACTTTTCATTGATGAACAAAGAACGCCTACCTGGCCTTGTTTGTCCTGAAAGTCATGCAAGAGATAGACCAAGGCTTGTCTACATGCAACTTTTGTGTCAGATAATTATGTGGTGAATAAGGTGGGGTTAGATATGTATATATATATATATGTGTATGTGTGTGTGTATATATGTATATATAGATATGAAAATATATACACACATGTTAAATTCTAATGTGCCATTTTGCCATTTCAGGTATACCAAGAAAATACCTTTTCCATATAGAAAAGGCCTTTAGAAGTAGGGATTAATGGCACATCAGATAACAAGGATTGTTTCGGGATTTTTTTATTCAGCTTATTTTTACATAGTTTTTGCAAAGAAGCTCTTTTGTATGTGTTCAGTATCCGTGGTCCTGTGCTTAGTCTTGAGAATTTCCAAGCTCCATCTCTCAGCAAAACGTGAAAGCAAATCTTAACATTTGTGAAAGTAATTCAAGAACATTGCAAGCACTAGAAGTTTGAGTTGTCTCTAATTCCCAAAAAAATAAGAGCAAAAGGCCTAAGCCTGGTTCATTCCTTGCCATATCACCTTTCAGCAATATTCTTAGGTTGCTGGTGCAAGTTTCTCACTGCTGCCGCTTCAGCCACAAGCTGGCTGCCTCCTCGAGGTGCAGAACTTAGTGGCTTCCTGTGAAAGCAGCTACCTGCCTGACACTCAGCTGCTGCCAGATAGCCCAAATAAGAATATTCTCATCTCCAAGGAGACTAGTCAGTAATTGCACCAGAAAAGAGGAGGGAAGTCTAACTGGAGAAGGGCTAAAGAGAGAAGCTTAATTAAGCATCTACAATTGGCAATTGGTATTGCTTACCAGTGTCTGATTCATACATGCCAAACTGAAATTGGCACCTGCTCAGTCTGGTGGTGAAACAGAACTGCCAAACTTGGCATAGGCATGTATATATGTGTGTGTATGTGTGTATGTGTATATGTGTAGTATTTACTAGGTGTAGCAAATTACTTCATCTGTTAATAACGCATTTGTAATCCTCAATTTTGTGCATGTGTCTGACAACCAGATTGTATTTCTGTGTAGTACAATGCCAGCTTTTTAGAGTGCAGTGTGTATGCATCCATTTTCTACATTTAGTTATGTATCTTTATATTACTTCTTGGAGAGCTGTAGCCTTCTAAACTTCTACCCATAGAAAAGATTCATATGGTACTGCTTGGAGACTGAATGAAATAAAATCTATTTCCCTGAGCACTGAGCATGCACAGAAAAAAAGATATTTCCGAGAGAGATGTTTCAGCCTACACCACCAAGGGAGACAGCCTGCTGGGACAGGGATGGAGCAAGCAAGTGAAGTGATTTTGAGAGTGGCAATAAGGAGGAAGCTAGTCCTATAGTTGGGTTCTTTGCTGGTTAGGGTTTGGTTTTTCCTGCAGGGAATAGTGATGAAGTAAATTAGTTATTAAGAAATAAAGCCTTTGTGAAGGGAAAGGAAGGACACTGAAGAGGAAGGGGGGTGAGAGGAAGAATGTTGAGGAGAAAGAGAAACATCAGGAATGAGGTCTAAGTGGGGCAGTAAGGAGAGAAACTGAAGCAAAGAGCCAATCTGGATGGAACAAAAACGGTGTATGCAGAGCTGGAAGAAATTGTGTGACTACTTTGGTAGCTCTTCCTAGCAACTAACCATCAGTTTTGCCCAGAGTCGGGGAGAAGAAGACAGCACTTGGTAGCTCAGGTCCTCATAGGTGGCTGGATAGGTCTTTGCATGTTTGGTTATTTGAAACACTGGAGTGGCCAACGCCACGTCCCTCACCACCATCCCTGCAGTCCTTGCCTTGGCAGCTGCTGATGCTGCCATTGGTTTATTTCTGCCAGATGTGCTCCCTGAATGCTGACCTGAGCCTTCTCCCTGGAGTTCAGTTCAGCAGCTGTTTGGTACAGTCTTTCTCACTCTCCATAATGTCTATAGGATACATTCACAGCAAGCCATTTTTAAAGCTTAATATTAATTTATCTTTTTTCTCCGGCAAACATTTCTGTAAGAGACTTTTTTTTGATGTCTGCTTTTTTCAGAATGAGAGACAAGATTGTTGAACTAATTACACTTAAAAGGTTCCCTGGATAACTACAAGTGTAATACCTGGTATTTTTATATTATTATTTTAAACACAAAAAGCCCTAGAGTGAATGCAGCTTTAGCTCTCAGAAAAGAAAAAAGAAAATAACCCCCTAGACAAACCAGTATTTTCTCAGGTAGTGAGATTCTGTAAATTCTATAGACAGGGTATTCTTTTTACAGGTAAGTGCTTTCTGTGTATCTGTTGATTGAAGCGTACTGACAAGCTTGCTCCTGTATAGACAAGGCCTTGGAGAGCATTTGGTACGAATTCTAATTGCAAGGCTGTGGAGTACTTGGCACACTTCATGTAATTTTCTAAGAAACAGATGTTCTACAAGTTGCTTTTTTGCCAGGTGAGAATTCTTTTCTTCTGCTAAAGTTAATGAGAACGACGAGGCTCAATCACATAAGGCCTAAAACTTTTACAGCATTTAAAGCATTTAGAATTAGCACTCTTAAGTATTTAAGTTGTTGGAAGGAACAACAGTGTCTTCTATCAGTTTAAAAGCACCAACAGGAAACATCATAAATATTCCTATTATTCTGAGTTAATAGACTGGCCTTTGGCCTACTCTGTGGTTCTTTGGCATTACCAAAAAGGTCTAGATTAGGTGCTTTTGCTTTTCGGGAGGGTTTATTTGCATGGTGAAGGAGTGATGTAATCCTGGGGGGAAAAAATGCTTGAAAATCAAAACTGCTTTCTTTGAACTTTTCTCTATGACCAAGTGTTGTCAGGGGAGGGGAATGAAGGACCAAATTGAAGCTTTTGCAAATGGCTGAGGGTTTTTGATGTTGACATTAACTGATTTGTATCAAAATCTTGGCAAGTATATATTGAAATAGCTTTTACTTTAGCTGCTCAGAGACTCACCACATCAATTTATCTCTGAGATTAACAGGGTTAATTTATTAAATGTAAAATCAATTGATAGCTATCTTCACCTGAAAACTAAGTTTTTGCTAGTACCTATGTGTTAATAACAAAAAATCATAAATAATATGGGAACTGGATTATTAATAGTTATAGAAATCTGAGAAATTTAATTTGTTTCAGTGGATTAGTTTCTTTGTGACCCATTTTTATAGTTGCTTTTATAGCAGCTTTACCTGAATGTATTCAAGCAACTAAGCAAATTATGTATAGTCACATCTTCAGGACTATTTAGTCGTCCTATGTGTAACTCTTCTGTTTTCAATTTTAGCTTCTGATGCTTTCTTGTCAGCTACTGAAATGTCTAAATGCCCTAATGCAAACTGTAAATCCTCACCATATGATTAAAGTGAGGCCTCAGATATGTTCAGTAACAAAAGGCTCAGCCTTGAAAGCTTTGCCTTTACTGCCTGGATTGGCAGCCACATGTAGAAATAAAAAGGATACTGGATTCAAGAAAATGTTTTTAAGTTAAGGAAAAATTGAAAGGTAGTTTCACTTTGATTAATTAAATGAAGCATGTGTTTTCTTAGTTACTAATTTTCCTTGTGCTATATGACCCACTGTGAACAGATATGGGGAACACTGGTGATTCCTGTTGGAGAAATATGAAAAAAATTGGGCAGTGTCTTGGCAGATTCACATCCTACCTGTATTAACATAGAATGGCCTTCCTGATTTTTTTTTTTAAGAAAATTAATATGTCTCATTTGTGAATTATACTGTATTTCATAATAATTTTTAAGTACAGGTTTCTTAAAAAGCCCATTTCTGGCAAGATAGTGACATGTATGAAATACTTGTCCAAGTTCAATAGATTGTTAAAACTGGGCTTTCTTTTGTAGCTGGTATGCATTGACAAGAACTCATTTGACATGGGCTTTCTTTTGTAGCTGGTATGCATTGAGATGAATCTCCAGGCTTCTTCTGTGTCTCTGCATTCCATTCCATAAGCCCTTGATTTGCAGTGTCTCTCACCCAGCTTTCAACAGGCTCTGGTACAAAATTTGCAGAGCAAAAAGGGGTTGCAGCCTTTCAGGACGTGCCATGCAGTAAGCAGATTTTCTTGATGAAAACATCTGTAGTGCTACCATGCCTGCATGCAAGTAGAACTCAGCGTGGAGACTGGGGACACACAGGGCTGAGAGGTTATTGGGTTTTCTTGCTGATTTAAGTCCACCTCACACAGAATTGAAACTAGGCTATAACTGAAAATCCGAAAGTTAGACAGTGTTCTGATAAGAGTACAGAATGTATTCAACTAAAATACTAATTCCCCTGTAACTGCTACAGAAAGAATACAGAAAGGGAGTGAAATTTTTCCATGAAAATTTCCATGAATTTTTCAATCATGAAATTCATAGAGAGTTCCACCCTAGAAAGAGAACAACTGGCTTGATAAGTATATTCTAATTATAATTCAAATTTCAGACCTACTGATGTTTCTTTGTCCTCTGTTGCTTCATGGCAAAAGCATAGTCTTGCCTTACTCTGGCCTGTGTGCTTAGCTTTATACATCATGACAGTAGCTGCAAATGAGAAATAAATTCCTCCTAAAAAACACACACACACACACACACACACAAACTTGTGGGTGGGAAGATATCAAGCAATTGTTCATTGTATTTGCAATTTCTTTCCTTTCAGTTGGAACTTCAAGAAGCTGAAACTGCTCCACTGCCGTGACAGGGTCTCCTGCTGCATGGCTCTCACAGCAGTTGCCACTGCCACAGTGTGCTAGTGGCAACATGTAGGATATGCTTTCCCTCAAAAAAATACCACAGAGGAAAGTGCCTGCTTTTCAAGTCAAAAATTGCTTCTGCATCCCATCTGCATTGCACATAACAGAAGCATGAAATGTAACAGCGAGCAGAGCCAGGAGATGTGGGGCCTTCCAGGCTCCAGTGTTCACAGCACTCCTGTTTACCAGGAGCACATACATTAGTCTAAAACAAAGCCACTGCACCTGTAGCAACCTGACATGATCTTGGTAAGTTACAGTGGTGTTAAAACAGGTTGGAAACACAAATTCAAAGGCTAGACAACTATATTTGAAAAACAGGGTGAGCTTTTGAGGATAGAAAATAATGGAGTATGAAGTTGTAATACTG
This sequence comes from Aegithalos caudatus, assembly GCA_013389925.1. NCBI lineage: Eukaryota > Metazoa > Chordata > Aves > Passeriformes > Aegithalidae > Aegithalos > Aegithalos caudatus. The sequence continues at coordinate 14,702 of WEIU01005379.1, read as the reverse complement.
GTGGGTACACTCTATTTACTCTTAAAATTTATTTGTAGAGGTGTTTTCTGTGCAGGTTATTTCCGTGCTGAAGTCTCACGAGGTCATGTAGAAAAACACATTTGTAGTTCAAGAGGTCTTCTCTTGTGAGGGTTGCATGTTCTGCAGATTCAAAGGAAAATATCTTTTCCAGTGATCCCTTAAATAATAAAAAAAAAATTAAAAAAACAACAACCCCCCAAAAAAACCCCTTCATCTTCTGCTTCAATTTAACGTATATTAAAAAAACTAAAAGCAATGAGCTATCACTTTTTCTAAAAGAATGAGTAAATGAAAGTATTCTACATTGTTATTGATTGTCAAATGGTCCCCAAAACAGCATATATTAACATAAATTTCTTTGTGAATAAAAATGTAGCTATAAGCCTGTCAGAGTCTGCACACACTGATGATGTCTTCTCTTTCAAGTAGTTTCTCAAATTTCAGCTTTTCTGTCAGCAGCATTTTCAAATTGTAGGTAAACAGCCCCTTTGTGAAATACTTGGAGCAGTTAATGCATTAGACCTTTTTCAAAAAAGAAATTTTAAGAAACAGTTTGCTAGACATCTATTTTTTCTTAACCAAACCCACAGTATGTTTGCTTTTTTAATTAACAGAGTACAGTCTGCATCTGCATTTTGTATTAGCTGCTAAAACACATTAAGATTTCAGGAAGAAACATTGTGCTGCAGCAAATGCCTTCTTAGCTGTTTTCTAGTATGAAAATTAGAAAAAAAAATGTAGATAATTCGTGGTGCAATGGTATTTTCTAGGCATTGTTTCTTACTTGCTATGTAAATAAATCGTCAGTAGTTAACTGCAGAAAAATGTACTTTGGTGAATTTAAGTGTATTCTGATATACAACTATATGGAACAGGGTGGGGGGGTTGTCTTTTTCTTTTCAGACAAAATGTATTTCTTATTTTCATTGTTAAAGTCTGTGTTACAATAAGGTTATAATATGAAGTTGTTTGTTTCTGCCATAGACTGCATAATAAAGATTGAAGACCAAATCCCTGCAAGTTGTAAATTAAAGGATTATTTGAGTTTCATCACTGTGTTGCAGCTAAATATGTAGCCTATATATCAGAAAAAATATAAAGCTAGATATAACTGAAGTGCCTTAATTTTTTTCTCTTTCTGTTGAAAATTCCACTATGTGGTCATATGGATTTATGTCTAATTTTGTCTTAGTTTAGCTGTATCACCTCATAGTCATCATTAAAGTTTAAACCAGAGTCATCACCATTCTAAGAGGTTTTGCATTTAATTTTTAAATGGCATAAGATAGGCACTTGGAAGAAGTTGATACATTGTTTTGCACCACACAGCAGTATTATTTACATAAAAAACCAAGATAGAATAAACTAGATTTGTATGGACTATCATCCTATGACAGCATTACTACTGCATCTGATGGATTCAGAGTAGTCTCACGTGCTCACATACAACAATCAAAAATTTTATAGTAGTGAATGAGTATTTGGAAAGTCTTACTGGTAGACCAAAAACATGTTTAAGTAAACTTAAGATCATAGTTTTGTGAGTAGTCAAAAGTTCAGCTTTCACAAAATTTACATAATTTATTGAAGCCATTATTTCCCTACTTTGCATGAAGCACACAGGCAAAATGCTGTGACTTGTTAGCAGACAGCCAAATATTTTAAGGACATTTTCTGTTTCTGCAGTCCAACAATTGAGAAACCTGACTGTAAATATGTTTAGCAGTAATAATGTTGTAGTCTTGATGGTTTAAGGATATGAGGAAGTAAATTTTATTAGCAGAGCACTGGCAAAAAGTAAGAAAAATTTGGTTTTTTCCCATAAGGCATGAGTGTTTGTTGGTAGTGCTTTGCAGTAAGTAGCATATTATTACACAACTTCTGTATCTGCACTGTAAAACTTCAATAAAAATGTCTTTTTCTTGTGGATTTGCACTCAACCCCATTGTCTGTGTTTGTGGTGAAGACATTAAATGGCATTGATCCCAAACAGACCCCTGAGGAAGGGCTTGTCACTGATGGCCATGTAGACACTGAGCCTTAGACCACTGCTCTTTGGGTGTGGCTGTCCAAGGACTTTCTCATCTATTGAACACTTCACCCATCAAAGCCATATGTGCCCAATTTAGAGAGAAGAATATTGTGGGAGACCATGTCAAAAGTCTGACCTATATTGAGATAGATGACACCCAGGGTCCTCTAATCCACTGATGTAGTCACTCCATCATAGAAGGCCACAAGGTTGGTCAGGCAGGATTTGCCCTTGCTGAAGCCATACAGGATGTCCCAAATCACCTCCCTGTCTGCCATGGGAAATTGATATATCTTCTAGGAGTTCCACGATGTTCCCAGACGCAGAGGTGAGGCTAGTATGTTGGTTCCCAGGAGCCTCCTTTCTACCCATTTTAAAGACAGGTGTGATATTTCCCTTTTTCCAGTCACCTGGGACTAAACCTAACTGCCATGATTTTTCAAATATGATGGAGAATGTCTTGGCAATTACATCAGACAATTCCCTAATCACTTGAAGCTTCGAGTCTCTACATAAAGGGAAAAGGATAATTGAAGAGATCTTCTACTTAAATGTCCCCTTGACATGGGGTGCTCCATCCTGGAGCTGACATTTTCCACTGCAGAGATAGACTCCATGAACCCAAGTCTCTCTGTGTGAGTTTGTCTCTCTTGAAGCTGGAATGTAGCTGAGTGTAACTGCAGATGGTGTAGCAGAAGAAATGTGCAGCTTCGTTGGCTTTGAGCTGACTTGTGCTGGTTCACTCAACTAGCAAAGTGAAGGGAGACCTGAGCTCCCCGTCTTTTTTGCTTTATTGTTATTAAAGTCAAGGCAGCACAAGCAGGCTTACCTGTGCTTACCTGTCAGGCATCTGACTCTCATTGTGAATATTGGGAAGAAACCTTAGAAATCTACAGAAATCTACATCATGCCCTTCGGTATCTCCAAATTAATTAAAAAATAGGTCATTTATATTAGATTGTGTCAGGGACAAAACTGTCTCAACTAACTCTTGCTAATTAACCATAAGGATTCAGGTAATTGGAAGAAACTCTGGAAATCAACTGTGTGCCAACTGCAGTGGTAAAAATACTACTTTGGTGGCCTCCAGTGGGTCCCTGACCCAGTGTGGGTTGCCTGCAGACACAGTGCTCTTGGGGGTGTCCCTCTCCCTGCTACTTATTTTTCACAGGTTTTGGAGTGTTGGGGTCTTTTGATCAAAGCCGTTTTCTGTATATGATCAGTGTTTTGCCAAATTCACAAAAACAACCAGTTTAACTCTGATTTTCCATTCAGTATTTTTAAGTGACCTACTTCTGCGTTACTTGATTTTCTCAAAACTATGTTTTTAAGCTTGTGTTCTCTTGAAAGCCTTTTTGTACAAACAAACTGAAAGACATTCTTTCAGTTTTTGCTTTGCATCAAACATTTTCTTCAACATGTAGGATCAAAGTGATGACTTTTGTGTCAGGACTGTTAACTGCCTGGAAAATCATCTGGGAATATCATCTGGGAATTGCCAGTACTGAAATCTCCAAACCAACTGATAAGATCAGCACTTTACTTTCTATTGGTGTCCAGTTCCCAATTTGACCAGCTACTGTTTCTCCTGGTATTTTAAAAATTTTCTCTTGATTAGTGTTTCTATGTACTACATTTTGTCAAAAAAAGTGAAGGCAAAAGTGCTTGGACCTTCATAAATATTTTTGGCTGAACTTTTTACATGACACAGGATCATATTCTTCTCCTTTCCC
>WEIU01005378.1:88103-100387 GCA_013389925.1 Aegithalos caudatus | reverse complement strand
ATCCTTAGCATGCTCAGCCCAGTATGGAATATAATTCGTTCCTGTGTGCTGTGCAACTTCTCTTTGTGTGTGGCTGTAGCAGAAAAAAAAAAATAGTGTATGTGCAGATTTGACACTTGCTTTTCTTGCACAAGCAACAACGAGAAATAAGCACTATGTTGTAAGGATTTGTGCTTAGGGCTTCTTAAGGGGATGTTCTGCCTACACAGGGTCTGTGCAATTTGCAGGGATCATTTGTGCCCTCAAATTGGCATGAGTGGGTTTTCTTTGTTACTTACATATTGTGTGGCCTCTGCATTTCTCTCCCTCCTTAATGCACAGAGCTAAGACCTGCCAAAGGCCCTATTCACTGCAGAGTTGTTTGTCTTTAATGTACCATATTGTTCACTCCAGATTTGATTTGATCTCAGACTACTATATACAGAAAAAAGAAGCATGGGGATATAACTGAAGAAACACAATGTTTTTCTGTATTTCTATTGATGCATAGTTTTTTTTCATCTAATATAATTCATGGATGGGCTTTATTCTGTTCTTTTTTTTGTTTGTTTGGTTGTGGTTTTTTTGTTTGTTTTTTTTTTTTTTTTTTTTTTTTTTTTTGTTTTTTTTTTTTTTTTTTTTTTGGTTTTTTTTTGTTTTTTTTTTTTTTTNTTTTTTTTTTTTTTTTTTTTTGGGGGGGGGGAGGTTTTTTGTGGAGCTTTTTGTTTTATTTTAAATCCCTGAGTTATGCTGCTCTGCAGCATCTCTTTCATGAGGCCTTTCAAAGGCATGAGACATAGCAAAGAGAACCAAAACTCACAAGCAGAATTAAGAGTTTCTGATTTACTTAAGGTGAAATATGAATTTGCAGGTCGGGGATGCATATCTGTGCATACTCATACACACTTGCTGTGTTTATGTATGAACAGTTCCCAGTATAGATGCATTTTCACAGAACATGATCATTTTGATGAGTTTAGTAAGTGATATCATTAACTTTGTTTAAAGACGCACACATGCACACTAGACCTTTGTGGGTGCAGCATGTTTTCAGATACAGTTAGAAAACTGAGTTTATGTGTTGTTGGGTAGTTTCTAAAAAATAAAAATTAAAAAAAAAAAAAGCAAAAAAAAAAAAAAGCTTGTCTCTATGGTTACGTTATCTTGTCAAGCAATCTGTAAAACCAAATCTTCAGATTTTCTATTTGGTGTCAACTGTTCTGTAGTGAAAAACTGGCTTTGTCTTGTAATTGGCAATGAAATAATAATGCTTTGGAAAACATTCAGATGCTTCTAATGGGGAAAACTGCCGATTTTCACACAGTGCTTTTGCTATGCATGGTATTAAGTTGGGAAAGTGAATCCTGATAATGTTTTCTTCAGGGTCACTTTAGAAATGGGCAGCTTAAAGCATAATGCCTCCCATGGGACAAGGTTAAAAAGTGCAACATTTTATGTTCTGTTTACTGCAGTTGAGACTAAACTGTAGGAGTTGGTAAGGTTCCACTGAACTTGTCCAGATGAGATTGCATTAGCTGCCCAGGATGCTGCTATTTTTTTTTTAAATTCTTGTTTTTTGAAAATAAAGCTCTGTTCTGTTACATGTCTTTAAAACATTAAGATTACTTTGTTTTAAAATTGTTGTTGAGGAGGTGGAGAGTAAAGCAGATTGTAAATTGCCTTTACAAGGCAACAGTGAAAACATGCCTCCTTAAAAATTTGTTCAAGCTGTAGAGTTGATGGAGCTGTGTCTTTGTTTTTGAGTTGCTTTAAAAATTGTAATAAGTCTTCAAGCAGAATAAAGGTTGTTTTGAAACTGCAGTTCACTTGTTGAGGCTTCAATAAGTACTGTGATGTCTATTTACCAGCATCCTTGCCTAACTCTTCCTGTTTCTATGTTCCCTTCTTTGAAAATGATACTCAACTGCTCTTCTTATTAGAGGAACTAGGGAGCAAATAGTGTCTTGAACTGAATGAGGTAGTTCAATAGCTCCACAATAATTTTACGTCAAACAGTGACAAAATGACAGTTTTGCTTATCTCATACTATTGCAAAAACAGTACAATACTCATGATCTGTGATCTGCCTCTTGCAGTGCAGATAAAGTTATGGTTCCTCTGAAAAGAGTGTGAGTTTTGTCACTGATTTCCATTAAGCCAGGCTGTCAGCTTTTGGAGCTGAAAGTAATTTACCGGGTCCTGTCTGCATATAATTGTGAAAACCAGCATAAGACAGAAGAAGAGGGAGGGAGTATAGAGGGGAGGGGACTGGGTAAGGCCAATTGTGAATATTGTTTGCTTCCCTTCACTATTGGTATATGGTATCTGACTTCTTCAAACTCATTCATATCTTGGCCCAAGAGAGGTCCTCCAAAGAAGTCTGCCAGCTACTCTGGGAGAAGAAAGAGATTCCTATTCCCATTCTTTCCAAGGTTTCCATTCTAAAATTTGCTTACTTATTGCTCACACTAATGTGGAAATACCCTGGACTGAGACATTCAGCTCAGATTTGAACAATTTTTAACAACCACAGCATTGTCAGTGCTCCTTGGCGTTTCTTACAAGAAACTAAGGTCTATTACTGTGTTTTTAGCCTACTTTAATAGCAAGTGGGGCTTGATCTCAGTGCTTGCATCTGTTGAAGTTTTTCTCAGAAGGCTGATTCTTTTATACTGACACTGAGTTTATCTCACTCCTTCCCCCTGAGTTGAGGTTGGGGACAACAAAGGCTTCTGCAGCCACAGAGTCATAATTGAAAAATAAGGTGAGCTAGGTGATGAATCATGTCATCTGTCATCATCTATTGGAGAGAAATTAAGACTGATGGATCATAATCGAGAAAAATCTATGATGTTTAAAAATCTAAGATTTCTTGCCACTATCATACATTGTATAGAAGTCACTCTTGGCAGACTAGAACAGTAGTTTGCAAAAATGCCATTCTATTTTTACTGTCTGCAGACAAACATTCCTCCACTTTCCCTCTCTTCTTTCTTGCTAAACTTTGATGGTCATAGAATCATAGGAAAAACTGCTTAAATCTATCTTTGTGCAGATACAAGTGGGTGTGATATTTTTAAAGGCTCGGGATTGCTGATGGGTTGGGATTTTTTCTCCCAAAGTTGCTTGACTCATGCAAAGTTTGCCAGTAACTTCACACAAATCCCTTTACCTGAGCTGTGAAGCCAAAAAGGGGAGGGAAAGTTTTGAAATTCACTGTTGTCATTTCCATGCATGGACCAACAGGTGCTCCCAGGGCTGCAGCTGGGCACAGAAGGGTAGGGGCAAGGAGAGCAGTTCTACTGCCCATATTGGCCCTCCCAGCCCTCATGGGAAGAGCCCCTCTTGTTCACATCAGACTCTTTTGAGATGATTGCCATTAGGATGCACCTAGCATTGACCACAGGGGCCCCATTCCCTCATTTAGAGGGTGCAAACTAAGGAAATAGCAAGCAGCAGGGACTTGCCAGTATCCCTGACTGGAAAGAAGGCTAAAAATAAGTGAGTTTGCTTTCCCTGGAGGATGGTTTGTGGGGGAGGGAGGTCAAACATGCTTCCAGACAGACGTGGGCTGTGCAAGAGACATCAAGCTTTCCCTATTGCCTCTGGAGCAACAAACACCAGGAACTGCAGGAGCCTTGTGTGGTTCTGGTGTCTTTCTTTTAATCCCTTGGAGGACCTATGTCCTCAAATACATAGACCATCAAAAAGAGAAATTCTGTTGGGACCTTCTAGATAAATAGATATTAATTGATCAGCCACTATTTAAACTTTGGATAATCTTTGCAGGGACAAGCCTTTTGACCTCTGATCGAGCAACCAGATAACCAGAAATGCTCTTCCTTGAAAGAGCAGGGTTTTATCCATGGCTATTCCAGGGCTCGTTTTGTGCCAGAATGGCATTGCAAGGACACAACTTGTGCCATTCTGTCCTCTATGAAGAAATAAGCTTTGCATGCTAAAAATGGAGGCATTTAGGGCTACTGATTTAAATGCGCAAATATTGACAGGAGTAAAATTTAACAAGGAGCACACAAAAGCCTACCATTCTCAGGTCTTTGAACAAAAAATATTGACAAAACTGGACATGAATATAGTTAATTCAGATGATGATTTCACCATCGTGTGTTTGGTATTCCTAACTCATTAGAAGACCATAGCCTGAGAAGAATGATAATTAATTCATATCTGAGAGCATTTCATCCTCTATAAATGTTTGTTTTCTGCATGGTTTACTGTTTTTTTTCCCCCACATCTTGAGCTTGGTATAAAATGAATATTGGTGGATTCATCTCTTTTGCTTTTTTTTTTTAATGTTGGAACTGGTGGAAATCCTTCAGCAGCCATCTACGGGGTGTTAGATGAAACAAACACACTGAGAGTCAATGTTTGGAGTCAATTCCACAGGGAATTGTGTGTCTTGTTTGTGTGACAAGGTCGGCCTTAGCCCTGCCTGCCTGGTACCCATGGCAGTGGTTCATACAGGTGATGGCTTTCCTGGGCCCTCATGCCTGTCATTGCACTCAGGGCAGTAAGCTTTAGCTCTCTAAAAGGTATATCAGCTCTTAATAGCTTGTTTGTTGTATGGCTGAATGGGAGTAGAGATGTCATGTGGAAATATGAGAGGAATGCAAATCAGCAGGTGTCGGAACTGGAGCCAGACCAGGGAGCAAAGGCTAGAGGGGCAGCTCTGCACCTCTCACCCAGACTGCTCCATCCAGTTGCCTTCCACCCTCCCTGTGAAATCCATGCAGGACTGGGCTTGGGAAAAGGCTGTCACTTAAAATCATCAGCTGTTTGCATTCTCATGCAATTTGCAGCTCTTTCTTTGTTCAGAAAGACAGTGAGTTTGAACATTTAGAGGTGGGATTCATCTCATCTAATTTTAAGCACATAAAGAAAGGCTTGTCATCAAAGCTCTCTGGCAAAACTCTCTTCAGAGAGAGCCAGGCAATTCCCCAGAGTGATTCACCCCACCTACCTCAGGCACTATTCTTAGGATGCAGTGAATCACTCTGTGGAATTGTTCCACTGACTGGAAGGAGATCCCAGGCAAACGGCCTATGCTAGATGTGCACCTTTAATGTGGCTAACATTAGATGAACTCAGTCTCTTACCTGCTGATAGGCAGTTCAGTTTTAGTCTTTCCAGTACCAGCTGCAGTGTCTTCTGCACTTAGGCTTTATGATAAAAGACAAATTAATTTGGGTCTGGAATTTCAATTAGTTTATAGAAGTTGGCTTTTTCATAATAATTGCAAGGGTGAGAGGTTCAAAAAGATGCTGGCCCATATCTTCCTTGGAGATGTAATGCTGGACTCCACACAGAAGAATCCAGATAAGCAGAAATGCTATGACACTTCTGCCTTCTCTGACTGCTTCAGGGAAAAAACCTGGCACTGTCTCAGACCTGGCTTATCAGTGCCTCCCAACAGCCTGCCTTTATGAGGGCGATAGATTTGTATTTTAAGGAATAATTTGGTCTCTTGCCAGCCATGTGGTCACTGAAAAGACATGGATGAAGAAGATGCTGCTTTTTTCCAAGTAAGATCAGTTTGTTAGTCACCACATCTATATTTCCTTTCTTATCCCGGGGAAACTTAGGGAACTTGACTTTCTTTCCTTCCAGTTGGTTCATAGCCAAGAAAAACAGACTAGGACATTGTGATAGTAAAACTAAGATACAAAGGACTTCAGTCAAATTACCTCCCAGGTAACTCAGACTGAGTTCTACCTCAGAGCAGTAGAGCTGTGTGAAATCCCTGACATCTACTACATGAAAAATTCAAGAAGGTGGTGAGTCCTGTGGTGTTTTTTGGGTACATGAGTATGTGCATACCTACTCCAGTTACACCAAACCTTTCAGTGCAGAATGTTCTACAGGGAGGAGTTCTCAGACATCCTGGGGAGTTTCTCTATGCAATGAAATGGAAGACAAGACCTTGAGTAGCTTCAGTGGCTAGAGAAGATCCAGTGTCAGGTCAAAGGCAGGAACATTTTGGGGAAAAGCTTCAGAAGTCTTGAGATGAAAGAAGAGAAGCTGCTATGCAAACAGCCTGTTGCTCTACTGATAAGAGCAATGTAAACAAGAAAGCCAGGGATTGACAAACAACCCTTGAGCATCAGGAATCATCAGGATATGTGAGTAAAATCCTCAGAGTGGGTTCACAGCATTCCACCTCTTTATGGTAGACACTATGGATTTCTGGACAAAAGCATGTGTGCTCCTAGGTGAAAAGAGTCTGACCTAGTTCATGAGTGAATGTGTACAGCCTCTCTCCTGCAGGGCTGTGAGTATTTCAGACAGAATGAGAGGACAAACTGATTTTAAGAAAAAAAGAGTCGCCTGTGTACAAATACAATTAAATTACATTGATACTTCAAAATGTCTTGATCTTCATTACCAATAACTGTGTTACTAAAATTGAAATCTTGTCATGGTCTGTCAAATTTGTGCTGTAATCTTGGCAGGCACCGATGAGCTAGGTCTTGCCCATGGTTCTCCAGTGGAAAAAATGCCTCTTATCTGTCTGGGCCACATGTGCTTGCAGCAGGGTGTGGCCAGACACAAGACACAATTTTCCCATGTACCTACCCTTCTGACAGCTGTGTGAGGCAACTCCTGAGTAATCCTAACTCCAAACAGCCATTTCTAGAGTATGGGAGCAGACAGGAAAAGAAAAGGACTGCTTCTTTGATAGTAAGAATTTTTGTTTTGGTGTCACATACAGAAGAGCACACCCTCTATTAAGATGGTTGAAGAGGGCTCCTTTTTCTGGGAAAGGTGGTTAGCTGTGGCAATTACATGAACAAGTCCTCCCATATTTTCACTATACCAGTGTGTATGCACATGCTCCCTTCAGCACGTCAGCTGGAGACACAACAAATGTAATATCCATGGCCGAAGCCTCACCTGGCATTTCTTGGTGGGATACACCCAATAACATGATCTCAGGTCCGAAGACAAGCTAACTAATGAAAAATGTGTTCAGCTTCTTAACCAGGCTGTGCCAATGAATAATCTTCTTTTTAAAATGCCACTCTCCCCAAATTTCTGAAATTCAAATATAATTTGAAATTGGTATAAAATTGAGGAAAAGCCTCTGGAGAAGCCAAAGAAACCCATGCCAATGCCTCCCTCAGTAAAGAAGGAACCATGCTGCCCAAGTGAAACACATTGCTGCAGGGGTTTTCCAGAACAGACACTTGTGGACCTTGAAAGATCCCATCCCTGTTGTACATATTTGTTGGAGGTTAGGATTCTTCCTTTTTTTTTGTTTTCTTTCCCTTAGGGCATCTTGTACCATTTTGTTGCTAAAAAACAATAACAATGGGTACTTAAGAGAAAGAAGTAACCGTGGAGAAGGGGGAGGAGTACAGCTGGCTTTACCATGGTAGCTGAGGGACATTCTCCTGGGAAGAGCTAATCACAGGATTGGGGCTGGGGAAGGGGCTGGGTGCAGGTCCTGGCTCTCTCTTTCTCTCTCAGCATTCAGAAGGAGAAGAGGTCGCGGTCACAGAAGGATTGGCCACCACTGCGGGGTTCTGTCTCCTGCTGTCTTTCCCTGAGTGGAGCTCTGCTCGTAAGGACAGCCATTGCACTGGGACCTTAAGGGGCAAGGGAACCTTCTCCTTCTGCTGGGGAGCCTCAGGAGAAACCCCAGGACCCCTGAGATCTTTTCCTCCTCCAAGGCAGCCTCTCCCTGTGGTGTTCAGGATCCAGGCTGCCGCTGCCCAGTCCCACTGCTTCTCTGCCACTGCTCTGGGATTTTTTTTCCACTGCTCTGCAGCCTCACAGCCTGTGCCTTGTGAGACCTCCTGCAGTTCCAGCTACAGGTGTTCAGTTTATGATATATCTCTACTACTACAGGACTTTCCTCATCCCTGCAGTTCCACCTGCTACTCTGAGGTCCCTGCTACAACTCATTTCATGATCCAGAGCGGCACTGGGATTGACTGGAATTTATAAAGAAAGCCTTTTTTCCATCCCTTCCCATCTCGGCCGAGCCGCCATGACTGCGTGCTCCCTGCACTCGCAGCGCAGCGCCCCCTTCAGCCGTGGAGGAATCACCGCGCCCACCCTGCCTGGCCGGGAGCCAGCAGCGCCCCTGCTGGCTGTGCCCGGAACTGCACCCAAGAGGAAACATTAAACTGCCGGGAAGAGACTGTCCATTGGGTTTGCTGGGGGTTTGTTTGCTGTTGTTGTTTGTTTGCCTGGTTAGACACATACATACTAGGAAAGAACTGTTATTGCTTTTCCCGTATCTTTGCCTGAAAGCCCCTTAGTTTTAAATTTACAATAATTTGGAGGGAAGGGAGTCATATTGTCCATTCCAAGGGAGGTTGTCACATTCCTTGGCAGGCACATGTCATTCAAACCAAGAACATATTTATGATTTCTAGATCAGATCTTATATATTTATCTCCAGTCAAAAAACAAGGTCTGTGGTCTTTTTGTCTGCTCTCAAATTTTAGTATTCTGGCTGCTCATTGGGAAACCAGCTGAAGCAGCCAAAGCTACTCCCACACATGCACCTGGCAACAGAGCCATGGGGGAAGGTGGTGGCTGACTTATGCCCTAATATGAAATCAGGATGTATGTGAGAAACATACCTGATCCAATAACTCAAATAAAATGCTCTCCCATCTGGTAATACATATGTAGCCCCTGACCAGTGTGATCATGCCCAATTCAACATGTATGTTTTCTTCTTTGAGCTGACATCTTCAGAGTCCCAGCACATAATTCACACCTGAAATTTATCTACATTTTAACCTCTAAAGCTTCTGATGCAAACCTGGCTCTGGAGCTTTGAGAACTGGCTCCCAGTGTGAGAGGAGGACCACAAGACATGAAAAAACAAGTTTTCTTCCATTGTTTTCCTGAACTACTCATTTTCAGTGGATTATATTCCTGGTGGATCTTCTTGAATGCAAGCAGAAGGTTTAAGGCACAAAAATATGACCAGATGTCCACATAGTCTTCTAAAACCTTGTAATTACTTATCTTTTTAATTTTGCTCTTCAGATAATTCAGGATAAAGTTTTCTAGCCCAACATCCTTATCAATTCAAAGTTATTGGTGTATTTGTTAGTGCTGATGCATTTGATAATCCAAGGTTATATTCCCTGTGCTATATAAACGACACAGCAACAAGATGCCATCATTCTCTGTCTTTTCCTAGAAAAACAGTCATGAATCTTGACAAGGACTAGGAAGAAAAGGCTCAGTATGCACATATTAGAGTTGATCAAGAATCATTCTTCAAGGGAAATTCTTATTTTAAAACCCTCATTTATTTAATATGAAATCTTCACAAGGGTTATGAATTCAGCAGAATTCTTTTACAGATCACAGAACCACAGAATATTCTGAGTTGAAAAGGATCCACAAGGATTAGCAAATCCAAGTGAAAAGGAAGTTCAAAACTAAAAGCAGGACTTCAGTTTCCATCTAATACAGCCTGTTACCCAACAGTGATCATCCTAATAGCCAGTTAGTACATGTGAGATCTAGGTGAGTCTTCAGTGAGCAGAGGCTGAAGTCAGAGAGAAGATGCTCTAGGGTGAATATTTTATGCTATTTTCACCACACTATAGAAATAGTTTCAATTCATTGGTGGGTTTACTCCACCAATAAAATAAAATAAATAAAAATATTCATTTGGATAAAGAAAACTGCTTATAATGCCTGGTTATTATGTCACTCAGCAGAGAACAGGGAAGATGGAATTTGTATCTCCACTTCAATGATTACTGCATATCTAGGGCAGGAAAACTAGGAAGGCTTTGGATGATATGGGTAATTGTACAGTTATAAAGGTGGTGATGTTTTTCTTTTAGGCAGTTTGAGTTATTTGTTTTTTACTGAGTATTACAGCTCAAGAAGTGATATCTGGATCAGAACTATTTTTAGATCAATATTCTCATTTTAAGGCTTAATTTGTCTGCAATGTGAGTCTGGCTTTGGATGCCAAAGTATCAAAATCTAGGAGATTTTTCCACCATGAAAAACCATCACATGCATTTGTAGAAATGACAGACGTTCTGCTTTTGGACATGTATAACTTAAAAACAGAACAGGAAACCAAACCTAGCCAGATCTGAGTATGACAGAGAAACCAGACTGGACTGGTATTTTCATAACCATACCTCAACCATTCAGAAATCAGAGGTGTTTTGGTTGAGTTCTGATGTACTGAAAAAGTTCAATACTGTCTAGTCTTTTAGACTGGAAACACAAACACGTGAACACAGAAATTAAAAAAAAACACAGACCAATGAATGTGTTAGAATCTTATATGGCTGTATAAAAGACTAACCATAAAGCATGACTATTATACTGATTGGAAACTCCAAGTTAGAAAAGACCCTTCGAGTTTCCAGCCAGACCCTTTGCTATTTGTTTCAGACCCCTTCCCTCCATACTACTGCAATCACAACAGAAATTGGTGTGAACCAGAAATAGACAAATACACATGATGGAGCTGTGTTTGCCAAAAATCTTTTTTAGGTTCACTGATTCCATCTAATCCCAGGGCAAAATGACTCCCCAGAATTATCTACCCTATTGGTAGATCTGGCTGCCATTCAGGTCACTGTTTTTGGTGTCAAAAAGTAATTAACCCTGCCTACCTGATGCACTAAATGATTTTTAAATGGCTTCTGCTTTCTTTATCAACATTTTTAAATGGGGCTGAACTAAAATCACTGTTCAGGCCTCCTAGCCTTGAAAATAAGCATAGTCTGTTAAGGAGAAACTCTTCTATCATTTCCAAGGAACAGTATCAAAGTGCAAAAAATTATGAGTGAGTGATAAAATTGCATCAAGGGTATTCATTTTAAAAAGCTCAGCAGAAGACAAGTCACATTAAAACTTCACTCAGACAATCCCTTTTGCAGATTATTGGAGGAGCACTTGTTCAAATGCTGTTGAACCAGCAAAATGGTGATCATATCCATTAGGCTATTTATTTGACAACTTTTTCAATAATTTATTTACATTTGATGACACTGCTTTTGTAAGTGAAAAAACATGTATTATCTCTCTCAATTTTTCTGTCACAACCTCCTGTGGACTGCTTTTGTACTAGTATCATAGGAACCTTTTCCCCTTCTGTGCCTGACTGATTGCACCCACTTCACCTAAATAATATTTGCAATGGAAAAGAGAATTATTTCCCAATTAGAGAGCCTGACTGTTCTTACAAATGACCAAATTTCTTGATCTTTTTGTCCTTTGAATCTGAACTATAAATTTTGTTTATAGATCATTCACACAAGGTGGATTTTGTCTTTTTAAATTCTTCTGCATGTTCATCTCCCTGTCTGAAAAATAAACTGGTGGGAGAGGGGGAGATTGGGCAAATCGATCAGATGCTTGTCTCACCTGGTCAGCAGGAGCCCCACCCTTTCAGGATGGGGCAAACAGCTGGTATGAGAGCAAATTTCAGGGGGGGGTGAGAAAATATTCTCTTGGAGGTTACCTTATTTTGGAGGGTTCAACATTTCTGTCTCTGTTTCTTTGTGGAGATAGCTAGGGTGGGGTGAGGAAGTGGTTTGTTCATTAGTCATAAAGGCAAAGGGAGGTACATTTCCTCTTCTAAAATTGCTATGTTTCTAAAAGCTGTTTGGGATTTGGTTGTTTTTGTTTATTTGCTTGTTAGCTTAGTTTGTTTTTTGGGTTTGTTTTTTGTTTTTTTTTTNCGGGGGTTTTTTTGCAGATGTTTATTCAGACACCTAGGACAAGTGAGTAAGGATATGTCACTGCTAGAGCCCCCCTGGCTCCATGAAGACAATCAACCTGAAGACCCATACAAACCCGACTCACCTGTTTTTTCTTGGGCTGGCAGTGGAAATTCACACTTCAGTGTTGCCTTATCAAACCTGAACCTGTGAGAAAGCCTTTATATAATTAATACCCATCCCAAAGAGGCTCAGTTCATAAGCTGATAAACAACTCAGCTGTTTCAAAGACAGTTGGAGTCTTGACTACATATGGTTGTCGCCTTTTTTGACATGAAGAAAAGCAGATGAAAAAGCTAGCAAAAGTAGAGATAGCATGACAAATGTGGTTGAAGGTGTGGCATAGCTTCCCTGAAAGAGGACATAAGCTCAGCTAGGGTGCCTTAGTTCAGAACAGAGGCTGATGAAGAGGTGTGACAGGTACAACTTGTGAAAGACCAGAGAGAAGACAAACAGACAAAATTTAGTTACTGCTTCTTAGAACACAAGGTCTAAGGGTATCAAACAAACTTAACAGGTTGTTAATTTAAAACACATGAATACAAATAATATGTAGATGAA
>WEIU01005378.1:75440-87701 GCA_013389925.1 Aegithalos caudatus | reverse complement strand
AGACAAACAAGGTGATACTCTTATATCATTTTTGTGACCTTTTGCTTCAAGGGTAAATGCAATCATAATTTCTAACATTTCTCAGCTTTTGCAGAGGCATTCTAAGAGGCTCAGTTTTAAACAAGATGGAACATGTTCACAGCTGAAATCTAAATGGGTTCTGCATCCCTGTTGAAATGTTCTGCTTAAATGTTTGATCCTTAATGCAATCTACACTCTGCCCACAGCAAATGTTCCTCCCAGCTGCTGTTCTTCCCATTAACAGGAAGGGGAAGAAGAATTAAGGTACTACTCTATCCTAACATGTTGAAGCCAAGAGTTCATTAACTGCCATCCAATATGGAGTGGACTATAACAGATTTAGTATTTGCCTACTCATATATTCAGAACTCATAGTGGACAAAAATAACATTTATTTGGCTAGAAACATTTTCCTGATAATTTATTCCTTTAAATTTTCAGTCATTCAAACAGGGCTTCCTCCTCCTTTCCATTCTGAAAAACATTCACTAAGTAAGATAAATACGAGGATTTTTTTCCTCATTATTTCCCTGTGTTTAGCCATAAGGGGAACCTTTTTCTTGGAGTGGAAGGAGAGAAAACAAACGCCCTAAGATCATGTGGGATTCAACCCATTAATCACCAAATTATCATTGATGAGCCACTGCATTTCCACTTGATGAACTTCTAAATTTTTTATTCCCTCCAGCCCTTTTTCTCTTTTGTCATTCTTCATTACTTGAACAGGTATAAGTAAAATAGAATCTCCTTCTACTTCCATACACTGCAGGTACAAAAATCAAAACCAACCAAAAAGCCAAAATGAAGAGGAAACAATAACAAAGAGACAAAACTGAAAACCCTCGTTTAGACAAAGCTAAAAAAAAAAAAAAAAAAAAAAAACCCCTTTTAAAAAAAAAAAAAAAAAAAAAAAAAAAAAAAAAAAAAAAAAAAAAAAAGTAGCAACTTTCAGATTAACACAACAACAAGCCAATTTTCCCATCCAGCTTTTTACATAAAGAGTCATACTAGTACAAAGTTATATCAACCTGAATAATTTTCAAGGCAGATATCGCAGTTCCTCCTGTTCAATGGAATGCAGATACATCTGGAATTCATTCCAGGCACTAGATGAAGCTCTGTCAGAGGACCCACTGTGCTACGTGAGCCTGTTAAACTCTGTCTATCCCTTGATTCCTCAGTCTCACCCAGTAGCCTTAGAGTCACTGTACTTAATTTTTGCCCTTATGTTAATAAAGATTAATTGGGAGGACACTTCTTCTGTCACACCAGGCTACTTTTAAAAATTTGATGACTCTCATCAGCCTGTCTCCTTTTGTCTAGATGACTCTGGGAAGGAGACAAAATTCACCTAAAATATTCAAATACCAAAAATTTACTCATCCCCCCTGGGAATATGAGCAGGTCCTTTCCTTCTCAGATTCTTTCTTTTTCCTTCTGTTATATTTTCCTTGTGGCCATCTGATTACTGCACTGACTAACACAGTGTATTAGGGAAGCAGAATTAATGTGAGTGTGTATTAAATTACCCAGTACAAGCTTGTAATTGCAATTGGTCACATTTCTTCTTTGCTCTCTTTCAGCAGTCTTATCTCTTAGATTTCTGCCACAAGCTTCTTTGAGGTGGGAGGGAAAGGCATGAAGAACACTTGATCCATAGAAAATGAAAAATAAAAAATTAGACACACACATGGAAAAAAAAAGAAAACAAAATCC
Organism: Aegithalos caudatus; assembly: GCA_013389925.1. Classification (NCBI taxonomy): domain Eukaryota; kingdom Metazoa; phylum Chordata; class Aves; order Passeriformes; family Aegithalidae; genus Aegithalos; species Aegithalos caudatus. Next base: position 85,964 of record WEIU01005378.1, on the reverse strand, counting down.
CAAAAAACAACTACAACAACAACACCACCACCAACAACAAATACTCTTAAAAGAAGCATTTTGTTCAGGATCTGTGGCTGTGGAGCTTCCACTTTCAGTGTCTGGGAGAAATGACCAAGGACACAGTACTTCTGGAAGAGTCGTGATGTTATAACCATACACCATTTTTAGCAAAGAAATATCCTTACCAGACTCCACCAATACCAGTGTCTTTTGTGGGAGTTACTTTTCTCTGTGGAAATAATTGAACATTCACTGGCCCAAAGCAAAGATAGGCAATTAGGAGGGATATGATGGAATAATGGCTAGATTTCTCACTGGGGAATATAGGAGACCAAGGTTCTAGATCCTTCTCTAGCATCTATTTAATTATTTGTAATCCCTAGTAGACAGTATTTATCTACTTTAATAATACTAACAAGAGTTTTCATTTGGAAAACCCTTATTTCAAGTGTGTAGCAGCATCACGGTGAGAGTACTCCACTAGGCTGTGGAAAAGCTACTTTTTGATTTCTAAAATGACTCAGAGACAGAAGCTCATTAGCAATTAGCCATTCTAGTGAGCAGAAGACTGATCTCGTTCCCTTGGGTTTTCCCCACCAAACAGCAATGCCAGTCCTGCAGCAAGAAAAAAGCATCCCAGCTGGTAGGTTTCCTCATCTAATTTGACAACTTTTTCTGAAATATATAAGGAAGCCAAGAACTGTTGTAAATGGGCTCTGCAGTCCTCTGAAATGGGCTTTGCTTGTGGAGAAATTCAGCAGTGTGGCATTATCTTGACTGGTTCAGGGAAAACAATCCCAAGAGGAAACATTCAAGTCATTACAAGCTCTGGGTCAGGGTGGAGGGGCCAAGAGCTCTGGCCCCAGCATGAAGGCTTTGGAGTAGACTTTGTTACAAATCAGCTTAGCTGGAAAAGAGTTATTTGAGGATTACTGCGAGAACAGCTAACAGCAGGATAATTTGATTAGAGACATGGAATTAGGTAAAAGGAGTGTCTTAAAATAAACTGCATAGATATTTTAAGGCTATGATTAATAGGAGAGACTGGAAGAGTGCTCTGGATATTTTTTGTGTTAGATTTTTGAAGAAAGCACTCAAGATGATTTTCTGGTGGCAAAGGCTGTGTTGAGGAGGAAGTCACTTGGGTATCAGCACAAGGCACCAGGCACAAGGGTATACAAACACAAAGGGTTGCTGCAGGAGCAGCAACCACATTTTTCCTCATGGGAATGGGGTGCTTGGCAGGGTATAGCTTGCGAAATGCCCTGTACACATGGGTTCTTATTCCAGTTTGGACTAGGAAATCTTTTTCTTAGTTTTAATAACGTATTATGGTTGCAGTTTATCTCAAGGAGAAACCAAACCATATCAGCTGTCAAAAAATCTCTGGGAGCATGTTTTATGTTTGTGATGAATCTCTGTCAGAGGGCTTGCAGCAGTACCAATACTCCAATTCATCCCTCACTGGGCAATCTGCCACCATTATTTTACCTTTAACTGCACAGAAATGAAAAGTAAAATAATATATATTTTAAAGATCAGTAAAAAAAAAAAAAATAGAGCCAGGAANGCATGTGCCCATGATGGGCAGCACCACCGTGCTCGTTGCTGGATCACTCCCACCCGGTTTTCAGCTGTTGGTTACACCACACCTTGTTTTTTATCGCCCAAGTCAGGCTGTGCTGCAGGTGGGGCTTAGGCTTGTAGCAGTCGTCTCCTTTTGAAAAGAAAAGCATTAGCAACTGCAGAAGTTTAAAAACACGGTAGTTGCAGTGGGCAGGAGAATCCAACTCAGAATATTGAGAAAGCTAACAGCAGCAGGGAAAGATAAAGCATGCTTTGCTTGAGCTTCTGAGGAGCCTGACCTCTGCTTGGCCCCATGGAAAGCAGCCGTGACCATGAGCTACTTCCAGCACAAATGAGGGGTGATTAGAGCAGTACAAAGCCCCCTCCTGTAGTTTTTTTAAACTCTATTGGAGGCTGGGTGGAAGGAGGGAGTGGAGAGGGAGGAAAGTGCACCAGGAACCCTGCAGTGCAAGGACTTAGAGAATAGAGATTCATTTTATTTCTCTGTCAGGAGAAACACACTGTCATAATCACATAAAATTCTGCAGTTTAGATGCTTCATTCACAATAGAGCATCTCTTCAAGTAAGAAAAAAATTGAGAATATGGCATAAACCATGATGGCCTCATGAGTCATTATACCTAAGGAATAGACCTAGTTCCCTTCTGTGATAAATCATGAATTGATCTTCCATTTACATCCTCTTTTTAAAAACAGCAGTGTGGCTACAGCTTTGGGGCCATGAAATGACTGTTGCTTGGATGGTAATTGTGTTGCTGTTTCTGCACTTCCTTTGGGGAGCAGCCAAACTTCCCTTCCTATGTGTCCCTTCCCAGCCCCTGCCCTGTGCCTTGGACACTGACACGGAGCAGCCAAGCACCGTGCCCTGTCCCGTGGCTGCAGCCAGCTGTGGTTTGGAGCAGCTCTATCCATAGAGTGCCTGAATTGAGCTGGCTGGACACACTGGGTGGGAAGGAGCTTGAGGATGTGGCAGCTTTCCCTGCCTGAGAGTGTCCATTTCCTGCAGGGGTGTTCCCAGTGCAGCAGGAATCCTTCCCGTGCCCTGCGGGCCCGGAGTGCGGCAGTGACGGGCACCGCTGGGACCCAATTTGCAGTGAGCTCCCTGAGCTCAGGGGCACCACAGCACTGCTGGCCAGCACGGCCTGCCTGAGGTTCCTTCCAGGCTCTGCACTTGCAGGGGCTGCCTGGGAGCCATCCCAGCTACTCCTGTTCCTGCTACCAGGCCAGCGCTGACCGGGCCTGGCTTTTTGCAGCCCTGTGTTGGTGCTTCCATGTCCACAAGCCGAGGTGGCTCGTCAGCAGCAGCAGAGGATGGCTTAATTGGCTTAATTAGCAAACAAGACCTTCCCACGGGAGCGTGAGAGCCGTGTGCCTTCCCTCCTGCTGATCCTGCTGGCAGCAGCAGGCTGAGCGATCGCCCTCTGCCCGGGCACGAGGGCTGGCCAGCTCAGGGCAAGGACAGCCCTGCCTTTCCTTCTGGCTGTAGGACACTGCAGGCACAGGGGCTACGGGAGCACCCAAACAGAGGGACTGGACAGGATTGCATTGCCCAACACTTCATCCCAGAGCAGAGGAAGCTCCAGTTAAACCAGCCCCAGAGTGGAGAGCCAGAGAAGGATGCAGCGGGAGACAGCCCAGGGCCTGGCGGGAGAGCCGGGGTGGCAGCGCCGTCTGTGCAGCTGCAGGAGCTGCAGAGAGGGACAAAGAGCTCCACTTTCTCCCTGGCCTCACAAAGGAAAGCACTGCCCTGGGTCCTGATTTCCAGTGAGCCTGGTGACTCAGTCCTCTCAGGGAAGAGATGTTGAGCACCTACTGATGCTTTTAATTTCTTGGTAATCAAAGGCTTTTGTCACCACTAGGAATTACACAACAGTTGGCAAGGTCTAAAAGAGGAAACACTGAATGCAATATATTTCTCTGTTTCACCTTTGCTATGAGGTTCGCCTAGTGTTAGGCCCTGTGCAGGTTTAATGGAAAATTGGTTATTCAAAACCATGGCTAGTTTTCTGAAACCCTCCACAACATATTTGTCAGCTCTCCACTCACCCTCTGCGCTTAGAAATTATCATCCACAGTACAGATGCTCCCACCTGACATTTCGCCTCAAAGAAGAAAAAGCTTGTCTTTATTAGACACTTCAAAGCTGTACCTCCTTGAGGTTGTTTCCCATTACATCTACAATAATGTGGATGAAAAAAGAGATGATGAAAGCTGCTTCTCTATTATGACCAATCTGTTCTACAGGTCTCATTAGGCCTTGGGTGTACTGATCCTCACTACAACATCAAGCTGAAATGCTTAAAAATAATTTCTATCAGTAGACCTTTACTCTATGACTGTACAGACAAGATTTTTTTGTATTCTCAGCTTTCTCTTGCTCCATCCAGACTCCACCTTGACCCCATGGGAATGACAGCACATAGCTACACAAAAATGAAATACTCAGAGACACTTTTAACTACTTTTTAATGTGAGATCTTCATTATTTTTTAATGGAAAAGAGCTGTAATCCTACCATTCTTTACATAATTTCCCTAGCACTTGGAACTCCTAAACAACAGACACCAGATAGCCTGCCTTATCTCCTAGAAATTTGGAGAGAACCAACACCTGCTCATTGGCAGTTAGGAGAGTATGAAATTCGTCTCTACAATATTTAGTAGAATAATAATTAAAATAATATTTCTTCCCTTCATCTTCAACTTCAGAAGTGGCTTCAAAAGCAATAAGCAGTAAGCATTAATCCTTAAATTATCCCCTCAATAAAGCCAATAGTGTAAGTATTGCCCTTTCTTATATCACCAGCCTGCCTCCACCTATTGCTTTTCCTCTCTGGTCATCATCCAGTGAGGAAATAATCTGAAGGACTGAGATGGGCACTGGGAGAACCAGCTCATTGAGTACATGATTCAGGTTTGCAGATTAGGAGCAGAAAAGCCTCCAGAAATGATGAAGGTTTTTTCTATGTACATTTTCACATGACTATACTTACCTCTTTGCCCATTTTCCAATTTCTTAGCACGCCCTCCCAACTTGTAGGCTTGATTGCTTTGTTTTGTAGCTGTAGCAGATCTGAAAGGCAGGAAAAATCATCAGGTAGCTGAAATGTCATTTCTGATCTGTACTCTTTATTTTATGTTCCTCTAACTGCTCCTACAGAGGATAATTGATGTTCCTGGAGAGCCTCTTATCCTGCACTAGACATGGGACTAGGCTGTGCCCTTGAAGGGAAGGGATGCCTTATGGCATAACTTCTAATTGATGCTGGGACTGGACACCAGCAGAACTGGACACCCCCAAAGCTCTTTGAAGCAACAGAACAATTTTAAGTCTTCTGGAGTGTGAAACTTGTAAATGAGGAAACTGAAATCTGCTAAGATTGAACTAATCTGAAGTCAGAAAAATCATGTTTGATTTACACAGAAAGACATATATACTTTAAAGCTAGGTCTCTCTATACTAATTTGTCTTCATTAATCTTCAGGAATATCCCACAGCTGTGAGTTTTTCACTTTCTTGATGGTATAAGTCCTCAGGAATGTAGAATAGGATGAAATACATTCAACAGTTCAGCTCTTAGGGATGTTTTCTGCACATGGTTACCTAAGTGCAATAAACTCTCTTTTGAATATATGTACATATTTGTAAAAATCTGATGTAAGATTATGATCTAATTTATCTACTGTAGTATAAACACTGTCACTACATAAGCAAATCTCCTTTATGTATTTTCACCAGACTGCCATGTGACAAAATCTGGGCTGCCTCTAAAAAGCAGCAAGGGTTAGAAATCTCTGAGATGGAGTTAGTGGTAAGAAGAACTGTCTTGAAATGTAGGATATTCTGCATGCAGGTGCCCCTGCTCATCTTTTTTCCTTTGCTGTGATGGTATCAATGTCTTAATTTGCAGTTTAGGGGAAAGATGAGAGTTCAGAGCTCAAACCCCTCAGATTTCCAGAACCAGACAGTCAGAATTGGAAGGTCAAACATGAAGTGAAACAGTAAACATTTGTAAGTACAAGGAGTCTGCACACACAGACATCCCAGTTCTGCAATACCTCTTCCTCTTTAGATTGCATAGAAATACAACTCAGTGCATAATAGCACTTCTTTTAGATAAGATAACCCTCCTCAGAGAGCAGAGATACTGTGTCAAGATTTAGATGTTCACAGTTCAAATGTTCATCCCAAAACTTCCAAGGAATTTCAATATTCCAAATGTGTATGCACCATATATAAGTATTTTATGAGCCTTTTCTTGCTCTGCTGAAGATAGAATGCTACTCTGAAAGAAGCTAGTTCTAGCCCCAGCTGAGGATTAGGTCATTACCTGGCACATCCCTCAGCTCTGTTGCTGCCCAGATCCATGGGTTTCATCATTGTCAGGGGATCTGTTATGGTTCAGTCCTATACCACAGTACCACTTCAAATACTGACCTCACAACCATTAGTTAGAGCTGTACAGCAGAGCCTGAAGGAGTCCCATACAGCCTGATAGGTGTTACACACAGAGATGTAAAAGAGCGAGAACTCAGAAAAACCTGAATTTGACCGGTCATGTGGGTAGTAGCTGTAAAATAGAGCCTAGACCAGCCAAAAAATTGTGATACTGGGGAATATCATGAGCTCCAAGAAATTAAATTTCTCCTTCTCATGTACCTCTCCTTTTTAGCTGAATGCTTTCACTCAGTACACCTAGAGAACATGCCTCAGAAATAACCTAACAAAAACTTTGCTTCTAGTTCTGCTCCCCAAGGTAGCAGCTATCCATCTCCAAAGTCTTGAACTTGCAGGTTTTTAGTCCCCACATTTGCTGTCTAACTACAGTGCCTGTAGCAAAGTTTCAGATGAAGAAGTTGTTCAGTTGAAGGGCTTTGTCACCCATTTGACCAAACAGCTTTTCCAGTAACTGGTTTCACTTGGATAGTAAAAGCTAAGATAAAAGGCAGCATTTATAGCTCATTGCATCAACAACCACAGCAACGGGCCCCATTAACAGCCACCTCGCTCAGGGAGAGCTGCAGTCCCAAATGTAAATCAGTTAAATGAGGAGGACTGGCATCTAATGGTAGATAAAATTATTTGACATTGACAAGGTCACATTTGCCTGTCCTTTTTTGAGAGATACTGCTATCAAATTTAAAAGATGTAAAAGGTCAAGTGTACCATTTTAGGCAATACAAGGTTAAGGGAAGAAACAGAGAAGGAGATTTAGCTGCATACTCCTTAGGTAATGATATTCATAGCTTGTTCTTCCATTAGGTCACAGAACTGATGAGAAAGGACAATACTTGTTTGTTTTTTCTTACAACTGTCTTTCTCTACTGCATAAACTCCACAAGCTCTGATACAGATTCAAGTAAAGAAACTTGTCATGCTTCTGATGGGACCAGAATTTTATAGACTCAGCAAAGTTTAGAGATTTCTCACTGGGGTTGGGTCAGCTGTGGAAATCTTTTTGCCTTGAAACCTTGAAGTTTGGTTTGAACTATTATTAGACAAAAACACTTGTGTCATATTTCAAGTGCAAAACTCAGCTGGTCTCTTACCAGGGAATTAAAGCAGTTGCAAAAACAGAGAGCCATCAAATCAGACTGGATTGGGGAACCAGAAAATTATTTCCATATTGCACTTTTCAGTATGAAATGGGAAGCTTGAAACGTGTCTATAGGTATAGTTCCTTTGAATTAGATAAAAATTTAAGGTGCTTTGAACTGTCTCACACAACATGGTTTCCAACACTGCATTTTATTTCTGATCTTTTATTTTGTTTCATTGGTATTAAGATTCAAAGCCATCCATGCAGTTCACATTTGCTCTGTTCTGCAGAAAGTTCAAGTCATGAACAAGGAAGCAGTTCCTGAACCTGTGGATGAATTAGGCCATTGGGGGGGAAAATTGTTTCCTCTTCAGACATGTCTTGTGTTAGGGACAGTCTGGTCAGCTGATTAACAATCCTGCCCTCTGCAACATGACTTTTTTTTTCCTTTCCTTTCCTCTGCAACATTTTTTCCTTTGAGATCTGACTGGATGTCTGCTTAGAGACTGATGGCTGAGGATGGAGACTGCTGGACTGCCTCAGCACTGTCCATTAGGGTCAGGCTGCTGGGCAATCAGCTTCCAGCAAACCTGTGAGCCCAGCCTAGTCTTCAATGGTGCCCTGAATCCATTCCCACTAGTGATGGACATTGGGTCTTTACAAAATGATAGCTGTTCTCAGAACAGTGCTGATTGCAGAGCCTGCATTGATTTGTTTGAGATGCATTGTGTGCTCACAGTTGAGTGGGAACAAGCTGTCAGAGCACAATAAGCAAAATAAGCAGCAGGACACAGTTTAGACACTCTCAAAAGACCCTGTTTCAAAGCATATGGCCCCTTCTTTTTCACTAGCATCCTTCAATCGAAGCACCTAAGTAAAAAATAACATTTAAAAAATCACATTACAACAGGTAAAGGAAAATTTAAAAAAAAAAAAATCTACACACAAACCGGAAAGTAAACAGTTTTACCAATAAAAGATAAATTTATGTGAGTTCTGCAGTGTTACACAATTGCCATTGATCATACATGAAAGGTTTTCAGATACTTTGCTAATAGTCATTGACAGAAAATCCCAAGACAAAGCATTGTAGATGTATCTCTCAGTGAAAAAGTTGCTTTGTCCTGAAGCCTTGCAATGTTTCTCTGCACAACAAAATTTCATAGTGTGAAATTACCAAACCTGTACATATCTGTAGTTCCATAAAATGGGCACAGCTTCTCTTAGGAACACTGCCTTGAACTAGAAAGCTCTCCATGAGGTACAAGGGCATTTGACAGCAGCTCTTTCCTTTTCCTTCAAAAAATTCTGAGACTCCTTTACATAACAGACACGTTTCACATAGGCAAAGCAATCTGCTATGTATTGGCTTCTATTTTTCTGTAACAATAACCAAAAGAGCTGCATGAGGCAAAAGAAGGAATTGTTCTGGCTTTGTCTTGTTCTAAACAGATACAAAAAACATCACCATGAAAATCATCCCTCAGTGGCTGATAAAAATAGAACTGCAATTTATGCTCCCAAATACTACCTTTATCTTAAGGCTCTTAAGGAGCATTTTCAGTAATAATGGCTGATTTAGATGGATTCCCAGGGTGCTGGATCATTGCCAATGACATTAATGGTTTAAGGCTCCCTGAATTTTGATTGATTGCTGTAATCTGCAGAAACTATTTCAGGACATAGATTTATTGTTATTAAGCCTATAAAATGGTGTCAGGGTCAAAGCAAGTTGATGATTTGTGTTGTGATGCAAACATAGCACGGGAGAAGATGAAATCTTTTAATAAACGTGACATTTGTGAGAGAACAATGTTTCATCTTCTTTGAAAAATCGGTGTCCAACCAATACAGATTACAGCAGTAGGGAGAGTCTATTTAGGCTAAGGCTGCACTGCAAAAATTATTCTTCAACAGCATTGTTTCCATTGAGTGCTATTCGACAAAGTGATTGTAATATTTCATTTGTTTTACAAAGTTAAAATGTGCTCATCTCTCCTTCCTCATTCTATGTTTACCATATTCTTTATTTCTCTAAATATTGTGGTCCTAAATCCATCTAATATCAAGCAACATTTCAAAGATGTGAAATTTTTCCCCCGCAGGACACATAGTTAGATAAAAAGGAGACAAACTATACTCTAACACCTCCAGAACATAATGGAAAAGGCCATAACTGAATCTAGAGATCACTGCTTTTTTTTTCCAATTTAAATGGGTGCTCACAAGCAGAATCAGAGCAGATGGTTTCTTGTAAAAAGCAGAAACAGGACTATAACAAAGGAATTCTCAGCATTGCACAATATAAAAATATCATTTGGTTTTCCTCTTGGGACTCAATTACAAAAAAAGTTGTCAGATTGAGGACTAGTAGCATAGCCAGGAAGAATGAGAGAAACATATACTCTCAAAAATGAGGTGTCACAAGGTTGGTTTGCAGTAGTCCAGCCTGAATGTTGATGGAATAATGGTTCTTTATGTAACTGAATAACTTTGACAAAAGTTTATTTTCTGCAGTTGACAGAATAGCTACTGAAACACTGAGAAGTCCACAAAATCTGATAATTCATTTATTCTGGTGGTTATGTTCAACTAATGACTTGAAGGAGATATTACCAATAAATAAATAAATCCATAAATCATGATGTTTATTTCAGGCTGGCACTGTTTAACTTCATTTTGTCCTATTGTGTATAAAACCGTTGTCTTCTCACTAACAACTTACTATATCATTGTTGGGAACAAATCCACTATCATAAACAATAAAGTTATAATTTTATCCTTATAAGCTTACAGAAGCAACTTAAAAAGCAGGAAGACCGAAAGAAATAGGATTCAGGGAAAAAAAAAAAAAAGTACAGTGCTTGGTCTATTTAGTTCCACAGTAGGTTGTGAGGTGTTGTAAATATTTGTAACTTCCATGTTTTCTGTCATTATACAGTGTTCACTGGAGTTGAGGCAGGATATTGGAGGAGAGGGAGATAAGAGGAATAGGCAGGGCAAAGTGCACAAAGGCTGCTACAACAGGATGCAGATGTGACCAAAAGCCAGTATCGAAAATAGAAGCAGGGCCATCACACAGAGTTTTATAAATGTTCACATTAGAACGCTGCAAAGACTGTCCTATTCCTGGAATTGTAACTGCTGAGTAAGAAGCCCTGGAAGATTATACTTTGTTTGCTAATGAGGATCACAGAAGAAGAGTGGAGAGAGGAAAGGAAGGGTACTCATCTGTGGGTGGGACTAAGAGGAACCTTTTGCACCAGTTCCTGTGATTGAGAAATAGCAAGAAATGTAAACCTTTTGAAAATGACCAAAGGCACTCTCAATTCCTGTTCACTATAATATGTATGAATATGTAAAGGTTTTTTTGGGGTGTTTTTTTTTTTTTTTTT
>WEIU01005378.1:44019-66536 GCA_013389925.1 Aegithalos caudatus | reverse complement strand
TTTTTGTTTTGATTTGGGTTTTTTGTTATTTATTTTGTGCACCAGGGCTCTTCTAATCATTTGCTGCTCTTCTTTATATGCTTTCCAAAAATAAGTGAAGCTCAGAGACAGTTAGGGCAGTTTTATACTACAGGAAGAGTGAATTAAGAGATGTATGATACAGCATTATTCCTGTGCATCTTAGAACCCAACAGAATAATACTTCCTCTGTGTGTGTTAACTTCTTCCACCTTCATCCACAAAATGTTTCATCACTTCATGTTGAAGTGCACATTGCAGGACTGTTGTCCCCCCTCTTTAAGCAGCTAAAAACTGATTATAGTTAAATACCAACAAAGACTGCTGTCACTGGAGTGCAAGCTGTCCCCAAACCACTCATGTAGAAGAAAATCTGGTTTAAACACAAAAAAGAGAATAAAACAGAAGGTAACAAAAAGATTACCAGATTCAGACCTGCTTCAGATGTTCCCCACACCCTTTAAAATGGATGTATCAAAGGGAGGGTGAAGTTTCAGTTCTGTCTTTGCAGCAGTCTAATTCCTCCCCACAGTCTAGATTGTCCCAACATTTACATCCACTTTTCAACCCTGAGTGCTCCCCATTCTCTCCAAAGATCAGCCTAGCACAATGTCAGGGATTTTGCACATTGTCAGTTCCAGATCCAAGTGTTTGCAATGGCACTGCAGAAGACTTTTCCATGTGGGAGACCACTGGAAACACAGAAAACTTCTGTTTCCCCTTCTTTCACATTTCAGCACATTAACAGAGCCATGCATCAGAGAAGTGCTCCAAGAAATGAAAGTGACCACATATAAGTCAAACTCATTCCAGCCACAGCTAATGAAAAATTAAACACATTACATACAGAGTTTTTCTGCACTGCCATGAGGAAGGTGGTTCTCCTGAACCAGAGCTTGGAATCTCCAGGGAAAACTTTTTGTACCTGACTGATTCAGCACTTCTCAGTAATGGGACTGTGAAGCAACTAGAGATATATTATCTTTTAAATCTTTTGACCACCAGGTAAACCCCTGAGACTAAATCATAGTTTTGCAACACGTTAAGATGCTAACATGTTAGCATCTACCTGTAGTCTATTAAAAATACTTATTCTTGCTAATAGGATTTGATACTGATCTCCATTCAGAAATTGCTCTGAAAATATTGAAGGAGAAACTTTTGAAAAACATTAGTTCTGATTAGCACCAAAATAATAGGAAGGGAGTGAACTTGGAGTGAAGACCAAATGGAATAAAAATACCTGGGTACAAATACTGTAGATGAGCAAACAAAATTGTGACATACAACATCAGGAGAGATTATAATTCAGCAGGCTGTCTCATTCAGACTGTTCAGAGTGTTTGCTTGAGTCAAACACTGAGTTTTAGATGAACATTGGATTCATATGAAGAACAGTGAGTGCCATGTTTAATGTGTAATGGCAATTCCAAAATGCATTTAATATCTCACATCTGGAGGCAAACAAGCAAAAGCCATCCTACAATACCATACTTATGAGATTTACTCATGCCAACCACTCCTCACCGTCTCACCACACTGCAGACGTGCCACAGGGTAGCAAAGCAAAAGGTTCAGGCAAATATAGATGACCAAGTCAATTTGGATATGCCTAACGACTCATTCCCCCAAAACACCCAACCCAGAATAGAGGTTTAGAAAGCAAAGAAAGTTCCTGAATTCAGTGATTACAGGACAAATAGCATTACATTTGACAGACAAGCTATTTCTCATTTAACCAGATCTAATGGGTGGCACCCCTGCCCATCACAGTGGATTTGGAATTAAATGATCACTAAGGCCTCCTCCAACTATGATTCAATGATCTGTTTTGTACTTCTTTGAAAGTCTTTTTTCTTATAGCCCCAAGACTAGAAGAGCCTACAGGAAATCGTAAGAGGGAAGAAAACACTTCCTCTGGGGAAGTTATACTTCCTTGGGATGATTTTCTACCAAATGCTCCACTGTAAATAGATATAGCACTGCACTCATTTTACGAACTTGGGGCCTCAACAAAGTTTCTCTTTCTTCTGTCTGTGTATGAATAAAAGACACTATTTACAACCAAGCCATGTCCAAATATTTTCCTTCTTACCCCTCTTGATGAGGCAGGAAAGCAAAGCACAGAGAGGAGAGCATGTCCCAGAAACAAAAGAGCAAAGTTCTAGCAGGCTCTTCCAAGGAAAACAGTGGTGTCCCTGCAGCATTCCCCCTGTCTTTTCTCTTCTGGAAAGTGCTCTGGTTCCTTGGTGGTGTTTCATATGCAAATACCTTCCTGACAACCAGTCTGCCTCTGTCTCTCCCAGTCTGCCTCTGTCTCCTCCGCCAGCTTGCTCACTCCTTTTGCTTCCAGGGCAGCTGGCAACAAAATTAGAAAAAAACCCCAAAAATACTGGATCCAGGAAATTATAAGTATTAGCCCAGAAAATAACAGGCAGCCTACTAGGAATCCCTCATCATCCTGGATTTGAATCATCCTAGCTTTCTTTCACACATATCTCTGATAATATTTGTTTTCTACTGCAATGAAATATCTGAAATACTTCCTACTGTAGATTTCCTAGTTTAAGTATTTTAAAATTGATTAAACCTCTTTTTATTTGAAGAACTGGATCTCTGCATTATTTAAGACTTTCCTTTCTCTACTAATTTCTCTTTATTTCCTCATTTAGGTCATGGGTTTGTGATTTTTTTCTTTGTCTCCTCTCGCTCTCTTTGTTTTAAATCTGTCTTAAATTGAGCACTTCTGGAAAGAAAGATAACACCTATTCTGCACAATGTCCCTCTAAGTTTATCAAAGAACTTGGTTAGTCAAATCTTGGTCTTTGTCAGGAGTTGGCACACTATCCTCCTGACTTGTGAAGGGCTGGAATATACAGGCAGTTAGGACTGATCACTACATTCATTATCTAAGAACCCTCACAAAACTATATATCGAAAATTGCAAATATATCCACAGAGCTCATGTGTATGTAAGAATAGGTACAAAAATGGCATGGTTTCAGAATGGCACAGAAGAGTATATTTTTTATGCCAGCAGCAAGAATGAAAGGCAATGGAACTTCATTTCATAATGATAGTTCACATTTTGTTAAACTCTTAAAATGGTGTCCTTAATATCTACAAACATCAAGAAAAATGGCTTTAAAATCTTCCATGTGATGGAGAAATTATCACCTACTATTGAATAAGCAACTTGTTTTCTTCATCCCCAGTGATACCTTAGGAAGGCTGACCTGGAACAGAAACTGGACAGAGGTAAGAGAATAAAGCAGATATTTATTAAAAGGCCTTTAAGGTACACCTTGGGCAGGACAAGAGCCTGACCAGGGCTACAGCCAAGGTAGACCCAAAATGGTCACAAAATGCACAACCAGTCATGAAGTCTCACACTCATTATAAGTTTTGGTCCATTTGCATATTGGGTTTCATTAACTAATTACAGCTTTAGATTATGAAGTCCCATCGATCTTGCTTTCTCTCTTCAGTGCACCACTGTTTATGCTTTTGGGCCTGAAAACTCATAATGCTTTTCCTTGGTCTCCACCTGGAAAAGAATTTGTTTTGTCTACCTACTCTGTGAAGAGAACTTACACTTATTAACTCTTAATATGAGGCTCAGAACTACACATCTAGGCAGCACATAATCTGAAAAACATGAAAGCTAAAACTTAAGGTATCAGAAGCAGATGTCATCTGATGGCTCAGGACAGGAAGATGAATTATCTGCTCCTGCAATCAGTTTCTGACTTTGTGTGGATGAGGGAAAATTGACTTTTCTGTGATGTGATTTCCTCATCTGTGGAAATAAGAGAATTCCTGTTCATGATTAGAGACTGTGCACAGGCAAGTTTTGTGAAGTGCATTGTGAGCAGCAGAATGGAGAGCTGCATTGCATGAATATGAAGATTCATTCACTTTCAAGATTCATAAAATGCAAATACCTTACTACTAACTGCCCACATTTGGCAGGACCTCAAGTCAGTCACTCCAAACCCCTGGTATACACAAATCCTTTCCACATGCTTACAAAAATGGGCCATGCTTCTGGAGTTATGAGACACAAATTCAGCTTCAGTTGAATGTTCCAGATCTATCTTCTTATGTCTTTTGCTCTTTTTATTTGCACATTCTGTCTTAGGAAAGGGTAGAATAGTCAGCTATTTTGGACTGTGTGTGCTGTTTACACAGAAAAACACACTGACCTCCAAACCTCACCTTCCTGCAGCAGAACTGTACTTATGGGTGCCTCACACTTCAGAAATGGCTGTAGAGTCAAAAGCTGGGACAGGGTGCTAGATTATTTTTGTCACAGTCAGTTATACTTGCAGTTGTGCATGGTTATGAAGATAAATCGGAGTTTATGCTTTGTGGCAAAGCAGAAAGCTTGTGGGACTAGATTTCAAAAGAATTCTCAATGAATCAGTCACCTTCAGGGACAACACTGGCAGTTGCTGGTGGTGCATGCTGAGCTGGATAGAGAGGAGGATGTCTGTCTTTGACATAATTAAGTCATTTTGGTGTAAAATAAGCAAAGGGCAGATTAACATCATTTACTGTTTGTGTGCTGAGGGCCTGTCCTAACGTCTTGATTAAAGAGAATAGCTCCTCAAACAGATGAAGGCTTATCACGTCCTGCAAATAATCACTCTGAGGCCTTCCCCGTGGGAAGATAGAGATCCAGGGAGAGATGCACCCTCAGAGACAGTCCTGCCTGTCCCTGTGTGTGCATCTGGCTCTCACAGCAGCAAGCAGGGAATTGTTGGCATTGTTTGTTCAGCTCCTTTCCCCCATCAGCACTGCAGCTTGCATCTAGCCCTACTGCCCCAGGTGTCCTGTTGACCAGCAGTCAACTGTTCTAAGTGTTATTGTTAGGACCTGTTACATCATCTGAAACAGCAAACCTGAAGGGTAAAGCAGCCACAGAAGAGCACATAAAAGTTTTTATGCAGAAAAAAAAAAAAAAAAAAAATAGATCAAGGTATAAATCATACCTACAAGCCAAAAGAGGGAAATTGCAAGAGAAAAAAAAATTACCATTGAAACCCAAAATTTTGTGATCGCATGTAAGTACAGGCAACTCAGAGAACAACTCACAGTGCAGCTTTCACATCCTCACTGTTGCCTTGAGAGAGGCACAAATCAGGTAAAGTGGTAGAAACTCAGCAGCAATGAAATCAAGACTCACAGAGCCACTTCAGCCTTGAGAAGGTGCATCCTTACTCTGTGTGCTGCAAGGGCAGCAAGACATATTTGGTGGCTTACCCAGCAGCTTGGATATCCTAAAACATCACTGCTGTTTTTCTACTGCTTATTCTGGCCACTCTAAAACAGAGAACACATATTATATGGTATCTAGTCTATAACCTATAACTGTACATAACATAGGCATATAAAGTAAATATATATAGCAATATATATAGTTTCAGATGAGTTAATCTGAAATGAGACATCTTTGTGAAAACCCATTGAGAGAGAGGGGTCAGTGCACCAACACACAGAATACAAGAAGCATTTTTCACATATTTCTGCAGAGGAAAACCCACTCAGTTCTATACAATTATGACAGTACTTCACCAGACTGCTCCCTTTCCTTGTCTTTCTTTCATTCTATTTTTTTGTTTTGTTTTGTTTTGTTTTGCCTCCTGGCAGTGCTAATGCCTTATATCCCTTGCACCCAACATTTACCTCAACCATCCCATATTTAGTGCTGTTCTCTGGCCTGGAGGGCATCACAGTCTGACCCTTTGTGCTTATACTTCAGTTTGAGATTTCATTAGTTGGAATAAAAGATATAATTTGCTTTCCAGTTTATTGATCTCTTGTCCTTAGTTTGGGATAAGAAGATGTTTAATGAAAACTTTGTTGTTTCCTCCCACACAGAGAAGGATGAAGTCTGTAATTGCACATGACACTATATGGTTCTGCTATCCCTCAGTGACCACAGATGTAAATCTAAACAGATGCAGACATTTGTAGTGATGTAGCCTGCCCATACTAAACAGTATTCCAGAAAACCAGGGTCCATCCATGGACTTCTCTTTCTGGAAAAGGCAGTTTGGACAATCTAGCCATACTCTTCTGCTTCATTTAGAACAGATAGACAGCTAAAAAGGGTTGTCCCTTTACCAGCAGGTTCATGTAAATTTTTCTTCCACAGATGGGTCATTATGCAATGGCTTTACTGCAGAGAAATGTATATTACTATTCTTGAGAAACTAAAAAAATCAGATACTACTGCTTAGTCCTAAACAGTTATCAGGTTTTGCTTCAATATGTTGGAAATCCTTTGCATAGCAGGAGCCTAGGACACATGTAAATGAAAGGTTGATTGTAACTGACATCAAAAATGGTAAAAGAAATTTGCTCAAGAGGGTAATGCGTCACAGGGGATTTGTGAGTAAAGATGTGTATGATTTCTTAGGATGAAATTGTTTTCTCAGTCTCTTAAGCAAGCACAGAAAGATCCTGCAGAGGAAAAGATCCTTCTAGGTGAGGAGAAACAGCTTGTAGGAGGAATTTCTAGAGCTCTGTAAGGGAAGGATGCTTGAGAGATAACTACTTTTAGTAGGGCCAGGACAGAGAGGATACTGGGGGACTCCAATACCTCTGGGAAAAGCCTCAGGAGGGATGTCATGTAGGGCTGGAAGGCAGCTGAGCAGGGATTAGGTGAGTGTTGAGCTCTATGTCGAGGGTCTGCTCTCTCCTGCTGTTCTGTCAGAATCTGTGCCTGGAACAGGAACAGGAGTCCACACACCACAAACAGCTGGTTAGCTGCAGCAAACTCTGCATGGTGCATACAGAAAGGGCATGGAGAGAGAGGGAAGGCTTCTGTGTTGCTGCTCTTCACTGCATGAGCCTAAAATTTAGATCCTCAGGCCTGAATTGTGGTTGCTGAGAGCTGGTCCAGAGCTCATCCTGCCCACAGCTGTAATGCAATCAGAAAATGGTAACTTTATCTGCACTCAAATACAAAGCTAATACAATCACTGGTGTTGCACTCTTAATGTGGGTCTGTATTTGACCTTGTACTCTGCTATTGTCCCTTACTTGTCTAATGTCAGTATGCTTGAAGCTATGCAACTGGAAGAATAAATATAATCCCTGGTCTTACATTCACTAGACTTCTTTGCAGTACTGTAAGAACCTCTACAGAGGCTTTACTGCCTTAAACTGCATGTGAGAAGATATAATTTACCCAGGAGCTTTTGCATGAAGGCTGCAATATGACCACAAAGCAATTGCAGTTATCACCCTTGAGTTCTCATCTTTTGTGAGTCTGACATTCATTCATTTTTCCAGCTTAAAATCATCTCTGATTTAACCAGAAATGAATTATTTTAGTGGGCTCTATATCTTCTGTTGTTACCGAGTGATGGCAGAATACATAAAACATATTTTTCTTTGTGCTGCAAAAGAAATTCTTGCATTATTGCTGTGATGTTGATTGGGGGTTTAGGATAAACAATAGCAAAAATAGCTGAACTCTAAGAAATAAAATCTGAAAAGGCCTCAGTTCAGCTGGGGATTGATCCTTTTGTCAGTTCCTGCTCAGGAAAATGATTTAGTATGGACAGCAAGTTGAGTCTGTGTTCACATCCCCTTCAGGTCACTGCTAAAGTTACAGTTAAGGATGTGATGAAGTATTGTGTGGTATAGGAATTGTTCACTGAATTTTGACTGAGCTATATTTCTTGCCTGGAAAATTAAATGTCTAAGCAGAAGCTTAGGAAAAGCATTTCAAAACTAGGTTCTCAGGACACAAAAAAGACAGACTAAGTCTGCAGAGGAATACTTGAGGGTCTGATATCCAGAACACTGCAAGCAAGACTTCCCCCAAGCTCTCACTGTGCTTAGCAAGTCCCAGAGCTGGAGAATTTGGGAGGGGAAGATGGAATGGTTCCATTGTCTGGGACTTGCGGGCCCAGCACTGCCCCTAGAACTAACTTTCCCAGAATTGAGGCAGGCTAGGATGGACAGAGAGTATTATCAGATGCTTCTTCCTCTTCAGGTCCTCCAGCCTTGCCCACCAAATTCTGCTGCCCAGGCTCCTTCACAGACCAGAAAGCCACTGAGCTGCTCTGGCCTCTGGACCCTGCATATGTCCCACAATCAATTTAACTGCATCTGTTTCCCATTACTGAGAAATCACAAAGCCAAAATTAAAATTCAGTCTTCATAGTCCAAATGTAACACTTCTACTGCTATTGTGCCCCTTATCTCTTGTTAGTTTTTAATACTTAATACTGATAAATTACAACAATTAGCTACTCTCTCTCTTTCCCTCTTATTTACATGTAAAAATTAGACCACATTGATATACTATCAATAAACACCAATATGTCTGTGGCTTTTTCCATGGAAGAAGATTCTTGAGAACTTGCAGATTATTGGCAGGGTCTGCTTTTCCAGGCAAGCAACTTTTTTCAGTATTCCTGCACTCCTGCACTAGAATTTGGAAATATTTTTGTATATCTAATGTGACTTTCCAAATCATCATGCTTCTTCTCAGTCAGTAAAATCCCAATTTCAGGACTGTGCATTTCATTTGGAAACCACAAGTCATTCTTAGCAAGCTAAGCACTGGACCTGATGTGAACTTGCTAACTAACATGACCTAAGCAAAGGCATCACCAGGTTGCCTCCTGAGCTGGCAGCAGGAGGTCACATTGTCAAGTCTGCAGAGTCCAAAAGCAATGTGAGCAAAGCTTTCCTGTAAAATAGAGATACATTAACTCAAGGTTCAGAGTACAGAGCAGCTGTATGAATGGAAACCTCTGATTAGGGATTGAAAAAAAAAAAAAAAAAAAAAAAAAAAAAGAGGTTAATGTTTAGCTGGCTTATCTGCTGACAAAACATTGCCAAAGATCTTCCTTAGCTTCTGATTTCTAAATGGTACACAGCAAAATTTAGGTATCACAGGGCAATTTTGTCTAGGTCTTACTGAGCTGTGTAAGAACAGTGATGACTATGTTTTATTTAGATTTAACTTCTCTGGTTTTTTTTCTTTCCTTGACTTCAGTGTTCAATAATGCACACGAGGTATCTGTTCTTTCAACATAGGAATGAAGCAGGGATGTGAAAATGGTTTAAAGCTTTTTCAATTGCTGAAACCTTGTGAGTGTGATATTTAAAAATGGCAGATAAATACTTCAGAGTAAATAAATTAAGAGCCTGCTGAAGGCTGAATTAGGAGGTGAGAGTGTGCATTGCTGCAGTCAGCCCAGCAGCCCTGTGTGCAAACACCAGAGCTCCCTTTTGTGTTTGAAGTGCACTTTGTGGCACTGCCAGGGGATGTGCAACACCCTCGTGTTGAGTTCTGATACGTCTTTGTCCATCTTGAAGACACTGGAGGAGCTGGAAGAGGCTGGAACAAGCTGTTTTACACAGGCCCTGCAGTGCAAATGAAACTCTGTGTCATGTATCTGTGTCATTTGCACTGTATGTGCACTGTGTGCTCCTGCTGGGATCCAACAGGACAGACGTCTGGCAAGGGTCTCCCTTGCCTTGTCCTTGCCATCACTCCTCATTAAGCTTCTTCAAGGGATTTCTTTACATGAAAGACTGATCTGGGCCAGAGCTAGGGATGCAAGGCTAAGTGCTCTCCCATACTGTCTGCTAAATCAGCACTAAGCCAAGGCATTAAAAACACTGCTCAGTCATTTTCTGTTAATCAGATTTTTTTAAAATTGAATCTCCAGTAACTGGAGTTTTTTTAATTTTGCTGTCATCCCTTTTCCTTATGTTCTGTTGCAGTTACTTTCTTCTAGGTTTCTTGCAGAAATGAGGTTGACATGAAAATTTACCCATGTTGGGTTGCAAAAATCACTTTTTACTTCTGGATTAGCTTATTGGGCCTATCATGCAGGGCTTAAGGGGGAAGCAGGTTGATTCTGCTAATTTGTGGGCATGGAAAATAAATAAATGCTATTTACGTGAAGCAGAAGTGGGTTGACTCCATCTATGTGCATTTGCTGAAAATTGCAAAAGTGTGAGGGTTCACAGAACGAACGTCAGTGAATCAGGTCCCTGTTTGAACTTCTCTTCCTGGTATCATTGGCAAAACTTACTAGGATGGTGGTCACTCCTGGGAACTGTGCATTCAGGTGCCCAGAAAACTTTTTAGGAGCATGGTTAATTTCTCTGGGATATTTTTGAGTGGGATTCATGGTGACAAATTTCTTGGGGTTTCAGGGAATTCAGCACATCCCTGAGTACCAGCCCTACTTGGTTGTTCCCATCTCTGCCTGCACAGGGATGGATTTAAGCAGACTTCTGATTCTATTCTACCTGCTGGTTGATTTTTGTGCGCTCAGGTGACATCTGGCTGAATCACAAGGCAACTTGTGGAGGCTCAGCTGTTTTTGCAGTTGTTTGCAGGTGAAGGAGGC
Source organism: Aegithalos caudatus (assembly GCA_013389925.1). NCBI lineage: Eukaryota > Metazoa > Chordata > Aves > Passeriformes > Aegithalidae > Aegithalos > Aegithalos caudatus. The sequence goes on along the minus strand of WEIU01005378.1, from coordinate 56,127 downwards.
TTGGCTGTTTTTTGCAGTTGTCCACCTGACTGCATTAAACTTCCCCTGTGCTGTTTTGACTACAAATACTCTCCCTGCTTAGCCAGCTCCCTCCTTCTGCTTCCCCATCTTCCACCTGCCTAAGGCTCCTCTTTCTGCTATGCTGCAAGAGGGGAAAGTGCCTTTTCCCTGTAGTTGTTCCCTGCTTGGCATTGTGTCTCCCAGTATGCCACAACTGCCCTGCAGTAATGCCATTAACTGACTGCCTCTGCTTCCATTGCTGGAGAAGGAGAAGGTGCGTCTAGGGGTCTTAATTGGAATGCTGTGTCTTGTCATTAAAAGAGGCATGATAAGAGCAAAAAGTAAGGTAGGGCACTGTGGGTTTGGTATGCTTGTCTGGCCCAAGAACCAGAAAGTCATGGACCTTGGGCAGGGTTTGTAGATGACACAGCAGGGGTACCAGTGCACAAAAGCATTCTTCAGACAACTTACTGCCTGTCTGTAAAGTGTCCTTTACAATCTGCTTCATATGCAAATGAGCAATGAGAAAGGAGGCAAGGTGTTAAGGAAATGTCATTTGATCACAACAGAGTGTGCACACCTCCACCTTGATGAGTTTTTATTGATGTTTAGTATTTTTTATTCCTGCAGGTGTGTTTATCTTTCAGCATATCTGGTGTGAGCAAAGAGAGACTATACCAAAAGCTGCTAAACTTAACACACATTTTTAAATAAAACTTCTCTCTAACTTTGTATGGGACATTAAATCTTGCTTTAATAGAGTACCTATAAACCCACCACAGACATGACAATACTCAGCACTTTGCTGATGGAAGTAAAACAAGAAATAATGTGTTTGCCTCTTTTTCTTCTGTAGAGATCGGGCATCAAGAAATTCAACAAAGTTAATTTAAATTTAAGCAAATCAACTGGAAAAATAATCAAAGGAGTTAATAAAGGAGATAAATAGAGGACAGGCATACCAGTCCCCAGAAAAATTCTAAAGGTGCTCTGAGAAGAAGCTTAGAGCAGTATAGATCTCTACATGACATAGTAGTCATAGTGGTAGTAGCAGTCATAGTCTGACAGAAATCAATAGTAGCCCAGACATGTCCACAGCCATCTTGGTGAAGGCTGTACCTCTATGTGTCTTTAGAAAAACACTGGGCACAAACATTTGTATGTGAAGATAAATCCAGGATCTGTGCTTGAGTCCCTGATAAAAAGGTTTGACTTTCAAAATGCTAAACCTCATTTGGACTTGCTGGAGTAACCAGCATTGGAATACAAGGCCAGTTCCCTCTGCAGTCACTTGTAGGGTGCAAAAGCTCAGCCCTGCTTCTCTTCTAAAAATATCAGTCCTGGAACTTCAGTACATTTTACCTGAGAGGTAGGCAGCCACCAAAGAAGAGCTTTATCCAATCTTAATGCTTATGAAAATATACCCAGTGGAAAGCCTCCCTGCCTTGAAATGTATGGAAAAGACCCTTTACATTTGAAATCTCTCATTTAAGCTTTTTTAAAATAAAAAAAATTAGCCATTTGTTGTATCATGCTGGATTGGTATTACAGTAGCAGTTAAAGTGTTGAGTACCTTACACCAGCTTAGCCCCCTGTTTTTAGGGAGGTGGTGGGAGGACACAGCAAGAGGTGTGGATGTTTACTGTGAGGGGCAAGGGCAGTAGAAAGGGATAGCAGATCAAAGATGATACATGACTTCTTCCTAAAGACAAAAATAAAAGAAAAAATTAAAGTGAAATACACTGAAAAACGTGACAGAGAAGAAAAGAGGGGAAGAGTATTTGTCTTGGCTTCCATTATTTCAACCTTCTGCCTTGATCTGAGCTACAAAAGAATTGTGAAAGCCTAAAAATTCCCTCAGGTTGAGAAAAAAAATCTGCTCCAGTCTAGTTATTAACATCTCTGTCATAAACTCAGATCAAAGTCTGTGAGGGCAGGCAGTTCTGGCCTTTTTAACTTTTTAACACTTAATGGCAGGCCTATCTTCCCTCTAAGGTCCAAACCTTATTCTCAAATCTGTCCTTGGAGAGGAAGTGCAGGTGGTGGCAGGTGGTTCAGCGTGGGGAAGGGTGAGTGCTGCCAGCCAGCTGTGTCCAGCCCACACCCACTCTGACTGTCAACAGAGGTGCTGGAGCTTCTCATGGGTAGATTTGGGAATAGCTCTGTATGCCTATGGACAACAAGTGATGGTCAGCACAGATGCTTCCACATCAGCTAGTGTTCAGGACATCTCAGAAAAATGCAGCCAGGCTGATGTCCAAGGACCCCAAATAAATTAATGAGGAATGTTTTAATGAAATTTATTTATAAATCCTGTTGGATGTAACTTTCTGTTCAGTATATAACTACCTTTATAGAATATAAATTGGAAGTGGTGATGTTGGTATAGTGAGCTGATAAAATGAAAATCTAAAATGTTTTATTTTTCTTGTCTTCAGCAAGGACTTTCCTATAAATTAATGTAGTTACAGACTATGAGCCTTGTGCCACTTCAAGGATTTTCTTTACTGAAAAGGGTGGTTTATAACACTCCACATAGAGAAATCAAGCAAAAGCTTAAGGCAAGTGGCTGTGCTCAGTGTACAAGCATAAAACAAGAGTGTGACAAAGCAGTAACTACTGAAGGTTAACAGGAACTCAAGGGTACGCTGGACAAGTACCCACTATAAAACAAATAATCTGATGCACATTTGAGTCAGGATATCCCCAAGCTGCAGTAGTTCAGGCTGGGAGAATGCTTGAGACAATATCCTATGGCCTGACACTCCCCTATGGGCACTACTGTCACTGATTTTTTTCAACATATCCTTACCAAAAATAGTTGTTTCCTTTCCTCATTTTCCTCACCCCAGAAGAGCAGAAAAACAAATGATTAAGGACAAACTCAGGAGTAACACTGAGAGACCCAGCGCATAATATGTTTCCAGTTAGAGATGTTTTTCTGTAATATGGAAGCCACAGCTGAAAATGTGTCCTCTCTCTTGGGTGAAGAACTTGAACCCTGATTCCACCACAGTCAAAAATGTAAGCACCTCTTTGGACTACAATTGCATGTGGGTTTTTTCTGCTATGGTTTTCACAATCACATATTTGATATGAGCATCAAAGGCCTTCAGTAAATTTTACTGCAGAAGTGATGAAATGTGATAACAACAAAAACTTCTAATGGACATAAAAACCCCTGTTTCTACCTGGCCTTCCACTACCAGTGATTTGATCCATGTGACTTCACAGGCACAGGTACCTTCAAGGAAGATCTGTGTCACCTGTCTTTTCCTTGTGAAACCACACTGTGGGATTGAAGGCCCTCTGGATGCTCCCTGCATTATCCAGGGCAGTTGCTGTGATTATGTTTTCCATGTCTCTGGTAAATAGGAGTCTGAGAAGCAGATTTTATTAGAAGAGCACGAGAAAATTGCAATGAAAGATTCCACCTCTGTAGTGAAAGCAGGTCTGCTAGACAAGTGGTGTATTCTGTTGCCTTTGAATTTTCCCACTTGTATCAGAAGTTACTACAGGATACTTTGGTCAGGTGTCTGTGCCCTCTCTGCTTTTCCAGATTTTATTCCAGATTGGCTCAAATATGCCTTAGAGAAAGCTTTTCCTGTTTTCACATGTGATGTTGCCATGGTCCACTCATCCCATCTCACCAGTCTTTGGGGGAAGATCATGCCTTGCTCTTAACTATTCATCCTCCCAACAGAACAACAGGTAGAAACACTTGTAATTTGTTCTTTCATGCAGCTTATTCTCTGACTCCTTCTAACCTCAGTCTTAAAATTGCCTCATAACTACCTCAATTGAAGTGGTCTGTGTCACATAGTTTCCTGTATCTCTCTCAAGCTGATGAAGTCATTCCTTTCAAGCTGATGAGCTGCCATGCTTCAGGTCACAATATCCCCTTGGAAAAGAAGCCAGCTAGGCACACCTCAGTACACTGAAGTGTATTTTGTATAACTGCCAGCTCTGCATTATCAATAGCATGTGATGAAAGTTTCCAGAAACTTCCAGGAGGGTCTTTTTTTAAAGGCTTGTCATTCATGGCCACCTTCTCTTTGAAGGTTTCCAGTGTTTGGACAAACTGAACATATTTCTCGTGTATTTTTCACATGTATATGGTTCTGCAAGCCCCTGTCTCAGTGTGGCCTTCAACACAGAAAGCACCTACTGGCACTTCTGAAGCAAGGGTCTTCTCTATCACATTTTTCTGTGATATTCCAAATATTTTTGGGTGGGTATGTCTGAGATGTGACATAGCTATTCTACATCAAAGTAACCATATGGCTCATTTGTGTAATAGTAACCATGAGAGTCTACTTTCACCTAAGGATCCTGGGGAAAGAAGTGAAGCTGGTTTAGTAGTGTTAATAGTCTGCAAACTGACTGAATCCATGTAGTGTGGGTTTGTATTTTCTTACTTCTGCCTTCCCAAGGCCAGGTCACAAGCCTTATGCAGTCAGTGGCTCAGTGACACCACTTCCAGCTGCAGTCTTGGATCCCCTGAATGGTCACAGAAGACAATGGGGATTTCTGCCATGATTTTCATCAGCCTTCCCCCAGTGATTGCATCTATGCTGCCAGAACATCATCCACTGTGATGCCACTTCCTAGGAATTTTGTTTATACATCTTTCTGGTAACACTGGAAGTTGCCCTCAGTTTTTACCCCAAATGTCATTCTTTGCCATTTCTATCAACCTAGTGACATACCAAATATGGTAAAGTAGCTCTAATGACATTTATTAATATCCATTGTTGGCACTGGTTGCCAACATGTTTTGCTGTTGTCAGCTCAGTTTATATGTCTCCTTTTGCAGACCTTTGATGTTGAACTATTTTAGTACTTTGTTTGAAGCATTAAGGGACTCTGGCGACTAGCTTGCCTGATTTCTAAGGAAGTACCATGCTACTCATCCAACTATTGACTTCTGTGACAACATGATCTGCTTTTCCATTCTCTTTGTGGCTCCCTTTGTTGGTTGTTTGGCTCTTGTAATGGGAGCAGCTCCTATAATAGCCAAACTCTTTTATCTATTATCACATTTAACAGTTCTGGAAGATATTCTTGCCAAAAAAAAAAAAAAACCCAAAACAAAAATAAAACAAAACCCACAACCAAACATATAGTAATTTGCTAAGATGAATTCCAGAGTACCCTTCCACTATTCTAGTGGTTCTAGTTCATACCAGGTTTTGGCCCTTCTCTTGCATCTGCTGCCACACTGAGCTCTACAGACATATTCTGTTCGTTTGTGTGTTTTGTGGTTGGTGTCCTTTGTTGCTACACTGAGCTCATGTATGTGCAAGTTTTCACTCCTTGGATGCCTGCTTGTTTTTGTGGTTTTGTTCCTTTGTTTCCCTTTTTGTAGACTTTTGTCCTCATGACATTCAGAGTGTCTGCAGTTTGTACCCTCTCTATTTGGGCATGCTTTCCCTGTTTATGCCACCACATTTCTGGCAGCAGCTCCTTTATATATCCTATCTTTGCTCTGTCTTCAAATGGAAGATTGTGTACTAGACTTGCCTGAGTCTTTATGGACTTAGATGGCTGCTTTGGTCATTTTCCTTCGAATGCCATTGCCTTTCATCATGGTTAGGAATCTAGCAATAACTGTTTCACATTTTATGGTTGCTCCTTGCTCAAGTCTGTCCTTTCCCCTTCATCATAATTTGATCAATCTCTTGTTCTCTTTTCTTGAGTACTCTCACTCAAAATATAGATGATTGCTTTATGTCCCTGGGGAGCTGAGTGTGCTTTTTGAGTGTTTTTAAAATTTTTGATGGAGCCTCCCAGTCTGCCATTGCTGGATACTGCCTATGCAGGTGATGGCATTTCCCACCATCTGATATTATATCTAGTTCTCAATTTTACTTCCTCTTTTTTTTAGCCAGCCTCTTGCAGTCTTTTAGTTGTTCCATCACAATCAGAAGAAAATAGTTTTGCCATAAGAATTGATAAATTCATCTCTTTTCAAAAGCCTCTACTTGGGAATAGGATATTAGTCACAAGCACAAGATTGTTTTCTTCGTTTGAGGATTTTAGCTTTCACTGTTGGGAGCATTTCAGAGTTTTTTATTCTGACTCTGATTTGTGTACTCTTTGGGAAGTCTTCTGTCTTTGTCAGCTGCATTTTTCTGAAAAATGGCTACATCTGAGTAAAGACCACAGTCCCCTTCTCCCTTAACTGAGGGACTGACTGCCAAATTGCTATAATTTTATAAAGAGAATGAATAATGACAACACCATTTTCTCTTAGGACAAAATCTACAGGGAAAATTGCAGGTGCTCTTCCGAGCACTATAATATGCTCTAACCTGCTCAAAATGGTGCAGTTCTGTGCTGTCAGTATTTAACAATGCCTCACAAGAAAATGGTTTTTCTTCGTTGCCTACGGTACAGTCCATGCACCAGCTGTCTGCTCTGTCTATATTACAAATATGGGAGACAACGTGACACAAGTTTATCTATAGTGTTGTGTTATAAGTATTATGCATTGTGCTTAAAAATATGCTGGGCAGAATAAAAAAGCAGCATAAAGTGCACCTGTCTAATGGTGGGGGGAAGGGGAAGCCAAAGGCAGAGAGCCTTCTGGAAGAAGTACTTCCCACTTTATGGGAAATTATCACATTTCCTGTGCAAAAATGCGTCTTACACAAACTTTTTCCCAAATCTCTGTGTTATGTCATATTGTGATCAGAGTGATGTAGTTACAGTCATCTAATGCAGGGAATTCCTCCTGATTTTTGTCTGGGTAGCAAAACATTGACAAGCTACCACATTTGAGTGGTGACATTACTGAAAAGCAGGGTGGGAATAGAAATTTAAAAGTACATAATTCCTTGTGCTTTGGCCCTGAACTGTTTAGGGTGCTGCTGGTCCACTAAGGCAGCAGGCTCAGGTGTGTGAAGAAATCAGACAAGTTCTATGAACAAATCAGAGCCTCTCAGAGAAATACTCTGCTCTTTTGCATGTTTGAAATCTCCAAGCACCAGCAGTTTGAATGTGCTCTGCACACAACTCTCTGATAGCACCCACTTTCTTGTTGGCTGGGCTCCTTGGCTTCCAGCAACAACCCTAGCCCTTCAGCTGAATGAATCCATAATCCATAATCTGGTGTAACCTTGCTGTTTGCTGGTGAACCAGCCCCTTTGGCCAGGCTTCCTGCACACCACCTGAGGCTGGTGAGCAAATAACCCTGTTTGTGGGAGCCTGCAGCATACAGCTGCCCACTCCAGTAGAGAGGTTTCCTGGGCTGGTTAGTGCCTGGTTTAAGTTATTGTTATCTTGATTATTTATGTCATGGCCCTGTTGGCACAGCTGCTCAGTAAGTAGAAGGTAGGACAACAGCTTTCCATGAACCTTGTCAGACCAAGAAATATGTGGCAGAAAAAACCTTACCTAACCTATTCACCTCATGCTGAAGACTCTTGACACTCACCCTATGCCCAACAGCAGGAAATAAATTCAGGACATGAACTTCTATGACTGCAAAATTTTCTGTATAATCTATAGTTTTGATAACAAATGTCAAGAAAATTATAACAATATCTCTACTGCTTTTAGCTATTGATCCCTCAAACTATCCAGTAAAAAAATAGCAATTACTGTAAAGAATATTGGAGATCACAGCTAAGCCTCAGGAGCTCCAACTGGAGACTGGGAGACAGGCTTATCTTCTGACTCATAACCCAAACAAGCTCCTGAATATGCTTTGTACATGGGAGTAGATGAGAATGCTCTGGAGGAACAGAGCCAGTAAGAATAGTACTGAAAGTAGATAAGGTCAGAGCAATTCTGGTAATAAAGGCTAATTAGTAAATCAGCAATGAAGTGTTTCAATAACACTGGCTGCATTGCATCAGAAAAAGGAAAGACAGAGTGTACCAAGTGTCTGGGGGGGTGCCTGCAGGGATGAAGTCAGCGCACTGAAAAATTACCTCTACTTAACCATTGAAGGGCTGTGTATGACACCCATGATTTTATTCACTCAAAACTTTTTCAGTGCTAGAGACCAGAAATACTCTGTGTGGAAAGAGAGGTGTTGAATGATGTATTTTCAGCATGAAAAGGATGCAGTTGGTCTTAGAGTAGGGTTTAGATTGAAAGCTAATCTTCCAGAAAAAGGTCTAGCCCCACTTAAAAAAGATTTTCAAGGCAGAAGTGACAGGTCATGTAGGTATATTATGTTATTTTGCAATGAAGAGGTGAAATATTAGTGACATGATCTGGACCAAGCATTAATATAAGAGTCATACCATGGGTCCATATTGGATTTGGCATCAAACATTATTGAGAGTAAAAATGTAATACTATAAAAGTATTTCTAAGAATAGGAGAAGTGAACAAAAGAATAATTAAGGAGTACATCACTTATGTTTGCCTTTGTGTGTCAACAGCCCTGCCTTTTCTGTGAGAATGAGTAGGATGAAAGTAGCAACATTTCTTTTGCTGTAGAGTGAAGTGCCATTTTTATGAAGGTCTGGAGTCTCAGCCTTCCCTGTGGGGGCTGAGATGCAGCTGCCCACACCCAAGGCTGTAAAATAAGAATGAAAGGCAGCACTTTTTCAGAGAGGTGACTCCTCAGTGGCTGTGCAGTGGAGACTCCAGTGAGGAGAGCTGATGGCCTGGTGATGCTGACAGCACTTCAGCACTGCAGACATGACTGTGGTCACAGCTCCAGGTAGAGACCCCACACCACGGCATTGCCAGCCCAGAGACAAGGGTTACTCCTCTTCACATCATTGCCACTGTCATGATAGCTGCAGGACCCAGCTACACAGCTTCCAGATGAGGATCCCAGGCATCCAGCAAATCTCTGCCCTAATGAATAGTAACAAGACATCTCTTGTCCTGGGAATTTCTATATATTTTTTTTCATCAGAAATGCAGGCTAGAATACTGTGCAGACTAGGGAGACTAGAATGAGTGAAGAGCTAATGAAATGGTAAGATTATGTAGGACAAAACCCACTCAGTAAAAATAGGTCAGTGTGATGGGATTTCAAGACATCCTTTTCAAACCTTTGTCATTGTAGGGTTTTTTGATTTTGGGGTGGTTTTTTTTGTGTTTTTGTTTTTTGTGGGGGTTTTTTTGGTTTTTGTTTTATTTTGTTTTTGGTTGGTTGGTTGGTTGGTTTTTTGGTTTTTTTTTTTGTTTGTTTGTTTGTTTTCTTTTTGTTAACACACAGATAATATCAATTATTAATTAAGAGACGAAATTAGAAATTTTTGTAAGAAAATATAGTCTTCACTACTTTTTACTCAAACTGTTTAATGCCCCTGAGGTTTCCTCTTCTGTTCCAGGAAACCCAGAAGACCAGAATGCCACTTCCACTAGATTTCGTACAGACATTCTTTTTGTCTGCCTTCTGCCTCTCCTCCCTCTCTACCTGCCAATATCAATGCTACAAAACATGGCCTCTCTCTCAAAATTTATAATTCACTTCAGATCAGCGTAAATCAAACAGATGTTATCTACAGCAGTCTTGGTGTGCATTTTTTGTTATAAAATGGGAAATTGTTAAACCCGTTTTTAACAGAGAAACATGAATTTGGAGGGATTATTTTACAGTATTGATTTGATGTTGATCTATAGCAGAGCTGGAAAGGAAATGGGTTTTTTTGATTAAAGCTTTTCAGAGAAAAATTGGTGATTTATTGTCTTGTGAACCTCGTCCCAATCTTAGGAGTCTAAACTCCTTCCAAATAACTAGTGTTGAGGAAAGGTATCATTCCCATACTGCAGGATGACAAGATAAGGTTTTGATGAGAGAGGCTTTCTTTCAGAGTATCCAGGAATGAGGATATTTGTCTGGGCACAGTTGACCTAGCCAGCTACAGGATCCCAGCTGTGACGGGTGGTCCAGCCTGAACTCACAGCATTCCAGCTGTAGGCACATCCTCTTGCTGGGCCTTATGAGGGGGTGTTCAGCAACAGATGGAAGCAGGTGATGTGGTGCCCACTCTCCCTTCCCACTTCCCACACTTCTTTGTATTCAGTAGCCTCAGGGTACATGTGTGACAATGAGCTGCAAAGTTAAATAAGTAGGAGGAGGCAAATTTTATGAATTCTAGTAAGACTTAGTCATGAGTTACTCCCTGGACAGCACTATCATTTGGATGTCTACCTGCCAGCAAAAAACTATGTTCAAATTTAGAATCTTTTATTAGAAAATCAGATTTAGAAGAACCTACACTGTCAAATGAGAAGCCGTGAGCAATAGCAATGCCTGGCAGTTGAGCTCTGATGCTTACAGAGACATTTAGGCTAAATCTATGCATCCTTTATGAGCCATGAAGGGAGCCTCCCATCAGCTGCTGAGGGATGACTCATGCTGGTGCTTTTTATGATCAGCCTCTCTGGAGCATAGTGACTGCAGCAAAACTCAGAACAAACCTTATCAAGGTCCCCATTCCAGAGCCCTTCATATTCATTCACCAGTGAGCTTCACTCCTCAGCATCTGTGCTGCACTCTGCACTAGGGCACACCACAGCACACCAGGAAAAGGCAGCACACTTCATCTTTGCTCCCTGGCAAAGCTAATCCTTGACAGTTTCCTGCCCCACTTGCACCCACAAAACTTTGCAGCATGATGGCAGAAGACCTTCACTGGGTTGGCCTCAGCCTGGGAGAGCCTGGGGCAGGCCTAAAGGAGGAGTACCATCAGGTAGGATGTAACTGTGGCTCCCAGATCTCCTGACCTCCCTTTCTTTTACCTTTCCTTAACACATACACACTTGATAAACAATCTCAGTTTTGATTGCAGCCCATGGTGGTCTTTTCCCTGCATTGGGAAGATTTGGGGTTATACACCACTGTCTGGTACCATTGGGATTAACCACATGAAAATACCAACCTAGAATGCAAAATTTAGAAGGATGGAACACAACATCTAAAGTGACTGGGTGGGAACTGGGACCCCCAATGGAAGAACATTACCACGTTTAAAAGTCACCACATTTAAAAGTCACTCCCATGGAAAGGTGTCAGACAATACAGCCTTAATGGACAAAAGACTTAATGGATATAAAAATAGAAAAAGTTCATTGTGGTCACACAGGTGGTAGACGTTTGCAACGCCAGTCTGAAGACTCTGTGTGTCCATACTGCACAGTAAAGGTTACCTGTTTTGGGGGTGGTAAAAAAGCAGTTGCTGGCATTCTCCTTGTCCATTCTGCAGTCAGTGGGCCATGGCAGGACAGTGCTGAACTATTTATACAAGTCCAGTCACAAAGACCTGCCTCTCAGATGTGAGGAAATGTCACTGCTGTCTTTGCAAGAGTAGCTGCCCTGGCAGCAAATGACCCCTGAGCCTGGCTCGCCCAGGAGCAGCTCCCATCTGCTCCCAGAGGTTTGGTTTCCCTCTGCAACACCATCTCATCAGGGAAAATCAGAGTCATCAGAGCCAGGAGGTATAAAGATCCAATGGTGAGGGTAAACTTCCTCTTGTTCCTCATCTTTAGTGCTGTGAGGTGAGGACATGGAGAAGGCAGCTGGAGTCCTTGGTCTATTGGGCTCAAGACAGAGCCCCAGGCCCAGACTAGATGGATGTGGTACAGGAACAGTGGTACCGTGAAGATCTGCTCACCAAAGACTCTGTGCTGCTTGCACATTTGTGTAAAGATGCACTGAACATTTTGGGGGGAAAGTCGCCTTAAACCTCTGAAATGCAAGCTGACACAGCTCATGACAATGTTCATACCTTGTTCCAAGCTGCTCTGCTGTCTTGTGGGAGATGTCAGAGTCCTGAGGACATCTGGGATGCCTTTGAGCTCTTCAGCCCCAGCTCACCCCTCTGTGCCCCTGCAGCAGGCTAGTTTGTTGTTAGCATACCAGTTCAAGATAAGACAAATGTTTTTAATGAAAGAGTCTTGACAACCCACAAGCTTTTACTCAGGAAAACAGTGCTGTCTCATGCACACATAGGATGTGGGGGAGCCCACGACCTACACAGATAATGTTGAAAGACTTGTGGGCAGAGCAGTGAACTCTTGCACAGTTCCAGATCCCCACTGGCTATGTGGAGCAGTTCCTGGAGGAAAGTTCTCACCCTGCAAAGAGAAGCTGAGAAAGCTGGGGAGAGGAGAGTAGAGGAGAGGAGAGGAGAG
>WEIU01005378.1:27001-38799 GCA_013389925.1 Aegithalos caudatus | reverse complement strand
TTGGTACACCACTTCGCCAAGGTGGGATGTGCCGCAATGCACACCCACAATAGACAGCATATACAATTTATAGACCTTACAAATTAGCATATCTAACAAAGATACCCCAATGAGAGGCTTGGATAAACAGCCTGATGTCCCCCCATCCTGAGGAATTCCCCCCTGAATGGGCCAAATCTTTTTTTACAGGATATTTTCTAGAGAGGACCTTGGTTTCTCAAGGTAGCATAGGGCTTTCCAGCCTCCAGCTGCGAGGCCTTTAGGGTGTTTGATCTCCCAGCCTAACAAAATACCAGGATTATGCTGAGTTATCAGACTTAAGGAATTACAAGTAGCATGAAAAGAGTACTGAGGATACATAAAAATATATGAAAGGTGTATAAAAGCAAAAAATCATCTTGGCATCATAAGGGAGAATGAGTATGTCTTGCAACATAGCAGTGTCTCCAGCAGCTGTGATGCTTCTGTGGGCAGGACTTACTGAAACCTACTGTAAACCTGTTGTAATAAACTGTCCTGGCAAGTGTGATGCTGGGAGGGAGATACAGCCATCAGACAAACTATATTTTTATGGAATACTTTTCCACATTGGAGGCAGACGTATCAGACAAGTAAAAAGTAAACTTACCCAAACTGATGTGGACACTAACATAACACTGAACCATGCCATGGAAAATGCTCCCATGTTAGTTGTAAATAGTTGACTATCCCTTTCAGTGGACTTATTCCTTTTAATGATTCTGAGCAGTAAAAATACAAAATTCCTACCTTTTCTGACTTGCACATACTCTAATCCCCAAAGGCAAGAACCATTGGTCAATAACCAGACAATATACAAAAATCCCAAGAGTGATCCCATTTTTGCTTCCCCATTTGAGAAAATTTATTTTAATATGCAGGAAAGCCCAATATGGCATGATGAGAAGGGGTTAAGTGCAGTGTTCAAGCTGCTCTCTCACACAAGAAAACTAACTAACTAACTGTAAAGCTGAAGTTTTTGTGCCCATTGTTTCTTGACACTGTCTGGTAGCCATTATTTCTTGACACTGTCTGGTAGCCAATGACTGAGTCCTGACTGCAAGCCTCCTTATTCAAGGGGTATTTTTAATATACTTACACTCTGATTCAGCATATCTGAGGACCATACCTATAGTTTGCTCCTTACTGCACCTAAAATGTTCAACACAATAATGCATTGCATCTAGGAATGACTACTGCCTTTTTTGTCTTGAAAATAAGATACATGCTGATTATGAATTTTGAACAGCTATTGGAACTAAGTAATAAATGAATGGAGAATTTTATTCAGTGAACAAAACCACCAAAACTACTGGACATGAGAGAGTTACAAAGGGATGAGCTGCTCATCAATCTGTCCAGCTGCCCCTAGTTACCAGAGTGTTCACAATAGGTTTCAAACCACAACTTCAAATAGAATTATATTGAAGTGTCAGCTTGACCCAGTCTTGATGTTTTGCTACCTTGTTCGCAACTCCTCAACTAAAAACTCAGCCTCAAGCTTTATCAGATACTGAGAGCAATATATAGACAGAAAGACACCATTAAAGTGGCAAGTTTTCCTTGCCATTAGCAAAATTCAATGGCTGGGTTAGGATTGAACAGAGAAGAAAAGGGAGGAAGATCAGGGACAGTGTGCACTTCCATACAGAATAATTTTGCTTTTTAGCAAACCCACAAGGAAAAAAAAAACTGGGGGGAAAAAAAACCCTCAAATCTATTGTTTAAAATTTGCTTCTTCTGCTAATGCAGACTGTAAGATTTAATTTTCATGACAAGTTACATGACACTTTAATAGCTGTAGAATGTCCTTATAAATGTACATCACTACAACCAGACTTTATAGCATATGCAGAATAGATTAAAATCTGTAAAGAGTTATTTTTGCTCTTCAGTATATCATGTGAGGAGCAAATACAGTTAAACTACATTGAGGAGGGTGATTTGCTTGAAGGACCAGTATCACATTTATTGAAAAACTGAAAAAAAACATAACTTGCCAGAAGAATTTATGCTAATGGATGAGGGCAGGAACTAGGTAGCATCAGTTTAGCAGTAACCAAGGATTAAGATGAATTTAAGGATCCTGATTGAAAAAATGGTTGGCAAACAGCTGTTAAGTTGAAAAAAATAACAGTATAAAAAACCCCCACCAAACATGAAAGGTGCCAAGTACAAGTCATGATCTGCACAAGTCTTGCTCCAAAGATTTAATGGAACAAGAAATTAATTAAACAACAAAGCGTTGCATAAATGCCTCAGTCAAGACAGTTATAGCAGCCATTACTCATCAACTCTCTTTTAATAAAAAAAATGGCAATGGTGTCCTAATAAACTTTTCAAGGGGTTATTGTTAAGCAACCTCTGCAGATCAGAATGGCTTTTGCTTGGGCAAATCTTCAAATTCACACATATACAAATCACACTTGGGACAAATTTATTTTTATTTTCTAGTCATTTTCCACTGCACTAGACAATGATATTTTTGAAAAGAGGGACCACATCCTGTTCACACCATACAGAGCTTGACACCTTCAGTGTGACTGAGGTGCCTCAGCCAAGTTAGAGGCCAGACAAGGCAGCCCACACACAGGAGGGGACAAGCAACAACACTTTGTTCTGATGACAATGGTCCACACTCAGTAGCATGACCCTACTGAGAGTCCTGTTCCTGGCCAACATTAGTCTTCAAGGATGATCCAGGAAAGAACAGAGTACTAGGACAGAACAACCACATCTAGTGTCTAATGGACCTCCAGAACATGTATGGGTCTGCCTGAGGAGGCCCTGGACAGCCTTTGGGGCTTTTACTCATTTGTATTTCCACATGGACAGCATAGTCAGGTTACTTCAATAGGGCTGCTCCATTTTCATATATAAAGATACAGGATCCAAACAATGCTGCTTGCATTGAGTGGGCTGGACTCCCAGCCAAAATGTGAGCATGAGGGTTTCTTTTCTATGAGTTTTGAAGGTCAGATGTCTTACACATTGCAGAGTCCTGTTTTCAAAAATGTGCAGTAGGGATAAAGTTGATAAGTATTCTGGGACTGCTCTAGTAAAAACAATTAAAAAGAAAGGTCACTAGTTAAGGGTAGTTGTGTGTAGCAGCACATCTAAGAGGATGTCCTCTCTTTGAGTTTTTGACTCCTTCAGTTTTTGACTATCCTCCAGAACAGTCACCAATTACAAATATGTTTTTCAAGTGAAGCAACAGTTCAACAAGGTGTAAGATTTTAAACACAAAAGCACCTTTACAAGTGGACACCAAATCTACTGCTCCATTCTAGTTGGACCCAGCAGACATCTGCTCCCCAGCTGCAGCTGAGAGCCCCGTTTCTGTGGCATTGTCCACATAGGAAGCTGATCAGTGTCTCCCAGCTTTCCCTGGTGTCTCCACAGGCAGCAGGGAGAGAATGACAGTTTTATAACTCAGTCTTTCATTTATGATCTCTTTGATGGATGCCCCTGACATGGAGTTATCCAGGCAGGAGACACATCAGGTGTAGCTGAACTCCTGTGCTGAAGAAGTCCTTCTGCACCAACTGAGGTACAATGTGAGTAGGGACCACACAGCCCCAAATTCTGTGGGGTCAGATGCTTTTTGCTGATATTTAAACCACCACCCTTTATGCTGAGGGAAATACAGTTTGTTATTGTGGCTCAGCTGACGCACATGCCCTTGTTCCTCCAAAGGACTGAGATCTGTGTCTGAACCCTGATTGGGCAGATCACAACCCCAAACTGTCTAAATGTCTGAGATGATGTTTTATTGATTTCCTCTGCACAGCAGCTCTACAGCTGGAGGGAAGTGACAACACTCTGTGCAATTGGTTGCACAAGAGCTCTGGGTGATGGCATTGTTGCCTCCTCACAGCCAACTGTTGTTTTTGTGTTTAACCTTGACACATAACACATGCTAGGTCTGTGGGTCAGCACCACATTTTCTTTAAAACACTTGCAGGACAGAGCTATGGATGTAAGCACAGATGCTGCTCTTGCAAATTCCTCAGTCTTTTCCCAAACTTGAACAGCTGCACTCCCATTTTTGCCTCTCATTACAGTAGAGAGCAGGTTGATGATTCTTCAGGATTTTCTCCACAAACTCTTCAGATGCAACATGTGCATTGCTACACACAGGAGACTTCCTTATGAGCCTTTTCTGGATCTGTGATTATCCCTTCTGGACATCTGGTCAAAAGAGTCACTGGAAACTTCCCAGGTGTTCAGGCCCTGGAAGCACTGGACACACACCTGTACCATTAGGATAAATATTGCCTGTAATCTGAAGGATCACTTCTACCTGCATTAGTTCAGTCCAAGTTATCTGGTCCCACGATGAAATTTCAAGTACTTATATCACTTTTTGATCCAGTTCCGTTTGTCATATTTTCTTCAAAACAACCAGCTGAGGTATTTTTCCTGATGATACTTTACTTATCTTCTACACAAACTAACCCCTTCAAGCTTGACTTTCTCTCAGTCCAGGAGAAAGTTTAGTGTCCCAGAAACAGTTGTCCTTTTGGTCTCCAGTTATTCATGTATTATGTAGCATTTACATCTCCCCAGTTACAAAATTTCTGTGAAACCACTAGAGATGTGCTTATTACAGCCACAGTTTTCAAACATCCAATGGCTGTGATTGGTCTCTTCCATGAGGCACCTGGATGAAACACCAGACCACAGGATACCAAAGCTGATCCTGTCTTAACAAGTACTTTATAGGGAAAAGACCCAGTACAGCTGCCTCCTTACAGGTAGATAACCTCTGGGATTCTTATTCCCAGCTATGCAGGAGGATTCAGTTGCAAGACCTGGGTATTTGCACAAGAGGCTTGGTCCATCAAGGTCCCAGCTCCTGGGCAGCTCTGTGATGGATTGTGGTGTTCCTGCTGTGTTCCTCTGTGGGGACACTGCCTTGGGGAACCAGGTCTGGTCCTTTGTGTCCCCTGCCTTGACAACAGAAAGTGAGGCTCCTGTGATACTTGTGCATGACTCCTTGTCCCTGGCCACAGCAGAGTTCTCCAGGGAGACAGCAAAAAGGCAATTTTACAGAAGGACTCTAGCAGCAGCAGGACCTGTTCTGTGATGCCATGGGCAAGTGACCAGTAAGTCATTCCAGAAACTGCTGTTTGCTCAGTGGGATATTCTCAGTCCCTTGGATCATGCAGTGGGAGATCCTCAGCCCTCAGGCTGAACTCAAAGGTTTTTCCTGTTCTGTAAAGGAAATACACAATGGGCAAGAGATGAGAAAGAAAGAGAAAAAAACCCCAGAAAATTGTAGGGTTTTGTAAGCATCTTGAGTAAATAAATGTGTCTCTTCCTCTTCATCTTTAAAGAGTGGAGCACTTTATGGCATCTAAATTTTGTCCACAGCTTTGGACACAAGAATATATAAACTAGACAGAATTTAAATGTAATAAATTTATATAAGAAAATGAGAATCCAAATTCCCTGACTCACATAAATCTGTAGTTATGTATACGTTTAATGTAAAACCAACACCCTAAAGATTCTTCCCTGCTTTCTGCTGGACTTTCAGATCTTTAAGTCCACATGTGCAAGGTGCTCATTGAAAGATAGTCAGTCTTATAAAATTAAAAAAGGATCTCCAAGCAACTCTGACAGTAAGAGTATGTGTTTCTAATGGAAATAAAAACAAACAAACCAACAAAACCAACAAAATTAAAACCAAAAAACCTGCTGGTAAGACTGAATAAAATAGCAAAGGACGTGTTGATGTGATTTATCACCAGAAGCATTTTTGAAATAAAGCAAAGGCTTGGCTTGTGTATGTTTACGTCTTTAAAGTCTTTGGTGTCAAGTTCTGTATGGGAGTTGTCTCTTTATTTACTGTGAGAAAAACATCAGAGACTTGAAGAGTAAGCCACAAACTGCTATTTTTGAAATTCTTGTGGTGTATTATTTCCTACTTGATCTTTTCTTGAGGTCCTCTTGACCTCAGGTCTATGCACTCATTAGTCCTGGAGTCTAATGTCAATGTCCCCATGTCTATATTTCTGAGGATTCCCTTGGAAGGGTTGGAAAGGGTTTAAGAGTATACTTTTTTTTAAGAAAAGTACATCACTTCTGCTTTGTATTTCAGCTGGGAATGGAGTTCAAAATAATACATGGATTTTGTGATACCTCTCAAAATACATGCAACATATACATATACATATACATGCATCATATACATATACATATGCATATACATATACATATACATACATATGCTACACATGATTCTACTGACTGCAAAATTTTCTGCTGCTGGTTAACACATTTTGTGTGGGAAGAAGGAGATAGTAAGATCTATAATTTTATTTTGTAAATAGACAGGTTTGGGTAAGCCAGGGAAGGGCTGTGGTCTCCAAGATAAGCAGTCACCTATGGGGTGAGTATTTCAAGGACTGCCAGTTTAAATCTCATTAATTCTGACTGTCTCATGCTAATCACTGGGTAGGAGGCTTTCACAGAAAAGCAACAAGACTGTGCTCTTTGTATAGACAGTATTTTGTTTGTCCCAGCCACATGATTTGAAGGGCTCCTGACAAAGAAAGAATATTTTAAGAGCTGTCTTGTTCTCTGTCATTGTCAATAGCATGCACACACCACACAGATCATTCTGCTCAAACCTTCATCAACTGCACCCAGACTTAAACAGTGTTGTTCCAGCTAATGACTCTATCATCTCAAACAACTGTTTCCAATTTCCAGATTGCTGGAAGACACAAAGTTTTGGGCCACAAACTTCACAAGAAAATATCAGACTATGAGAGTAGTCAAGCTCTGCAAATACAGGGGCTAGATTAGAGAAAGCCCAAGAACCACTAGTGGTACTACTGTTTCATACCATTCCCTAGAAGCAGTGACTTGGTAAAAAAGATTAATGCAGACATTCATGTCTTTTTCCCTTAATAAAAAAAGTGGAAAGCATGGTTATATAGGTAAAAGCAGAAGAGGGTCATGCATGAACATAAGAAGTTGAGACTGCAGGTGAACTATGCATGTGTGTGTCTGCTGTGCAAAGCTCCTGTTTGCAGCTCAGTTACAGTGGAGGTTTGGTCTTCCCATGATTATCTGCATTTTAATTTTTCCTCTATAGAAGGAAAAAGTGAGAGATTGCCTGTTTTCTACTCCCTAATCATTCTTTGGGAAATCATGGAAGAACAGTTCTTTGGAGAATAGGAAGCACTTATTTTGAATGACATATTTTCCATACAGAAATATTCAGGAGCAATTTGAGATGGAAAAGCAACAAGTGCAAATGAGTTCACTATACTGAAATGTCACTAAGGATAGCAGTGATGGTTCCATCCCAGTTAGAAGTGGGTCATTACAATTGCTGTTGTCACAGGACTGAACCTGATGGGGACCTGAATTAGTGTCCTTACAAGAGGCAGGGGTTGGAACTTCATTCCATGCCCCACAAGTATGTGCAGATGTGGTCATGCAGAAGTCAGAGATGACATGCACTATAATTGATGTTATATTCAACAAAACCATACAGTGAAACCTTAATATAATTTCATGGTTTTTTCTTTTTCTTTTTGTTTGTTTGTTTGTTTGTTTGTGAAAACAAGCAAAAGCCCTACAAAATTAAACTAGATTTACAGGTCACATTGTGCTATTACAAACTACAGACAACTCTTTGGCTATACCGGTTGAAGGGGCTGACAGCCATTCTCTGGGAAGTTGTTTCATCACACAAAAGTTAAAACTTCCCTTGCAGGTCCTTTGTCCTGTTGTGAGGCTCGGGTATGCATGTTGTCATGGAGTTGCTTTAGATGCAGACTCACAAAACCATTTATTAAATAAGAAAACCCTCCTGCAAGCATGAAGTCATATCAACCTCAATCCAGAATAATTCATTCTCCAAAAAAAGTGACCTAAATATGCAATTAAACTTTCCAATGTATTCCTCAGAATACCAATACCTGGATCATTTGTTGTTCTTCATAACTTGATGATGATTCCATGACAAGATAATATCTGTGTGTATGAATTACACTGTATGATGATGAACAGGTGTATGAGAACCTGACAAGAACCAGCCCTATGCATGGACTTTAATAATTTCTCAGCAATAATTGCATTTTGAGACACATCAATAAGTTGATTTTTCATCCCTTTATCACGATCCCCATAGGTTTCATAATTCAAGTGTTTTTAAATCAAATTGTCATGGATTATGCCTTGCAGATGTCAACTATTGTATCAATACCTGTCAACGACACCCACAGTCATATCAAACAAGATTGTTGCCTTTGGTGACCTGTACTCCATGACAATATAAGTTACAATTTGCAACATTAGTTCAAAACTAAGTAATAAAGTAATAAACTAAGTAAGAAAATATTCTGATAAGGTCAAAAATTAATCCAACCTATTAATTTTCATTTTTCTAAGTGCAGTACTACTGAAATAGACATGTTTCACCTAATTTCATTCAATATTTCATCCAAACATGTCAGAGTATAATTTTTACATTGCAGAACATTTATTTTGATCTTTTTTAACCAGCTGTGAATCCAAAGCTCTTATACTAATAATTTTCTAACGATTATGTCATCAGTATTGTCAATTGCCTTGTGAGTGATCCCTAAGAGGCTGATAGAACACAGGGTGTATATCACAATGTTATCAGGACACGTGTATAGTTAAGTCTTTTTATGCTATCAGCACTATTTAATATTCTGTGTATGTAAGTCTGACACAAGATTTACATGACCCATATTGGGCAGCAGTAATTAAACAACAAGCTGACAGAAATGAGCCAGACACAGAAGTCCTTAATCACCCACACAGCCCACTCCCTATGTCTATGATTCTTACATTTTTACCTAAAAGTAAACTAGTGGATGTGGGGGGAGGAATAAAGTGAAATTTTGCAGTGACACCATAATTCAGGAAAAAAGGAGGAGGTGGATACCTGGAGATAAGGAGTATACAGGGATATCAGTGGCCCATCATCCATACACTGATATAGATATAGGAGATCTGGCTCAGAGAACTCACCCAGCTTTACTTCCAGAAAGTGAAGCAAACACTCAGCTAGTGCTGCATTCCTGTTCCAGAACTTTGTGTTCAGGTGCATAGCAGAGCTTGTGTAGTATAAAACTACCCAGTGTACATCTGCAGTGTTGTTATTTACACTCTTATTTCATGAAATCTATTTCTAGTCCTGCAATTGAAAGCCTGACATTCAGCCTTAATTAATATGAGTTTTATTTATGTCACCCTTGAAGTCTGTCCATGAATATGGGAGCAAGGTAAAGAGGGAAGGAATTGAGAAAGATACTGAAACGGCATAACAAATCCAAAAAAAACACATGCAACCCACTATAGACATATTTTTAGAGACTGATATGGTGGGAGCACTTGCTGCCACACCACAACAGTCTGATCTAGGAGGAGAGTTTCCAATTTGTAAGCATAAGGCAGCCTTGCAATCCTGCCTACCATCAGATGGTCATGGGCAAACAAGTGGGGACATCAGGCCTGAGTATAAAGCTGTCAGCATAAGACCAAGGCATTGGCACACACAAGCATTCCTGCTCTTATCATCCTCCTTCAATTACAGCTCCAAGTACCTGGTTTGGTCCAGACTTCCTCTGCCTCCAAATTAAAAGTTGTTTTTTTTTTTCACTCAGTCATGGAAATAGCACACTGCTATATTAGGAAGCAAAAAGCTGATTGCCCGCAAATAATAGAATTACATATACACATACATATACATAGATATTGTGTGTGTGTGTGTGTGTGTTTACATATTTGTATAAACAGATAAATGCCCTTCATGCCTTATGGTCACATAATGTGACCAAATAATTTTGAGTTCTGAGATCTGAAAGCAATTGTGGTTGTGTCTGCCCAGGAATAAGCAGCAGTGACTGGCCCTGAAGTTTGTGACACTCAACCTGTTTTGCTGCCCTCTTAATTCAGATCAATCACCTTCACAGGCCTGTGGAGCTCTGAACTGGTACATAATTATTTTACCCACACACGTTTGTTAAAAAAAAAATCTGTGAAAGAGTAACTTGTCCTTGCAAGCTTGACACCAGTTCAGGACTGGTCTGCCCCACAGCCACCTGAGGCTGGTGCAGGACATGAGGGCAATGCTACCACTGTGCTCTGTGCCTGTGACACCAGGTCAAAATGTGCTTTGCACCCTCAGACCTCATCTGCATGAGATTTGAGTTGCAGGATGAGCTGGTGGAGCACAGGATTGACTGGCTTTCCCTCATTTCAGTCCTCAGAGGTTACTTTCAGCGTGATGGCAAACAGCACCCTGAAATCTGCCCAGCTCCTGGCTCATCCAGTGCAGGCACTGCTCCAAGTGAGGAAAGGTGTCTGTAGCAATGTATCTGCACAAGTTAGGCCATTCTGTGTACCAGCCAAACTGTTTGTAGGCAACAAGCCACCTACAGTCTTGTTTTCAGGGTTCTCAGGAATTCATCAAGGTTACTGAGACAACAACAGGACAGAAAAATAGAAAGGAGAGCCTGGGAACTTGCTTACAGAGAATGCAAAACCTAGATAGAAGACACAGGACGTGCTGATGGACACTTGACCAGTCTGGTGTCCTGAAGGATCTGTGCCTGCCTCGTGGACAAGTGGCACAGCCAATCCAGAGACACCTGCACGTGTGGACAGCAGTGCTAGAAACTGTAACTGGGATTTAATGTAAACAATAAATTGGCTCCTGTTGAAATCATATTGGTTCTATTATTCAGTTGCCCAATTTTCCCCCTGCAGGTGTAACACCATATCTGCACTAACACTGTACAGGTGTGATTAAAAATGGGCATAGGGTGGGAACCAGCAGCTGATAGAACATCCTTTTCAAAGTGAGCTTCATTGCTGGGACAGGTCTTTCAATTTCTTGCTGTCAAGTTGAAACTGATGCAAATGTATATTTCCATGTTATTAAAGACACCTCAATCTATATTAATTGAAACAGCATTTTAGCATTTTGCAGGCCAAAATTAAATTTCAGTTTAAACCAAACAGTCAGCAACAATTGGCTCTCAGTCTGTATTCCCCAGTACAAGGGTAGCCAAATCAGGTGGTTCTGCTTGAGCAGGCAGGTTGAACCAGATGACCCGCTGTGGTCTCTTCAAACCTCAGCCATTCTGTGATTCTGTGGTTCACTGACAGGGCACAGTTTGGTTATCTACCACCTTGCAGTTCATGCCTGGAGGTAATGAAGTGCACTGACACTTCGTCATCATACCAGGCAGAGTGTATATAATTCCCCTCTCCCACAAGAATGGGGAGAGAGCCCTGAAAAGCTGTCTGAGGCTGGGCAGAGGTTTGTTGTCCACTCCATCCAGATGTGCCAGAGAGTTCCCAGCTCACAGGACTGCAGGGACAGTCTGCAGCAGTCTGCTTAGGAAGTCCCACTGTACTGTGCTATTTAAGGCTTCTCCATTTAGCAAAACCTTTGTAGCCAGTTTTGCAGAAAAGCGAGTCTGGCAATGTTTATCACAGTCACCATAGCCTGTGCAGGGCTCTATCCTGATTAGTTTCTGATAGCTTTGGATTTCATGTCTGTTTTATAAATAAAATAAAATAAATAAATAAACTTTGCTGGTTTTGAAATAGTTGGAATTGTTGACTTACATAAGGACATATTCATTATCATACATCCCTGACAATAAATAACCAGACTGCTGGCCTCAAAGGAGATGGACACAGCAGTACAAACATTGTTTCTATTAACACTGGCTGGAGATTTTCCAGTTGATTTTCTTTAGAAAACACAGATCAGATAA
>WEIU01005378.1:0-26968 GCA_013389925.1 Aegithalos caudatus | reverse complement strand
AAAAAAAAAAAAAAATTATTTGGTTATAGATTTCAGTGGAAAACTAGTGATGCCTTTTATGTGATAGTCCTGTGTGATTTCTGTTGCATTATGTTTTTGCCTGAAAGTTAAGCAGTAAAAAATCAAACCAAGATGTCTTGTTGTAATCAAAATGGGAAACAGGGCCTTTTTCCAAATAATATATTCCATGTAAAGGCATTCTTAGCATTTCCAAAATTAAATACTAGAAGTACTTAATTTTGTAATAAATTAAAATCTTTTGAATTTTGATGTTGAGCAAGGACAAAAGGTAGGACTAAGGTCTGAAATTTCTTCCCATGAAGATTTTTTTTCTGGATTGAAAACATAATGCAACAAGCTGTGGAATAAATAATTACTCACAAATTGTTTGCAAAGAAGATCAACAGGGCTTTCCCAGGACTAGAGGAAGTTAGGGGCAATGGGTCACGGGTACAAAACAGCTACTTAAAACATCTTGTTTCACTATCTAGATGACAGAGATAGCAATGGGGAAAATAATTTCTT
This sequence comes from Aegithalos caudatus, assembly GCA_013389925.1. Lineage (NCBI taxonomy): Eukaryota > Metazoa > Chordata > Aves > Passeriformes > Aegithalidae > Aegithalos > Aegithalos caudatus. The sequence goes on along the minus strand of WEIU01005378.1, from coordinate 26,443 downwards.
TTCCTGTAAAATGGAATTCTTGATGAACAAGAACTGCCTCTCAGCCCAGAGAGGGAATATTCATTATAGTGATGCACAACCATCACAGGAGAACAGGAATACTTCAGAGTTCAGCATAAAACAGACCAGCAATGGTCTCATGCTGGCCTAGTGTCCTCTTGTCCACTAAAGAATTAGAACACCCCCTTTTAAAATCTCTTTTTTGTTGTTGTTGTTGTTTCTCCAAAGAGAGCGGTTCAGTTGAGGGAAGAATCCAGCCTTATCAGAAAGAGGAATTCTTAGGTAATTCCTAAGTCCTTTGGAAAATGACGGGAAGCATTGAAATAATATTCCAGGCAAATTTAGACATTCTTTTACCTTGATTATCTTTTGTCAGCTTGGGGATCTGTTGGCTCATCCTTTGCTCTTGTGAAGATATTGAACACTAGTACACAGATATTCAATGGAAATTAACATCTGTCCTTTGGTTTCAATATCTTGTCAAATATTTAAGATTATTCCATTTCATTTGAAACAGACGCTGGGGGCTTTTAGACTCCTATGGCCCAGACCCAAAGGAAAAATCAGTCCTTAACTTCTACTGCAATATACTGGAAATGGAGGCCTGCTGATTGCACTCCTTGAAAGGACAGAGGAAAATATTTTAGTGAGATTAAGGAGCTGTGTCCCATTGGAAAAGTTTTCTTTTGCCAGTATTTTAATATCAGTTGATCTGGGGATCTTTCTTAGGTACTGTCTGGCTCCATTTTGATCTACCCAGAGCTGCCTTCATCTCCCAAGTGGAATTTGCTCCATTTCTACACCAGGGTGAAATAACTCCACAGCTCTGAACACCTAGCCATCCCTTGAAGCAACTTAGTCTTATCTCTGCATTTGTGTCACAGTTAATTCTTAAAAATTCATGCAATAATGAGTTTCATATCTACTTTTATTATGTAAATAGTTAATTTGCCTTTCTGTTCTAACATTGCCTACATTGGTGGTAGGTATCCAGCTGGCAACAGAGACCATTTCCTGAGATAATTTTACAGAGATTTGTAGAACTGCAGCACCACCACTGTGCAGCCTCCAGTCCCCAACACCCCTCATCAGGATGAAGATGTTGATAATGAAACATAATTACACAAAGAAAATCCTTGAAGGACTCAACAGTCAAAACTGTAAGTGAGAAAAATACCTGGAGCCTATATGTTGACTGACTCTGCATGTGCAAATTTAGACCTCAGTTTAGATGCCTGAACTCTCTTTAAGGAAGTCCACAAGGAATCATGTTCCTGACTTTTTGCTTTGGGTGTCCCATATTGCTGGACATGGCACAGGTCCCATCTCTCCCAATGGTACAGTCCTTCCAAGACTAAATTTCTTTCTTGTTGTCCAGTAATGCACCAAGTTGCAGTTGGGTGTACCAAGCCAGAGAGAAGCACACCTAGGGCTGTGCCAGCAGATGGTGAGATCCTAACCTTCTTCAGCTCTTTTCCATCCATTCTCCCCCAAAGAGTGAACATCCACCTCTTCTAGCACCCACAACTGTGTGTCTCCTGTCTGAGCTATCAAGCTCACACTCATGTCCAAAATACAGTATAGAAGTATTTACAAAAATCTGACTCTGTCTACCTAAAAGCTGAGTATTCAAAATTGAGACTTCTGGAACTGATGATTATAATCTTTGCAAGATTTAATATGTAGTTGAGAATTTAGGAAATTAAATGGTAAAATGTTAACATTCTTAAAAAAAAAAATAAAAAAATAGAATGTTCCTGCAGCTGGTCTGTAGTTCTTGAACTGTGTGCAAGTGGCACAATTAATCAACTTTCATGTAAATGCTAGAAGAAATAATTATCTACTTCTGATTTGTTGGGGCTTTTCTTTTGCTATTTGTAACGACTGTGTTACTCACACAGGACTCCAGACCTATTGGTAATAATCTCTTCAACAGACCAGCTATGTTTGTTAATATTTGTCTCTGCCTGTTCATAATACAAGACAAAATTATGTTGACTTTATGGATAATTGCCAAGCTGAAAAACCCAGGAATTATTACCCTTAAAATCAGTACCAAGGGGCTGAAATTATTAATTTTAACAATCTTTGTTTTCTTGAGCTCTTATCAATATCAAAAGCAAGATCATTTCTACCTTCATACTCATCTGTGAGAAATGAGTGGCTTCACCCTTGCTGAACACAGGCTCTGGTGCCTCCCACATTTGCTTTCTTTTTCCCAATCCCCAATTAGCAGTGGATAAAGAATATTTTCACTTAAAATTAATAACTCATCTTGCTCTTCTGGGGAAAGGAAAAGGTCATAAACTACATTTCTGTCTTTTAATAAAAAATGATTTTTATGTAACCTTGGTTACAGCTGGCATTCTGAAAACTCAATGCTGTACAGGGATTTGGCTCCATTGGGGTAATTCTAGCTGCATTGAGAGAAAGAAGGGCCACATTCCAGTGGACCTTGGTGTTTCAAAGTAATGTGGGAGGTGGCTCATGAGGCAGCTCATCAGCTCAATGGAGGCTGGTGTCCTCAGTACACATCTTGCCTTGCCCACACCACAGCTGGGAACCTCATGGAATTCCAGCCTGCTGCAGGGACTTCAGCATGGCTGTGTCTTCAGTTGTCCTTTTTCCTTTCTTTGTCACTCAGTTCTGTCCCTGAGGAGAGTGGACCACATCTCCAGCTTCCAGCAGAGAGAGGAACCAAATATCACAAAACTGATTTGCACCATGAAACACATTGTGGTGAAGGCCTGACCCCTCTGATCTGAAGTCTCCCATTTGCCACCTGATTTAGGAAAAACCACAAGTACCTCACCACCTCACCATTTCCTACTTAGCTTTTAGTCACCTGGATTTAAGTAAGGTCCATGCTGTTACACTAATCAATTATTTTTCTCTTTTAACTCTAGTGTGTCTGCACAATGCAGACAATAAAATACAGGCAGAAGGAGCTGCAAGATAAGAAAAGGTAGAGGTTTGAACATTTTTCACATTAACTCAATTGCTTTATGTCATTTGAGAAGATAACATGATTTTTCCTCTGCTAATAAAACTGAGGCCTCAGAAATCCCCAGAACAGAATGGTTTGTTCAGCCTCAGCCATGGTCTTTTTGCTCTGGGAAGAGCAGATCCCCCCAAATGGAGCCAGCTACACTGGTTGGTGGGGAGCCAGAGCAGGCACACCCATAGACAGACACTGTTTCCAGTGTCCAGCCACAGCATAAAGTAGTGACTGTCCTTCCTGACCACATCCCAGAGGGAGAGGCTTCCACCCAAAATCACTCCTTCAGCCCAGTGAAGCCCAATGAGGTTCTGAGCACAATCAGAGCTATCAGCCACATAATGTCCCAAACCTTTCAATCCTATAAATTTTCCAAATGCTTACATTTTTTTTACAGGACATATGCTAAATTAGAGTTTGAATTCAATTCATACCATTTTTTCTTTGGTTTGCACAATGACTGTATATGGCCTACAGCATTTATGGGTGCTTCAAAACTGACACATTATGAACAGCACAAAGAGCACACTGAGCCAGGATCTGTGCCACAGTGAAAAAGCTGTCATTTTGGCAAATAAGGAAGGTACAATGTTTGAGTGATGCCTTGTAAGGACTTTTGGGTGCCTGAGGGATTTAACAGGGAATTTTGGATACCTTCTAAGAGTAGAATGAAAGAAATCACTGAAAATTCAGGTTCATTTTATGAAATGGAAAATAGAAAATAGTCCAAGGATACATTCATTGTTATTCGTGGATATTTCATTCTATTTTGTGATATTATTTTAATCCTTTAAAGTACTTTTCAGTGTCCTGCTTCTGTTTGTTCCATATCATTCCATGACTAATCAGGGCTGTTGCTTCAGAAATAGACTTACAACATAAGGAAAATAGGATCTAGGGGATTAAACAGAATTCCACTTGAAGGCCCATTTTAAGGTAGTACCCCCAAAAATGTATCTATTCCCTATGCATAAGGCCCAAGCATCCACATAGGCAGTTATCTTGAAAATGTAAGTGAGAGTACCTGGAGATTACATAGAACATTTGTGCAAGCTGTTTTTGGAACTCTTTTCTCTGAATAGAGCACATGGACCCTAATCCACCAAAAGACAGTGCACACTGCTTAATTCTTGACACATGAGAATTTCCCACTGCATGGTGTACCTGGGCAGATCAGCTATGTAAGCTTCTGAAAGCCTTTAGTGAGTAAACAAAGAAGTTCTATTTGCTTTCAGCAGGACTGCACATGTGCCTCACATATTAACTTAAGTACTGTACTGGAGCTTTTCACTCCCAAGATGCGCTCTGGTTTTTTCCTCGATCTGGGAGTAGTTTAAACAAAAATATTCATCACTTTTAATTCTTTATGACAGCCAAGTACCAAACAAAACAAAACAAAACAAAACAAAACAAAAACTTTAAAAATAATTAACATTAAAAATAATTAACATTTTGCAGCTGAAGTTGCAAAATCTGGTTGAGGACTCAAGGCAAGGTAGAAGAAGATGGTGCTAAGTATTCAATGAAGTATGTTATACTTCTGACAGTAAGTCTTTAGCCTTGCCCCAGCTGCTTTTACCCTGAAGTTTCAGGTGCTTTCATGTGATGGAGCCTGCAAGGACAGGGTTTGGGGAAGGCAAACCTGCAGCAGGCTCAGAGACAAGGCCTGCAGCAGCAGTGACCAGCAGCAAGGGTCCCTGATGATTTCCTGCTGACAGAACTGTATTTAGGTGGTGCACGGGCAAAGCACCTCTTTCCAAAGGCACCGCATCTTTGGAAACAGCCTTCAGCTTCTCTCCTGGCAGCACAGACTGACAGAGCCCTGGGGCCACCAGGGCACTGAGTGATGACTTCTTTATTATACACATGCATATCATCTTGTGTTGAGTACAGATCCCAGCTCAGAGACTGCACATGACAGGATAGCTTGTAAGGACTCAACCAACAAATGACACTTTCTTCAGGGCACAGATGTTGCCATTTGCTTTTCAACACTTCCCTGTAACTTAATACACATGGTCTGGGTTTATTTTGAAATATAATATCAGAGCATAAAGTTTACAGCTGTTCTCAGACCCACTTCCAGGAAAGGACTCTGAGTGTTCACCCCACACTGCCAACCACCTCTGCCCTGTGACTGCTAAATTTGTTGTGCCTCAACTCAAGCAGGAAGAATATGTATTGGAAGAGTCAATTTTTCCTGCTGTTCTCTTGTGAATGCTAGGTACAATATCTGCAAAACTCTCTTAGAATACAATAACTCACCTTCCTCCTAACAAGAAAGAGTATTAAATATTTGATGGATAAATTATTTTTGGTTCAGGTAGAGCCTGTTCTTCCACTCCATCACCACTCTAATGGGTTTTTCAAATTAACTGACCAATATGGCTTTAAGGCTCTGTTTAGGTGAAATAGGTATAGATCTACACCTATCTTTGAAGCCAAAGGAAAACAGCTCTGGACTTCTAGAGCAGCCTGTCAATTGCCTGCCTGGGCAAGGAGGGTACCAAGACAGAGTAATATAGAACCATAGAATGGTTTGGGATGGAAGGGACCTTAAATATCATGTAGTTCCAAGCCCCCTTCTGTGAATAGGTATAGGAATTAACAACTCCAACAGACAGGGACACCTTCCACTAGTCCAGATTGCGCAGGCCTTGAACACTTCCAGGGATGGGACATCCACAAGTTCTCTGGGCAACCTGTTCCAGTGCCTCATGACCCTCACAGTGAAGAATTTTTCCTAATATCTAAATTAAACTTACTCTTGCTTAGTTTGAAGCAATTCCCCCTTGTCCTGCACCTACATTCTCTTGCATAAAGTCCACCTGTAGATTTGCTGAGGGTGCACTTGATCACTCTATGTCATTAATAAGGATATTAAACAATACTGCTCAACATGCAGGCCCCTGAGGGTCACTGATGTCCATCAGGAGAGACTCTGACCCACTGACCATTACTCTCTGGATGCAACCACTCAGCCTGTTTCTTCTCCATCCAACAGTCCACACAACAAATTAAGGCTTTATTTGATAAATGACATCTCTAGGCCTTTCCTTGTGCACTGGTGTATCACCCTGTCCTTGAAGGCCATGAGTGTTGGTCAGGCAGGACTTGACCTTGGTGCAGCCGTGCTGGCTGTCCAAAATTACCTCCCCGTTCTCCACGTGCCTTAGCACAGCTAAGATCTGTTCTGGTCTTCCCAGGTACAGAGGTCAGGCTGACAGGTGTAGTTCCCAGGTGTCCTGACAGCTGTAGGCTTCTGCACACCTCAGAGTGGTTGTTTGCATGCTTCAAACATTGGCCTCTGGCTGCACATTAAGGTCAAGCTTTCAGTTTGTGTTCTGAAGAGACAAAGTGTCCATTTTTAAGGACACCTGCTGTCAAAATATAACATAAACAAGTTGGCATTCCTGTGCCTCCCAGAGTGCCCACAGGTCCTTGCAATACTTTGGGATATTGCAAGAAGTACTGTATTCCGCAATCAGAAATGAAGAAATTTGTGTACCCCTAGATCTATTAAAAAAGAAGGAATGGAAGAGGAGGAAAACAATTCCAAACAAACTCTCAAAATGACTGCAATTTACAAACCCCACCATTTTTAATAAGTAAAGAAAGGATACAAAGTGCTTTCTGTTGTGGTACTTTCAAAGCTGCATGATATTGTCATCTTATTCATGTTCACTACTGCTTAGGATGATCATGCTTAAAGAGAAGGTAGAACTAAAAAAAGAAGCACCATCAAGATAGAGACACACTGAAAACCAGGACCAGTCCCTTGGCTTGTGTATCCAGAAGCAGCCTACTCACTGATTAGAGCTGCTGGACCAACTCTGCCCTGGCTGCCTCATCAGGACTGCCAACATACGAGTGCTCCTGGAAAAGGAGGAACATCCCCCTGGAGCCAGCCTGGCATCAGTTCAGTCAGTGGGTGTGGTACTATGCACAACAAACCACAAGGATAAAGTTGTCAGTGTCAAGGCTCTACTCCGCAATGATTCAGGACATTTGATCTTCAAGAGGGGCAAACTGTGATGACACCAATGAGTGAAGATGTTTTGCATCAGCCCACAGACCCCACCAGGCTTCCTGCAATGCTGTTGCTCCAGCTATCATGTTCTCCCAGGCTGGCATGGAGAAATGGCAGGCCCAGCATCCAGTTCTCCACATTCACGTTGGGTTTCTGTGGCATTCCCATAGACAGTCTGGCCTTTATTTCAATAGTACATACATATTATTTTGAGCCCTGTGTTTTCCTTGCTGGCTACTCACTCCACCCCTCCTCACACTATATCACAGTTCTTTCCTCCATTATCTGCTGCAAGAACCTCATTTGTCAAAAAGACAAGATCTTCAGGGATGTAAGGGAAGAAGGTCATCAACACTGCTTTTGTCTCACCGTTTTTTTTCTTGGAGGGAAGCCAGGGTCCAGCTAGACATGAAGAACATGGCTAGTTCTTTAAACAAATTTTAAAATAAATGTTGGTCAAGGGCACAGTGCCCTCATGTCAATGAAGAGTGGCCCATCCTGGAAGGAAACCAGATATTTGAGGATGCCACTACGTCTACTCCCTGCCAAAGGCAGCCACTTGCCTTGGGTGCTGCAGGTGCAGGTGCACTCAGCCCCTGGCTACTGCTGGGAGCAGAGACAGTACCAAATTGCTGCTGGTGTACAGGACTTGAGCATAGAACAGAGAGAGGCAGTTTGGGGATGGCCAGCTAGAGCTGACTGTGCTGGAGTGAACCCCAGCCCTCACAGCACCTGGGCTTCCTACCATGCCAGATCTTTGGCCTCCCTTCTCAACTCTACACCTGGACTGCTGATTTTTGAGACTCACTGAAAAAAAAATGTGGCCTTCTTGACAATGTAGGAGCTGAGATGCTTTGTAGAGCTAAAAGATTTTAAAAACTCCCTGCCTTGATCAGGTCCCCCACATGAGAGGTACCCCAGATACCCACATGAGAGGTACCCAGGTTCCCATAAACTACAGCAGCATCACCTCCTGGAGCAGGATGTAAGCAGGGAGGTGTGGGCTCATTCTCCAGGTGCAAATCACTGGACTGATCTGCTGAGGTAGAGCTGAGCATTCACCTCATCTCTAACAACTTTTTGAAGCAGTAATTTTTTTTTCTTATTTTTCATCCAAATTCTTCCAGTATCCAGTGCCTTCCTGGAGTGGTGCAGTGAGGCTGAGGGCTCAGAAACCAGCACTTCCCAAAGGAGCACAGCCCCAGGGCTGGCAGATGGCACCAGCAGAGACTGCATGCAGGAAAAGGAAGGATTGCAGAGCTCATCAGTAGGTGCCAGCTGGGTGATGCTCTGCTCTGGCCAAAGGGCAGCCAGAACTAAAGTCACACCATAATGGTCTCTGTGAATATTTAATGCTCTCTTGTTTAGAACTGATTATTGCAGACTTGCAAATCAGACCTGCTCCTATCAGGTTTTAAGTGTACAATACTGTGGCAAACCTCACAGCTCTGAATCAGCAGGGAATGGGTACAGCAAAAATGGAGAGAATTTATACTAGTGGTGGGGGCAGATATGCTCCTGCACTAGAGTTTGGGGGACCCCATGCAGAAAGGAGATCTGGATGGTATTTTGGCAGCAACAAGAAGCCAGCAAATCAGCTCCATGCTGTGCCCCACTCTGTGTCATTAGTGACAGCCATGCCACTGCTCAACATCTTTAGAGTCATAGAATCATTTAGGTTGGAAAAGACCTCTAAGACCATTGAATCCAATAGTTAGCCCAACATTGCCAAGTCCACCACTAAACCACTAAACCATGTCCCCAAGCAGCACATTTGCTTGTCTTTTAAATTTGGAGAAGGTCCTTCTCCAATCATCTCCATGCAGTGTTGAGTGTGGCATGCACTGCCTATTCTTTGTGCTCCCCAGATCTGAAGGATTACCCAGTCCTTGTTATCAATGTCTGAATGGAAAAGCTATGCAGTAGGTATGAGTCACAGAGACAAGGTAAAAACTAACTGGACAATTTAGAACACCAGCCACTTCCTGACGACAAGATGAAATTAATCAGGTTGCTTGATCACTATTGTGATTGCTAACACAGAAATGTATGTATATTGCCTTGTTTTGCCTCTATTGTCCAATCTGCCCTGGGGCCATATAATTTGCAGGTAATTAAGTTCAGCAAAGATTGTTGAAAAACAGAAAAGGATGACAAGCTAACTTACTTTTATTCATCTGCCAATGAGGCAATAGTATAATTTTACACTTACCTTTGGAAATGTTTCCTACAGACTCATGCTAAAGGAAACTTAACTATGCCAGAACCTAAAGGGATCCCCACGCCTCAGAAGGGGTCCCCATCCCTTAGAAGAATTTCGTGTGGGACGAAAAATCACTTAGGAAAATCACCTCCTCACTTCTTTGGGTAAAAGGCCATTCAAGTCTAGTATCTCCCCACTTAAGTCTTTAACTCCTGCAGAAGCTAAAGAGGAGGGTGCAATTTTGGGTGCAGGGGAAACATGTCTAGAAGGTCATTAGAGGGAGAGAGAAGGAATATTCTTCTTTATGATACTGATTAGGATAACACAGAGTTTGGACTAATCCACACTGACGTACAAGAACTCTCTTCAAAGAGGTCATGACATGGTGTATCTATGCAGTAAAACTAGCTGAGCATTTAGTGGCTTTCTGATCAACACACGAAAAATTTTCAAGTTTGAAGAGTTTCCTTAAGAAAAACACAAACACAAACATACAAAGAAAGCCCACCTTAGTCTTTTGAAGGAAAAAATAATTCAAACTATTTAAGAATCACAACCACGAATGTGCTCTTTGATTTTCAAGTTTAATAGCTAGCTGAATTTTGTGTTATTGTAAAAATCACTACTGAAAATTTCTGAAAATTTAATTAAAATATTCAAAAACAGGAGTAATAATGTTTTAAAAATAAAATACTTAGCTCTAGTACTATTGAAGTTTACCTCAAGGCATAAAGGAACTTTCCATCAGAACTTTTGTCTTCTTTGTTATGAGAATATAAAGTATTCATACTTATAATAGAGGTCCATCTATCACAGTACCCATTCTGCTTGTGGCTATTGACAGCTGTCAAGGGGAAATATTATTCTTTTTGAGCTTTTACCCACAGTCCAGCCATGATTTCCTGAGCCAGAGATCATACCCAGGGCATCAGAAAACACACACTGAAACTTCTCATACCTTAATAGGGGGTTGGGGTTTTTTACCTTTTTTGTATCTGGACCATAGAACATCCTGTGGCTGACAAGTTCTCTCCATGTCCTCTGTGAAAAAGCACTACCTTGACATCAATTTTATGTTGGCTTTGTTTTATCTTTTACAATGGTTTCAAGAACCTTGTTTTTTCAAGAGGTGCAAAACATTTTTTAATACTAGAAATGTGTATTATGTATTCTGACATCATGACATCAAGATAATGTAAGATAAATTAGAATATAGTCAAATAACAGAGATTTCTTCCAATTTATAAAAACATTTTCTTTATTACTTTTATAATTCTTTTGTTTAATTCACCTTGTGCACAGAAAGACTACTGACTTGCTCCCTCACAAGCCATTTCTCATGGCCCAGTGCATTTGCACAGACCTGTGCTAAGATAAGTTGCACTTTGTGTGAAGAAGGTCTTTCTGAAGCCTAAAGCACATCTCAAAAAAAAGAGGAAAAAAAAATTAGACAAATAATTTTAGAAGGATGCCATGAAAACCTATTGAGTTAGATCAGATTCTGTTAAGGTCAGGATTTGACCTAAATTTTGCAACAAAGCATATCAAATATTTTTAAAAATGCATTATATTTACTCTCATTGCCTGCTACATCTTGCCAGTGTGTGGCATGAAGCCTTTGTGAAGGTTAGTACCAAGACAAAGCATGATTTTAAAATGTTCTGATTTTAATTGACTCAGTGGACAGGTTTCCAGAACTAATGCACCAGCTGCTTCAAATTAAATTGAGTTACCGTGGGGGCCCTAGTCCACATCAGAGGATAAGAGCATGCAAAACAGAATTGGAAAAACTGAGGTAGTTTGTGTTCCTGCTTATGAACAAGCAGACAATTCAGCAACTCAGATATCAGCAGCTATTAGTTTATTGGCAATTCAAGCAGTTTTAAAATAGCCAGGGAAATTTGTAACCAGACTACTACCACCCTCCCCTCCACAAAAAAAAATTCGGTTAACTGTGATTGCAGTAACAAGAGAGAGCCCAAGTGGTAAATTCCTAAGGCAGCTGTTAAACTGGAGCTGGAGAGGGACTGGAAGGCAAAGGTTGGAGGGTAGAGAAAGAGGCTTACATACATTGTCAGTCCCAAATATTTAGACCTCATGAGTCAGGATCATAAAGGTGACTTGAAAATGCTCATAAATTTGATGCTTTTAGCACAGATTTTAGTCTGTAGCTTTTGCATGTAGCAGAAGACCAGCAAACAAATGTTTCCTTAATGAATTTTGGAACCTCCCTCACTGCGCATCCAAGAAAGCTTTGGGAGAAAGATATAAATGCCAAAAGCTGAAAATATGTCCTGATCTAAATGGGCAATAATTGTCATATCAAAATAGGAGAGGTCCCACCACTGACTGTCATGGAAAAGCAGACAAAACCTGTATAAACCTTTCCTCCAGCCCAGTTAAGTGCCTTGCAGGAGTTGCAGTGTTTCCCTGAGGGATGGCTCAGGCCAAGGGCTGACAGAGGTCAGGGTGGTGCTGTGACACCTCTCACCTCAGAGCTGAAAGCTGTCCTGGGGGAAATCAGCAACGGCCAGGCTGGCTGCACTAAAGCACAGACATGCACCAGAACTAACAACACTGATCTCTCCAAACCCCTCTGCTGAGTGTGAGACCCCGACCTGGCCCACAGCACATTGCCCTACACTCTGTGGAGGTAGTGCTGGGAGATGGGGACATACCAGCCTTGGAGATCTTGAAGTAAAATATTTAACCATGCACTTGGTTGTGCATTTTGTTTGACTGTAGCTTTGGATTGCCTTTTTTGGTCTCATGTTCACTCAAAACCAGTAGGTTTCCTCTGTTAATTTCCTACGAGTCCTGAGACTGAACTACCAACCTTGCTGCAGGGACAGGGATAGAAGGGAGAGGAACAAGTCCCCTGCACTAACTCTGGTTTAGCCTATTTAGAGAATTCAGACTGTTGTTATGTCTCTTGACTAGTGAATTGCTGCTTTTACAGATAAAATATAAACAAGCTTGAAAAGAAGCATGAACATCTATTAGAGACAAGAATGCAAACTGATTTAAGAATCTCTGGTTGGCCCTATTCTAGAAATCTTATTATTTTTGTAAGTAAATTATGTGGCATTTCCACAGCCTCTGGACAATATCTACTGAAGTCAATTCTGAAGGACTGAGGATTTCCTATTTCAAAATTGTATATCAGTGTACTTTTCCAAGTGGAGTATAAAGTCAAACAAACCCTAGCCCAAACTTCCTGTTGCAGCCATGATTTTCAACCATTACAATATGGCAAGTTGGTACAGGCATTACACCAAGCAAAAAAACTCCCAAACTCCAAATTCCAAACTCTGGGTCTTGGAAACCTACCCTGAGGTCTGTTTCTAAGGACTTTCAGTATATAAAATTTTTTCCAAGCTTTGGGAGACTACTGGAATGCTGGAAGTTACACTGGTGATTCAGTGAAATCTTTAAGGGCCATTTGCAATTTTTTAATTTCCTTTGGGGTGTGCTACTCTCTTGGTGCAAAACCATGCCATTCCTACTAATAGTATGTGAGCAGTGCATTCACATAACAAAGCAAATGCTCCCCAGTGACTGGATCAGAAAGGGTCTATCCAGCAGTCAGAAGTTTGTCCATCCAATGTTGCAAATCACTTTTTCATGCCTGCAAGGTGCTGTTTGCTCATGGCTTGGGGTCATGTCTTCCAGGGATGCTGCTGAGTGCTGGGGGTCCTGTTCCAGCTGAGGAATGAGCCAGGCAGGGGCAGAAGGAGGTGCTGCTGTTTGTGTGCACTCTTCCACACTACACACTGTCCCACTGCTGGGAATGAGCACAGCCCTCTTACACCAGCAAATCAACAGTGCCTCAGCAGTGAGCTAATATTTTCAAGCTGTGGTAGTAACTAGTCTTTCCCCATTTCTGACACCATTACTGTGCATCCAGCACCCACTGCCCTTTACCATGCTGGCAGCAGTGATGCTGAGTGGCACACCACGTTGGCCAAAATCACTCATAAACAAGCCCTAACCATCCCTACTTAGGTCCTGGTGGCCACAATAAAGCTCTCACAGGCTAGATGGCAACAAGACAGCAGGCACAACATCTGCACACAGCACAAGAAAAATCTCTGACTTATTTATGGGTGAATGGATAAAGCCAAGAACCTACATATGTGTAACATAAACAAGCACACCTGTGTGCACACCCAAACACACTTGGGTGACTGAGTTGTCTCACTCTTCTGTTTCAACTTCCCAGCCGAGCAGTGCCTTCTCCCAATGTCTTTCCTATCTCTTATTCACTCTGCAGTTTATCTCCACATATACCTAAAAATTGTTATGTGCTTCTTTCTAAATAAAGACAGTAAAGAAGATTAAAATCCCCTGTTCTCTGGAAAGAGAATTATCTGAATTTATTCCTTGCTGAATCAGAGCAGCAAAAAAATCCCATTCACAGGTTTTCATATGCCAAAGTACAATGGGTTTATCACTGGTTTAATGCATAAAAAGTGCAATGGGCTGTAGTCCTCCTGCTGCAGCAGAGCAAGTGGGAATTTAATCTTTTACAGTGATGTCTTGTATGGAAAGGAGTCCTTGATTAACAGCTAGAATTTTACTTGTTCACAGCTAGTCCAGAAGTATTTTAGCACCCAGAAACTGGTGCCTGAGGAGGGGGGTAGTTCTGTGATAGTTCTGAAAATACTAGGTTACTGCTGAGACACTGTTGATTTGCTGGTGTAAGAGGGCTGTGTTAGTTTAGACCACAGGTGGGTCTAACTGCAGCAGAACAATTGCACAAAGGAAATAAGGTACATGGACAGCAGCATGCACAGGACTTTCTGGACACCAGGACTAGCAACTGCCTCGGGCAGCTAAAGAAGGAGAAACATATGAAAATGGGAACTAATGCAAAATGTTTCCAGCTGTGCTGACCACCTGCATGGCTGATGGTCAGGAAGCTGAGACCACCAGGGGCACAAAAGTTTTCCATCACCTTCACAACTTACTCCAGGCTTCTCAGTGTCACAGACAGGATGGAAGGCATCCAAAGGATAGGGGAGGAACTCTGCACATGGGAGGTGCAGGTGTACCCTGCTGAAGTCCATTTAGCCTGTTCTCTGCTACACCACCACTTCAAGAGTAGCCAGATCCTTGCATGCAGCAGTAAAACTACTAAGCATTTGAGTTTTGGTTTTTTGCTCAAGAATCTGGTCAGGTGCCTGTCGCTGTTGGACACGAGAATTAAGAGCTTGACTCCAGGTAGAAGAAAGATCAGAATTATTTACAGTTTTACACAGGCCGTTTATAACTTGCTGTGCTGAGGAACCATATAATTGGTCAGTAAAGACAACACTTCTCTTCACTGGTTAAATAATAGAAATAACACCTGTGAGAGGGTTGTATGAGAAACCTAGCTGTGTTATGAAGAGATAAAGACTGTTCATATTTGCTGTCCTTGAGAGGAAGGAATTCTCTCAAGGGAAGAAGAATTCAGTTACTACAGGCTGAAAAACTCCACAGACTTACAAAATCAGACTTACAGGTACCTAGATAGGTTTCAAAGGTGAGAGAAGACCACCTGAACAAAAAAGGGGCCTGAATGCCTTCCACCCAGCCATTACCACAGCAATCTGTTGGCACAGCAAGGCAGAGAGAAGTGTAATGCTGCTCTGCATCTTTTTCCCACTCACTGTAGAGGACATAAGAAAGGCAGTCTAGTTAACAGGAATAGTTTCCTCAATAATATGATAGGTGCTACTGCTAGTTTTTTCTTCCCTAAAGACAAAAGAATTACATAAGTTTGTGGCTCAGGTTGCCTTTTCTTATTGTTGCCTTTGAAGTGGGTTTGGGTTTTTTTAAAGGAATAATCCATCTCGTCACAGATAGAATGTTTTTTAAACAGGAATGGAAGAAGTAGGTTCACGTCCTCACATATCCTTTATCCCAAATCTGTTCAAGTTGCCACTCTCAACATGTGCTGCTCCATATTTTGAGGCCCACATATTCCACCAGAATTGTCAGAGGCAAGTGGCAGAGACTGTGCAAACCTGAATGAGATCTCTCAGAAACCTGATCTCCCCTCTAACCATCTCAAATGGCAAAGCAATTCTGAATGCTCAGCCCGAATGAGGGTTGAGAGAGAAAGCAGAAACAAGGGTCAGCTCCCCAGATGCATTAGCTGTAACATGCAGCCAGAGAGCTGCTAATCCCAACACAAAACCCGTGCACTATTTTGGGCCACAGGAACATGGGTGTCTGCATCATGTCTGCACTTTGGTCAGCCTCAAAGGCAAGTAAAGTGGCTTGCCATTGGCAGATCCTAATCTTGCAAATACTGCTGGTAACTACTTGCCTCACCTCTCAAGAGAAGCATTGACAGCCACATTCAGGAACCCTTCAGAAAGGCAGAAAACAATGTCATATCATGCTGATGATCAGACCATCTTGGGTATTGCCACTCAAATTCCCTACAGTTTCCAATATTCCATCTGGAGACATTCATTGGAAGGAATGCTCTGCTTTGCTATAATCTGTCCCAGAGTGGGATTTCACTGTGTTATGCCTGTTCAGAAGACTGGTTTATCTCAACCAGACTTATTATCAGACAGTGCATTTTACAATAATAATAAGACAGCAGTTAACCCAATTTGGCATATCTTGTGGCAGTCACAAGAGACACACTTCTTCAGGATAGAGAAGGCTTAAAAACAAGTTGTCCTTGTTTGGTGAGAGCTGCAGCTCCTTTGTTAAAGCCTGAATGCTCTGTCAAGAGGATGGGATTCATAAAACACATTCAGTCATGAAAGGAGCAAAGATTCCCTTTCAGAAATTGCTTTCAGAAAAGAAAACTACTCATAAAACTACTCACTCTCAGAAAAGAAAACTACTCACAGTAACAATGACTTTTTCCTCCTCTTTTTTCACTTTTTTCTCAGCAGACTATATAGCACACTGCACAAATGAAATGGAAAAAGATTCAACAGAAGAGGTAAACAGGGAAATCTTTAACTCCCAGAGTGGGCTGCTCCATCAGAGGTGAAAAGTTAAATGCACCCCGCAGCAATTGTTCAACTTATAAAGATTAAAATTAATGTCTTGGCAAGATACTTTCGGGAGTATTATGGAGAGTGATTAATGCAGTCTTCTTTAGCTGTCATTACCTCCCCCACCCACACCCCAAAAACTTGATCAGCTGCATTTCTTCCTTTTATTTTTATTATTTTAAGATTGTTATCACTATACTGATTTGACTGGTGCTTCTGACCAGAGAAAGAGCACAGCAATCATGCCTGTGTTCAGACAGACCTGCCAGCTATGGAGTAATGGATTAGCATGAGCAGAAAGGAGAGAACTGGAGTCACGATGTGCTGTGCAATTAAAGTAACTATCTACTCAAGACAAAGGCAAGCTTCACAGGCTTGAATTTCTATTCTTGTTAGAATATGTGGAACATATTCACAGTATGGGAAGCTTTGTCACTGCTTGCTGCTTTAAAGTAAACTGGGGAGCATGCACCTCTTTCCGTAGGGAAAACCTTTCTGATTTGGTCAGCAAGAGGCAGTCACATGAGTGATAGGTATTGTCTATGGGCTCACACGGGCTGTTTCACAATGGCTTTCTGCTTAGGAAACTGCCTCAAGAACTTCATGTGTACAACCAAAACCTCTAGTGTCCCAGAATTTTGAGAGTGCCTGGTAGTTTCAAAGGAGTGAAAAAAGGCTTTGGTAGCCCATCCAAGACAGATCTGTACCCTGATTTCACAGGTGGGCATTAGAGTAGGAGAAAGGTTCTGAAACAAAGAACTTAAGCATGTGGTCGTACCCCAAAACTGATGGTTTCCAGGGACTTGTTGGGATATTAATAAAGTTATAGAATCATAGAATTGTTTAGCTTGGAAAAGACCTACGAGATCATCAAGTCCAACAGTTATCCCAGCATTGCAAGTACACCACTTGACCACATCCTTAAGTGACACACCTACATGTCTTTCAAATACCTCCAAGGATGGCGACTCAGCCACTTCCTTGGGAAACCTGTTTTTCCTAATATCCAATCAGAACATCTTCTGCTGAAACTTGAGGGCATTTCCTCTTGTCCTGGTTGCCTAGGAGAAAGGGACCATTGTCACCCAGCTACAGCCTCCTTTCAGGCAATTGTAGAGAGTAATAAGGTCTCCCCTGAGCCTCCTGTTCTCCAGGCTAAACTACCCCAGCTGCCTCAGCTGCTCCTCAGTTTGTCCTCCAGACAGTTCATCTGCACTGCTGCCCTTCTCCATTGCTACTTCAATGTTATTTTTGTGATGAGGGGCCCAGAACTGGACAAAGGACTTGAGGTGTGGCCTGACCAGTGCTGAATACAGGGCGGAAATTCCTGCCCTGGTCCTTCTGGCCACACTACTGCTGGTACACACCAGGATACCACTGGCTTTCTTGGCCAACTGGGATCCTTAGGAAAAACACCTAGAGAAAACATGCTCTCTGGTTTCCAATGGGTAAATGGTATTTGGTTTGCAACCAATTCTTGTGTCTGTCTTGTCATTTCCCAGAAGAAATATCCCCACAGGACCTCATCAACCCTTCCTGCTACAGGAGCCAAGCAGGCTCCTTACTGGCCATCTGCTGATAACCTAGGCTACATCTGCAGAGCTTTGTTTGCCCCTACATAGACTGCCATGCTCTGTGCTACTCAGAAGCCTTCAGCTTCCTCTTCAGAAAGCTTTCCTGTGCCAATGAGGTGGTGTTTAGCAGAGGGCAGATCCCTCTCATAACCTTCACTGGGGCTGTAAGTTTGTTGGGCAGCTGATGTCCATGTCCGTAGGAGGTCAGTCCAGCTTTGGAAAAATATAAGCAGCACAAATATTATACATCTTTCCTAGGCATGTGACACTTTTTCTACCTACAATGTTAAAAAAGAGGCTCTTGTTTCAGTCAGCATTAACTTTAAATTTTGCCCTTTGGAGGTGTGTTGGTACATCAACACAAAACCACTGGTCGGTATATTAGACTTACTCAGATCTATGCAATGCCAGTGGTATCAACAGAAATGTATAGGTATGAATCATCTCCACAGGAATGGATAATGATTTCTGTATATTTAGACCTAAAGTCTTGTTTTTCATGCTGTTAATATTTTAGTCTCAGAAAGGATTTCGGTGACTCTTGCTAGAGGGTTTTATGCTTTATCTAGTTACAATGTTTTAGGACAAAAAAACCTCCCCAACCTTACAACAATCTGAACAAAATATTCATTATCCTATTGATAGATCTGCTTAATACAATATGTTGCTCTGTCCTCGGTCCAGCCAAGACATCTGTTTTCTTGGCTTTATGGTACTTAGCACAATGAATCATTTGCCTCTAGTCATTTGCTGTCCGGGTGTGTTATGCTGCCTAATTCTTAGGAAAATTCCACCCGGTCTCCTCCAGATAATCCAGCCATGCTGCACTCCTCACTCTGATAGCAGCAGCAGTGGGATCTGCCTACCTCCTCCTGCTCTCTCAGGACAAACCCCCAAGATCTGTAGTTACAAAGTCTCTCCTGTTTCCTGCACAAATTGCTCCTTCCCAAACACATGAAGCCTGTTTGGAATGCCTTCATGGAGCTCTCCTGGTCCCTATAGCTACGTAGGTATTAATAAAGGAAAAAAAAAAAAAAAAAAAAAGGAATAAAAAAAAACTACTAATAAATTGTGTCTTTCTCTGTTTCTCATAGCACAGCTCAGAGCTGCCTGTCTCTACAAAACAGCATGGTCCAATTTGAACCCACTTTGGGAAGTGCTCAGACTACCCCCTGGACTCAGGCACACCCCAGGGCTGTGCTCACTGTAGAAAGGACACACAAACACATGAGGGATAGGAGCCTTAGCTCCCCTGGGTTTTCTAGTCCATGAAAAGTAGCATCTGATGGGATGTAGCCAGTGCACATCCTAGCAGTCCCTGCTGCCTGCAGACAGGGTGGCTGGCTGAGGGTTCTCTCAGCAAAGTAGATAGTCTGGAGCGGGACAAGGTGGGAGAGCCTGGCCAAAATGCATTTGCATGCATGGCTAGCTTTCTTCTGCACATTAACTCCCATAAAAGATGCCTTTGTTTAAATTATCCAAAGCTGTGGAATGTCAGTGAGTGATGAGGTAGTGACCTATGGAACTGAAAAATTACATTTTATGGGCTTCATAATGGACCAGGATTGAACTGTGACTCCAGGTGCTGGGAAGAGAGTTGCTATGGGGCCAGAGTAGGAAAATCCTTCTGGCAAAGGGGACAACCTTGTCTATCCATGAGGATTTGTGGGAGTTTTCTATACAGGCTTAAAGCCCAGGCAGGTGAGGTAGAAAGCAAAGGCAACCCAGGGCTGAGAGCAGGCATCTTCTGGGAGGGGTGGCACAGGGGCTTGCAGCCTAGGCTCTAGCCTGAGGAAAGGCTCCCTTTCCCTTCACACCTCTCACATGGTTCTGGGAAAAGGCCAGGACTGCCCCAGATGAAGGACACCTACCCTATATCCATTCCCAGAAATCCCCTGCCATTCATAAGTGAGGGAGGCAAGAGGACCTACCAAAGATTAAATTTGGAACCCAAAGCCACTTGCATACCTCTCCTAGACAGAGAAACGTTTTGCTGCTCTCCCTGTGCCAAGTTGGTACATCCCAGGCATGCCCCAACTATAACACCACCAGGTTGGCACGTTTTCTTAGTAAAAAGCCAGAGCAGGAGACACACATTTCAGAGGGATCATGGCAGGACATAGGCCAGGAGAGGGGCCCCTGTGTCCCTTGAACTGGGACTTGTCATGAGAAGCCCACCCTAACACAGCTGTAGACACTCTGTGAGCTCCTCTCCCCGTGACTGCAAAGGCAATAATTTCAGTTTTCTGTTGCAGAGGTTTTTAGAGATCTTAACTATAAGCTCCTGGGGAGTTCCCAGCTGTATGTCAGGCTGATTGCAGGGCGGGATGCTATTTATAATCTATGGTATTAAGTGCTAGTGAGAAACAAGGGTAAATGTTATAGCACTGCTTAAGCAGCCTTCTCATATCAGCTGGCCTTGGGCAAATCTGGAAAAATCAACCTTTGGGCCTCCATCATGTATTCAAGCACCTGAAAATAAAGAGGGAGTCTCAGAGACAATAGGTCTTTGACAGGGCTGTTGCTGTTTTCTGTCTTTAAGTTCCTGCTGGTGCCAGGAACTTAAAACTCTAGTTTATATGACAGAAAATACCAAATACCTGATGACAAAGGAAAACAGTAAATCTAACAGTTCTGAGGTTTTTCTCAAGATGTTTGGGGAGCTTAATTCATTAAGTGATAAAACAGTTAACTCAGTATCTACAATATGAAAGCTTGGAGTACCACCAATCAGAAGCTGGAAAATAAACTGGACTTTTTTACACTCAAAGCCAGCCTGAACTTCAGGCAAATGTTCTCTTCTGTTTTAGAAAAGCCAGTTCTGCCATTGCTCAAAAGAACACTGGAGCACTTCTGGATAACTTGTGCTTTAAACAGTTAAGTGGCATAGCTCATCCATAGTTTTTTACTCAGAGACCACTCCATTTTGATCTATTGATTATGGAATTAAAATGTTTCTCTGTAAGAAGAGAAGAGAAAGAACAATCTGCATCTCTGGGGACCAATTCTGATCTGTTCAACCTGTGTTGCCAAAGGAAAGGGATGTCTGACCAAAGAGACATGTGACAATTGACCAATTGACACAGCTCTGCTGACCACCCTTCATCTGTTGGGAAAGTTCTTTGGTTCCCAGGCAGTGTTGTGCACTGTGGAAGGAGGCACTCTGTTATTTATTGAATACACAAATGAATAATCACATAAAACCCCTGGGAACAATCAGAGGCGGAAAAAAAAAAAAAAAAAAGAAGTGAGATTTTTGCCTTTGGACAGAGCAGCCCCCTCTGGCTTGAAAGTTGGGGTTTTTGTCTTTTCCAAAATATCCTTGCATATATAAACCATGATGGGACTTGCTGAATTCATCTATCTCAAGGCATTCATTTGTCCCTTCTCCCAATTAAACTTTGTAGAAAACACATGTAAATTATGCTATTAAACATTTCAAAAGCATTAATAATTCCTCATTTGGTCAGTTCCCTTCCTTCAATAAACTGTGTTTAGTGCTCAGCCACTGCCCTGCCCTAGGCTGTGGACATGAGAGAGGAAATCTGTTTTACTCTTTCCCATTTAAACTAGAAATTTTTAGACTGTGGCCAGTTTACCAAAAACTTTATTTCTAGATTGTTTCATGTAGGAGCAAAGACTGGGAAAAACCATTCTGTCTTGCAGAATATGATCCACGAGAGACAATGGGACTGTGCAAGCCATTTCATAAAGTGAAATTTTTTTCCTCTATGTTCTCGTTGGCAGGCTGTTCCAGACCAGTACAAATTGGAAACCTGAGATTAAGAGGTAAAAGAGAAGGGGAAAAAATATTGTATCACAGTATTGCTACTTTTTAAAACAAACTAATGTTCCCAGCCAGCTTCCCCAGGTCACCAATTTAATTCTCCCAGCTCAGTAGGATATTGCAAAGTGATTAGTCCAAATGCTTAACCTCAATTCTGGAAGCTGCATATTGCTTCTAAGAGGAAACAAAATTGACATTTTATTCAAGACTTTGTCTAGCACAGTATGACTTTCCTATGAAGTACTGACAAATGTCCTACTTTCCCCACTGATGTGGGGCACTTCCCCACTCATGTCTCTAAACCTTTTGCTATCCAAAACTGGTCAAAAAATGTCCTATTCCTTGGCCTTTTTCTTCCTTCTGACACTCCCTTGATTCCATGGGTACCACCAACTAGAACAGTTGTCATTTAACTTGGCTGGAGTTGTACTCTTCTCTCATTTCCTCCTTAGGTATGGTATCTACGATCTTCAGTGAAGTATATAATTTCTCAAATAAGAAATACTAAAAAAGTCACCCTTTTTCAGTATAAGTACATTAAATCTTCTAACTCCAATTATCCATACCTCTCTGTGTCATCCCTCAGCTGAAATATTTCACCATGAATAGTATCAAACCCTGGGATCTTTTCTTTTCCCATTCCTTACCCAGATATTAAATGGCAAAAGACTGTACTTTGTTGTCCTGTGGTCAGTGATTTGCTTCCATGTATCCCTTTTTCAGGGTCTTACCAAAAGGTCACTGAGAACCCATGCAAACAGTTATTTTTATGATTGTCTATTCTAGCAAGCCTCTGCTGCTTTTGAAGCACTCGGTTGGTCAGGTGCATTGAGTTGCTCAGACCACAATGCAAGTGAAATTTTGGTGATTTCTCTGTAGATAAAATATCCCAATCCACAAGATTGCCTGCTGTACCTCACTGCCTCAGTTTGCCCTCTCCTCTACAGAAAGCCATGCATGCACTTATCCTCATTTATAAGAACATAGCCTGAGAAGGTGCTGTCAGAATAAAAGGTTTTAAAAATAATTTACAGCTGTTCTGGAGTCTTCTTACAAAGCAATACAAGTTAATATGAGAAATATGTCTTGCTTTAAGTCTATCATCTATTTCATTTATTTTAGGGCTGCTGAATGAGTAATGTCTGTCTTCTTTGGAAGCAGAAGCCTCTAAAGGAGATCTGGAGGATCTACCATCCTCTGCAATTTTCAAGTGAAGCTCTGTGACACATCAGCTGGTATCAGTCATCTGATCTCCTGTAAAAGAGGCCTAAGATGTCTTTCTGTACTGTTTTCCTCAGTTTACCCTGATACAGCTCCTTTTTTTGTTTTGCTATGCTTCTTAAATGGTCATCTTGGCAAGGGCAACACAGTCCCTCTTGCTACTTAGAGACTGCAGTGATTTGTAGCTACTATTTACCCTAATATCTCTGGCTCTCTAAAACTCATATCTTTAACCTTTCAATTTCTCCTTTATGTCTAATATGGCAGTGTCTGCTCCATTCCAAGGTAATTGCTGTACTGGGATGTGTGTTTGTTTGTAAACATGAAGGACATTTGAGGGGAAAATGGCAGTTTGAGACTTAATAAAACTTTGGGGTCCTACTTGATCATACAGATTTTGCCCAGAACCTTCAGGGCAGCTGTGGAGGCTCTGAGCAGCACAAGAAAGATGTGGACCTGTCAGACAGAGTCCACAGAAGGGCCACAAAAATAATCAGAGAGATGGAGCACCTCTCCTGTCAGGACAGGCTAGGCAAGTTAGGACTGTTTAGGCTGGGGAAGAGAAGGCTCTAGGGAGAACTTACATAATTTTCTAATACATGAAGGGAGCCTACAAAAGAGCTGGAGAGGGACAGAGGGGCTTATTGAAAGGGCATATAGGGACAGGACAAGGGGCAATAGCTTCAAACTGAACAAGAGTAGACATAGATTAGATATTTGCAAAAAAATCTTTATTGTGAGGGTGATGAGGTACTGGAACATATTGCTGAGAAAACTCTGTTCCTGAAAGAGTTCCAGGCCAGGCTGGATGGGGCTTTGAGCAACCTGGTCTGGTGGATGGTGTCCCTCCTCATGGCAGTGGGGTTGAAACTAAACGGTCTTTCAGGGCCCTTCCAACTAAAACCACTCTATGATTCTATGAAAAGAAAGCCATATACACAGTAAAAATTATGTCAGTACATTGCTCTGTTTTCAGTTGAAAAGTCAAAGTCTAATTTGAGCATGATAATGAGAGAGGGTGAGCTCTGGATGAATAGGAGACATAAAACCAGGTAACATGTGTGCCTATAAATTGGATGTTCTCACTCTCCCCATAAGAGAGAAAAGTAAATTGGAGAGGTACCTTTTCCAGTATGTACTTCTCACATTCCCAGCTCAGAGTGAGAAGCTACTGGAGAGCCAGACATAGAATGGGGGGCTGATGTAGAGGCAGAATCATTCTACAAATTAGGGTGATTCAAAATCCACAAATCGTGACAAGCAAAGGAATTAACCCTGATTATTAGTGGAGACTAGAAACCAAATGTCAAAGCCAAGGACACAGCCCCATTCGGGGCTGGAGATTTTCCATCTGATTGTAAAAGCAAAGAAAATATGGTGCAATCCCAGGCCTCCAGATGGAGAATGGGGTTAATCCACTAGAAAAAAGGTACATAAGTATCCAAAATCAGGAAAAGGAGAAATCAGATTTCTCCTGTCCAATCAGAATAGAGAATAAAAGATACAGAATTAAAATCTGAAGCCTCATATGGCCTATTTTGGGTATAGTGTATATGGAGCAATTTTGTTGCTGGCTTCCACAGACTTTAATACTCTAATCACTTACTGAAATGGAGAGTTGTTGCAGAAGAATATCCAGTTATAAGGTGGCAGCTGCAGCACTAACTGCTCCTGATCCTGCCCACCGGTGCTGAGGCCATATGCTACTGGAGATTTCTGTTTCTGGCAGTGTCCCTGTGCTCTGCCTCCTCTACCCACAGCCTCCTTGCTGCACACAGTTTGAGCATGAGGCAGTGTGTCAGCAGGATGAGAAACAGACTGGTGTCCACAGAAAGATTGAAAATGGGAACAGGGGCCTTTGGATCACAAGCAGCTGGTATCTGAGCTTGCACAACAGCTTGAGAGAGAAATCAAGAGCAAATTAAAGATGGCATATTTTTCACTAAAATCATAAGGAGGCAAATGGGCCACTTCTTTAATAGCTCAGCTGTGCACACCCTTATGTCTGCTCTCCACAGACACACAGAGTTTCATATGTGGTGTAATGGAATGCCTCTGCCAGTAAACCAGGGGTGCAAATTAATCTACTTTGATGGCAAAACTACAATTACATTAGGAACAAAACTGAATAGAGAAAAAAAAATCAGGCTATTGTCATTAAATATTGGCCTGTGCTATTATTCAAATAGAAGACCACCAGAACAAAAACCAGCTCTTCTAGAAATTGTGTTAGTGATTTAGTATATAATATTTTTCCAAGTCAATATTGAAATCCTACTCCAGCAGATGATTAGGAAGAGCTATGCTGTTAGAGGGTCTGTAAAAGAAAGTGCTCTTTAAAAGGTCCCACGGCACCTTATGTGAGAGCAAAAGACATTAATCAAACTGTCCAGAAAAAATCCGTATCTTGACTATTATATTCAGAAAATGCTTAGAGTTCTCTGCAGTTTATTGTCTTTATTTTCTTTCCTGAATTATTGAGTGCTGTTGTGCTCTGCTCAGCACTTTCCCAGATTTCATCCTGCCAGTGGCTGAGTACATTAGTAAAAGAAAACACATTAAAGCATGCCTTCCAAATAATAAGGAGTGACTTACACAGACATTCCAGCATTACTTTTATTCCACAAGACTGTGCACACTTATGTCAACTAGAAAAGCTACTTTTCCAAGCCTTATCAAGTATTGGAATTCAATCTGCATTCATCTTCTTATAAAGTCTTAGATCCTAACTCAGCAAAACATTTCAAACTAGTTAATGACTGCACTGATTTTAACACACAAGTAAAATTAAAACTGTATTTCAATAGTTGGCTACTCGGCACTTTATTTGTCTGAGTTCCATCTAGAAGTGCTCAAGAGAAGTAACTAGAATTTTTAGTGTTAGTCTGAGTAAAGGCTGAAAACTGCATTTTCCACACTTATTCATTAGAGACTTGCAAGAAGTTCCCGCTTCAGCACGGTCAATGCATGACTTGACTGTAGCAATGCCGTAATTTTGCTCCAAGGTTTAAGTTCTGGTGTGGATGGGTCTTCTCTCTTGCTTTGTAATATTGCCCATGTAATCACTTGCAATGCAGGGGATAAAAGCCAAGCTTTCTTAGGCACTTTCATGCAGATTCCTGCTTAATGTCACTTTGAAGGGTTGTAAGGAAGCCTGTGACATTCTGCAAGGGCTGGCACTGGCAGCAGGAAGTTTGTACCAACTGTAAGGATTAATGTAGTTCCCGTTGCATTATGTTGGGAGAGCACTTTAGGAGGGAATAGAGTTTTATCTTTCTTTCAAGTCTCATCAATACATATCTAGCACAGGTTCATTCATCTCTAAGAAGTCAGTGATGTTTGACTTAATTGTCTGCCTTGCAAGGGTTCAAACAGGCCTCCCCATGCTTTCTCACCTGCTGGACTTGATCTTGGCAGGAACACCCCATAAACTGAAAAACAAAAGTTTTGCATTGGAAAGGACATTAAAGATCATCTAGTTCCAACCATTGCCATGAGCAGGGATACCTTCCACTGGACCACATTGCCCAAAACCCCATTCAGACAGATAAGAAGTTGTACCCAAAGCTCATTTTTTATTCTTTAAATCTCTACTGAAAATTTCCTTTGTGAGGCCAGGGAGA
>WEIU01005376.1:24228-58553 GCA_013389925.1 Aegithalos caudatus | reverse complement strand
GATTGGAGGAGCAGATTGGGTTGTTGCCACTAAAGAGTAGCAGCTGGGGACTGCCAAAAATGAAATTGTGAAATGTACCTTAGCTCATAAAGTTCACAGTTTTGTTCCTGTTACTGCTTTTCTTTCCAGTTTTATTTACAGATGGCTAAGTTGTTGCAAGTTTTTACAATGAGAGGTTTTACTGTTTCCTGTGGTTTCTTATACATGTGAGGTTTTGCTTTTCTCCTTCAAATAATCAGATTAATTTGTTAGTTTTTTAAATGTGGCACAATCTATTCTCTGCCCTACCTAGTTTTAAGAACTCACTATGTTGCTAGCACTGTTTATAATCTATTTGACAAACTGCAAGCTCTGTTAGGGAGATCATAAAATGGAACAGAAAATGTGAATAATCTCACATATTACAGATGGAACAGTTGATTTAAATTTATAGTTATCTAGTTATCCTTTAGGTTTTTATTATGTCTACATCAAATTTGTGTGAGATGACTTGGGGAAATACATACATACCTAGTAAATTATATTATCAGTGTACACTCTGACCTCATGGCTTCTTTTGTCCTCCAAATTCAGGAAAAGGACTTTGCAGTTAAACTGCTTTTGTCTCTGGTCATTCTTTCTTTTTAAGCAATTTAACAAACTGCTCTTTGCTGTTTCTGCTGGGTGTGTGTGTCTCATTCTGCCTTGGGTGACTTTTTTTTTCTGGGAGATGCTGCAGGTGAGTAATTGGTGTTTGTGTCTGCATGTACAGATCTAGGATTAAACCAAGTACTTTATCACACCTTCAGGATCATGCAAGTCCAAGTTTTTGCTGGAAGCTGAGCAAGTGTAACTGAGTTCAGATAGGAAATGCTATGGGATTGATGTATATGAATATATATCATATAATCCCTGCTGCAAGTGGACAAACTTTACAGATTGCTTTTCAGTCCTCAACACTTGAAATACAAAATGCTAAAATTTAAAATAAGTGTTTTTATCCTATTTGAATAGATGCACTTTTTATTTTTTTAATGTTTTCCTTAAAGCCAAATGGTATATTAAAGGCTGAATCCTCTAATAAATGGCACTGTAATTCCTTTAGTTTTTCTGTCTGGCTTTGGCAACAGGAGCCATCTCTAATTTTGGGTTTGCTGAGTGCTTCATTGGTTTAGGGCTTCCCTGTGCTATCCTAGAATAGTTACTTGACTGTGATGGCCTTAAGCCATTAATATCTGACAGTGGAGGAGACCCGTGGACAGTGAAGGATTTAAATAAAGCATAGCAGAAGTTGCTGGCCATCTGCCAGCCAGGGGACAAGTGGCTTCCCTTAAAATGACTGATGAAGCTTGGGCAGAGGCAAGACTGGATTAGATGGTGACTAAGGAGTAAACTGGGGCTTTTCCTAAGGCTTGGAAAGTCCTCCCTGCCTCCTGTATCCACTAAGGAGAGGTGGTGGAACTGGCATACATGCAAAAGGGGAGAGTCTTCTAAGGAATCATCACTTCGTTATGAGCAAATGGACTAAATGCATCCAAAATAAGTTTGGTTGGTTGGTTTTTAATAAGATTTTCTTTTTTTCATGCAAAGGGAATATTTTTTAATAAGATTTTGTTTTTTTCATGCAAAGGGAATATTTTTAATAAGACTTTCTTTCCTTTCATGCAAAGGGAATTATAACACTCGGCATGCTTGAAAGAAGCAGTGCCCGAGTGCTGTAACAGCTTTAACCTGACTTGATCTCTACTGTAATCCCAAATCCACCAATCCCCTTTGCCTTGGTTCATTATCTCTGATGTCTGCAATTTAAATATGTTGAAGAATTAGCTATTAATCTTTTTTTTTGAGTTCCTTCAGTACTGAAGGTCATGGAGTATTTTCTTTAGAGACGTGACTAAAAGTTTAGGGGGTAACACATTTAAAACTTGAAATCATCTTTCAAAGGTAAGTTAAAAGAAGCTGTGTTTGATATTGTGGTTTTGTTACAGCCTTCCTTGATGTTTGCTGTTGGTTAGTATTCAGGTGAGGTGTTGAATTAGAATATTAACTACAGCTATAATACCTGCCTTTTGTACCTTTATGGTTTCACCTTTAAGATCCTACATAAAAATTGAGCACTGATACAAGTTCAGTTGTTTATCAGATTTCTGGTAAACTTTACAAGAAATGTAACTCCAAGTGTCCACTAAAAGTTACTATAAAATTCCAAGGGATGGTGATTGGCAGATGTAGGGGAGGACATAGTTCATGCTGTAGTGTCTAAATGGAAATTATATCCAAACATGAAGGTGGAATGGAAGAGTTGGATGAGTGTGTTGGCTGGCTTAGCTCACTGGTTTTAAACTGCTGGGTGGAATTGTAACAGAGATGCTTGGGAATTGTGGCTGTGTTATACTAAGATAGTTGTAGCCTCTTGGAAATTGTGCCTGCCAGAAAATGGAAAATGCCTCTACCTATTCAAAGGAAACCTTACGTTGATTGGACAGCAATGTGTGAACTAAAGAGAATTGTAAGATTTCATTTTAATCCCAAATGAAACATGTAGGTTTTTCCAGCTCTTCTAGATTTATTTTTTTTTTTCAAAGAGAAAAGATTATTAGACTTCTAAACCATTTGCCACTTAGTTTATTACATTATCTGGGCCATTAAAAATGTACTTCTTGGTTTTTCAACTTTGGAATAATACTTGTGTTTGTGAATATATCCCCTTTATCTCTGTATACTTAGGGAGCTGTTAATAGCTCAAAGGAAGGTACAAAATAATCAAAGAATTATTAAGGTTGGAAAAGAACTCCCAAGATCCTCAAGTCCAACTTTTGAGTGATCACTATGATGCCCACTAAACCAGAAGAGTGGCATGTCCACTTGTTTTTTTTTTTTGAGCACTTCCAGGGTTGGTGACTCCACCACAGCCCTGGGCAGCCTGTTCCAATATTTAATCACTCTTTTGGTGATGAAATTTTTCCAACATGAACCTCCCTGGTGCTACTTGAGGCAGATTCTCCTTATCCTTTTCCTAGGGAGCAGAGCCTGAACCCCTCCTGGCTACAGCCTCCTTTTAGGGAGTTGTAAGGAGATGAAGTCACCTCAGAACCTCCTTTTTCCCCAGCTGAACATCACCAGCTCCCTCAGCTGCTCCTCATGGGATTTGTATTCCAAACCTCCTCTGGACTTGCTCCAGTTCCTTCTGAATTGAGGGGCCCAGAACTGGATATAGATTTTGGGGTGTCACCAGTGCCAAGTGCAGGGGAGGAAATGTCATTCCTGGTCCTGCTGGCCACCTGCACTATTCCTGATCCAGCCAGATGCCAGTGGCCTTCTTGGCCCCCTGGGCACACGCTGGCTTGTGTCCAGCTGCTGTCAGTCCAGCAGCACTGTGTCATTTTGTGCTGGGCCCCTTTCCAGGTGCTTTTCCCCCAGCCTGTGCTGCTGTCTGGGCTTGTGACCCAAGGGCAGGAGCTGGCACTTCACCTCTTGAACTCACACCATTGGCTTCAGCCCATGGATCCAGATCCCTGTGCAGAGCCTTCCAACTCTCCAGCAGGACAAAACTCCTGTGAGAGTACCCTCAGGCCTCTGGGGCAGCTCAGTGACAAAGGAATTAAATATGAGCTGCCCCAAAACTGAGCCTGGGGAGCTGGTGCAGGATTCCAGCTGAATGCAGCTCCATTCACCACCACCCTTGGCTTGGCCATCCAGGGAGGTTTTTTATCCAGGGAGGTTTTGATTCCAGCTGAATGCAGCTCCATTCACCACCACCCTTGGCTTGGACATCCAAAGAGGTTTTTTATCCAGGGAGGTTTTTTACCCACTGAACTCCTGGTCCTTCTGAGCCATGCACAAACAATTCCTCCAAGAGAATGCTGTGGCAGACAAGTGTCAAAGGCTTTCCTAAAGTGCAGGTAAATGGCATCCACAGCTTTTCCTTCATCTGCTAAGTGGGACACTTTGCCATAGGAGATGATTTTGGTCAAGCAGGGCCTGCTTTGCATGAACCCACCCTGACTGGGGCTGATAGAGACACTGATTGCCCTGGTTGTCCTGCATGCACTCAAAATAATCTAAATACCAACATTTAAAGTCAGTTCATAGTTTGCTCTTGCAGCTTCAGGGGTCCAGGAGAAAATAACTATAATATATTGCTGCAATCTGCATCTTGTTGATGGTTGACTACAAAATTAAAGGAACAAATGGTGGCTACTCTTCCATAAAAATACTGTTCATTCTTTTGTATGCAGACCACTGAAGGATTTATTTGGTAAAGAAGTGCCAAAATTAATTTCTTTCATGACTTGTGCCATTCTTGAATTCAGTATATGTTGCTAATTCTACCTGTTAGAGTTGTGTTCATAAGAGTTTCTGATTTTAATGCCAAGTTTTACTCAGAGAAGTGCAACTCCTGCATACCAGTGGAATGCCCAAGTCCTTTACTGTCACACTTGTCATCTTTGCTACCTACCTGGTACAATTATTGCTGCTTCTCTGTTTCCTTGTCTTTTCTTTCCTTATTTATTTACTTTACTTTAATCCTTGATTTTTGTGTTTAACATGCAAGAATTTGTTGCTTGTTTGTATCCTTTTTAATTCCTTCCATTGCACATGTGCACAACTGAAGGCTCACAGCAAAGGGTAGCAAGATGCTCAGATTTGACAGTCCAATGCCAAAAAATATATTGGATTTTTAGATAGCCATGGTAATGGCTATGAAATGTCATGGACTTTGGTTATAACAATCAATGGAATGAACATGAGCAGAGGTGGTGGAAATTGTAGTGTAGTCATGAAGGCTCAGTAAATTGTCAAATAAATTTGAGCTGGATTCAGCTTGGAAGTCTTGGATCTTAAACTGCTGTCATACTGTCCTAGCATCAGGGTGTGGGCTGGATTTGTTGGTGACCTGAAAACATAATGCAGGATTGCAGGGTGTAGTCTACCTTACTGCTAGCAGATATTTAATTTTTGAACTTGCTGAATGTGAAGTGGGTGTGACCTCACATGAATTTTTATGTATGGTCTTAGAAAACAGGCTGAGAATTTGGGGTCAGCAGTGAAACTCTCACTGCTCTCAAATTGCTTCAACTTCCACCAAGCCTTCTTATTCAGTCTCTTCTCATTTCTTGGCTTTGCTTAATTTTTGCCTTGCAAAATCTAACTCCACATTAGTATGAATGTAAGAACCTCAGAGGTAGATTTATTTTCTTGTGTTGCAGAACTGCTAATTCCAGAAGGAAATATCCAGGAGAGTTGCACTCTCTCTGCCTGGAATACTTTTAAGCAAAGCAGGTACTTAGTAGTTGCTTTGTATAAAACAATACAGAAGTCACCAGGTTGTTCTAAATTTTACTTTTATAAATTTTGGCAGTTATTCTGCACTATTACTAGTTCTTCAGTTAAATGTTGTTTTCAGGTTTGGATATTCAGATTTCAGGCAGATTTGTTTACTGCCTGCAGTAAAAAGCTTTTAAAGGTAACTTAATTACTCCAGCTCAAAACACAAATGCCAGATTTGCTGTTGATCTTATCTATACCACTTCCTTTGCAAGTTTCCTTTTGCAGTGTATAAATTGGATATTCCTGTTAAATAGAAGACAATCAGTGAGGTATTTTTCTTGATTCATAGATTCTTCTTGGACTGACACAACGTTTTTGTGTTGAGTAGTTTGTTCAAGGGGTTTTGAGTTTTTTTCTTCTTCTCATTGAATTTAACAAAAAAGGCCAAGTATAAGTATATTCAAACTCTTTCTGAACAGGGTAGATTAAAGTATTTTTCTTGCTTTTCTTGTTTTAAGCTGTATTTTTTGTGGTGTCTACAGAAACTTTGTGTATGTCTTTCATCTGGTGTTCTGGTAAATTCCTTTCAGTGTTTAATTCTCTTGTAAATTCCACATAAAATATATAAATTACAATAAGTGAGATCTTGCATATTTTTGTGACCAACATTTAATTCAGAAATTCAAATAATAAAGTGGCTTAAAGCTTCCTGGGCTTTGTGTGAAATTTATTTGGAACCACTATAGGTGTGTCTATGTGGCATGTTCTATTCATGCAGAAGTTTTTAGAGCCTTCAGAACACATGCCATCATTTTTAGTTTGCCTACTTGCCTGCTGTTTTCTGATGAGGAATACCAACTTCTGACAGCCAAAGCTCTAGTAATCACTAAGAAAAAAAACCCCAATCAAATCAAACTTCTTTTCACCAAGCAGTTCTTCATTGTTAAAGCTTTATGAAAGTGACAATACATGGAGAATGGGCTCCAAGGAGGAGGAAGAACTCCCTGCAACAGGTAATTGTCATCAGTCATTAATTCTTGGTGGTATGGAGAATAATGAGAAAAGCATTTTGTGTGTTTGTGGAACAGGGAGAAAAGTCTCATGTGTGGGCTCTTAAATGTGAGCTCCCAGCTGCTTCCATCTTTCTTTTTAATGCTCCCATTCTTTAGAGTTGTAGTAGGGGATGATGGAAATCAGCTTTTTGTGTAACTTAAGGATTGAAGTTGGCTATCTTGATAATGCCTGGTTCTGGTCCCCAGCTGACATGTTCACTGTTTCACTTGCCCACTGAGGTTTCTTGCTTTTGCTGACAGTGGTAATGAGTAGTGCAGAAGGCATGGGAGCAGATGCAAGAAGCACAGCACACATAAAATGTGTTGCCAACACCCCAAGAGGTGCCTTGGCATCAAAAACACAAATGCAGGAACATCTAGTGCAGAGGAGGAACAGCCAGTGCTGTGACAAGGCAGTTTGCATATTTAAGGATTTACATCTTACAAGGGTGAACATCCTACATTGCTTTTGTAAGCTGCTGCAGAAAGCAGTAAATCTTGGACAGCTGCTCCTGTGCATGCACTAAACAGATCAGGAGACCACTCTTGCCCCTTGTTGAATTAACTGCCTGGCTGTGGAAACAAATCAGAATCTTTGAAAGAACCTAACGTTTTAAAATGTGCTGGAATTAATTTTCATTGTGGTGACTCACACACACACCCCAGCTCCTTTGGAGGACTAAATTTGAGATTATTCCTAAGGTGAAATTGTGGCTTGCTGACTTTTAAACATATTTTCTCCTTTTATAAAAGCAGAAAACTAATTGGGGGCTGATGATGTAATTTAGCTCTCTGAGCTATTTACAAAAAGGTGCACACCATGCAGAAAAGTAATGCATAATCAGATCTAGAAGCTGTGTTCTACTAATATATGCTGAAGAACTGCTTTGCAGTGTGGTATCTGTGTACAAGCTCTTTTGTATAAACAACTGCAGCTAAGAATTGAAATTCTGTTACTAATTTTGCTAATTGCTAATTTCCTTTTTTATTTTCTATCCACAGATCTTCACGTCTCACTAAGAGGAAACTTGTCAAGATAATTGCCTTAACTGTTGTACCTTGGAGCAGCATGTACAAAACTGATCTTAAGAAGAAACAGTGATTAGTATTTGAAATAATTGCCAGGGGGAAAAAAAATCAACAAAGTTTTTTTTTCTCTAATTTATAGAAGATGTAATGACTTAAGTCCATTAAGAGGTTATTCTTACCTAGTAAAAAGGCACAGCTGCTGAAAGGAGAAAAGAATACTTAGTAAAAAATTGCAAAACCCACTTTTGTTCTTAAAGGAACACATTATGTGTCATGTCAGCTCCTTTAGTGATGTGTTTTGACTTCTCTCTAGGAAACTGGTATTTCTGCAGTATTCAGAATTGGGTCAACCTTCTGTTAGCAGATTTTGGACTTTTCCCTTACCTGTAATTATTTCTGTCAACAAGTCATGATTTTATGGCTGTTTAACCAGGAATTAACTCATAGGCTTCTAAGATCATTTAAGAAAATTTCAAGAGTATTCTAAAAGGATAAGGGTATTCAAAATATCTGTAGTATTTCAGCTGCTTTTTCTACTGGTGCAGCTTGAGAGAATTCCAGCAGTCTGGTGGCAATTCCCAGATGCAGCTGAGGAAGGGAAGTTCTACACTGGGTGTAGGTGCCAAGTAAATCTCTTTTGGAATGTTGACTCTGTAAAAGCTGCATTTCTTCAACAAACCATGTGTCACTGGTTTCTAAATCTGCTGATATATATCAGTATATAGTATATATCAGCAGATATTCTCACTTTTTGTGAGGTATGCTAAATATATATCTGGCAGGAAACACTAATATTATAATGAGGTTTCAAAATTGGCAGTCTTGTGCTGTGTCAGAACCTTGTTAGTCTACAGATGCATTTGTATAAATGAACTTTGCTATCAGAGATGGAATTACATCTTGGGAGTTTTACACTGGCTTTGGTCTTTATAGATTAGTATAATTTAAAGCTATAAAATAAAGTATAAGTGCAGTGTTATTTTAATGAATAATGTGTATAATTATAGTGGTCTTTTGCAGTAACTCAAATTTCATGTTAGTGCACTCCATCACAAAGAATATTTTTCAGTGTTCTTTAGAATGCTTCCTCTGGTGTTAAAATTACTTAATTTTTTGCATTAAAACTGTACAGATGAAAATGTGTATCCCTTTTCTTAGAGGGTTTACTTGATACTTAGTGAAGCTGTGCTTCCCTCCCTGTTGTTTTTTTTCTGAACACATGAATGTGGGTATAGCTTTAGACTTCCATTTTACTTACTATTCTTAAACCTTGCTTCCTAAGCAAGAAGAGCACTCAGCCTGCTTAGTGCTCATGTTTCTGGGTTTATCTCCTGTCTCAGAGCACATACATGAAATACTGATTGTATCTGGGGACAATTTGGGACTTCTTGTACTGCTGCTTGTGGAATATGATGAAAAAATGCCTGCTCCTGAGACCAAATCATTCTTTTTAATCTCTGAAGATGAAGGCTTTGGTATAGAGCACCATCCTTGTGTTTGTTCAGGTCCCTGCAGTGCAAACAGGAATTTTGGCATGTGTAATTCAGATGTTTCTCTGCACCAAACTCCCCCTCCCTTCCCAACATCCTTTTAAGTCTTACAAGAATTTTGGATTCTCCTGTGAAGATAAATATTCAACGCATCAATAGCAGGTAACTACTTTTTGAAATACTTTACTTAAATGCTATGTGGGAAATGTTGAATAATCATGTGATTTTTACATTGTCATTTACTGAATTTTTCTGCCTTTTTAGGTATCTAAG
Organism: Aegithalos caudatus; assembly: GCA_013389925.1. NCBI lineage: Eukaryota > Metazoa > Chordata > Aves > Passeriformes > Aegithalidae > Aegithalos > Aegithalos caudatus. The sequence continues at coordinate 49,459 of WEIU01005376.1, read as the reverse complement.
ATCCAGTCCTGGATAGGTAAGTATTCTGAACACTTTTTTTTAGCAGTAACTATTTCAAATAAAAGCTAAGCTGCAGTTTATTCACCTTTTTCTCTGATCTCCAAATATATTTTTAGGCTATTCCATTTAGATAACTTGCTTGTGACTTAGCATGTGCATCTAAATGCATAGTAAGGCTCCTTACAAACATTGCACTTACTCAATTCCTGAACCTAAAACAGTTACTCCCAATTTTTTCATTTTGTCCTGCTCAGTTTCCAGAAGCATTTTATGTGTATTTAGGCAGATTGATTTTGGTAACCTGTACCAAAAATTAAATTTTCCCCAAGACCTGAACAAGGATGTAAATGCCCAGAACAGTAACAGTTAAGATTGTATATTTGTGTGCATGTGCATCAATGCACTGGTTTTAATTCAACTTTCTCCTTTAATTTGCAGCCTTCCAGTCTGGTGTTTTTCTTGCCTCTTCATGACCTCGTGTCTTGAGCAGCCTAGCTGGATCCCCTGGTTCCTGTTTTCTCCTTGTTTCAAAATTCTGCTTTCTCCCATTTTAGATTCCCTCCCCTTTGATATTCATATGCATACCACTAGCCTTTTGCTACCTGTTTTGTTCTTTGCTGTTTTATCCTAAGACTCTGGTTGGGTTCCATGCAATATTTTCCACGTGGCACTGCTCTTCTGGATTCCCTGTCACATTGCAATTAGTTGGAAGAACATCCCTGATGTGCTTTTTGAGGTTTTAGTGGCCTGATGGTCCTCACCTACATTTCTGTTCTGCTGCTTTGTCTTGCTCTAAGTAGACAGTGGAGAACACATGAAGGCTGTGCCTTCTGCTGCCCTACTTAGAAAACAAATGCATGAACTTTTTTTTTTTTTTAAAAGAAGCAAGAGAGCTTGTGGATTGTGGGGGATAAGCAAAGTGAAAGCAGTCCTGAGATAAAAAAATGCAAAACAACTCCCCTCAACAGCAGCACCACATCTCCTCTTGGACATCTTTAGATTCATGAGGTGTTTGTTCTGCCCCTTTCTGCTCTAATTAGGAAATGCAGTCACGTTTTAGCTTTGAGGCTAAATGTAGTTCCATTTTTTCCCCCCTTCCGTCAAGTAATCTCTCTATTTCTGCTCAATTTTGTATCATTTTGCTGAGCCTTTCTTTGCAAGTGCTCAGCTTTGGAATCCCTTATGCTCCACACCATAAGAGAATTGCTGCTGAATAGAATGCCTTAGACTGATCTGAAATATGTTTTGTTTTCTTGTGTAACACACTCCCTTAAAACATTGGTTTTGAAAGTGGTTTTTGAATCTCTTCAATTTTCTGGCTGCTCATTTGCCAATGGATTCAGAAAAGTCATTAAGCATGTGCTTATTGTGATCTCTGGCTCCAAGTGAGGCACTTGGGGGAAAATACCAAGTTTTAGTGTATTTTTTGGCGTTCATATTGCAGGAGTTCATGTTGATTTCCATGTGTGCAAGTTTAAAGTGTTGATACCCTCAAAGTTTTAAGTTTTTTCTGCTATTACTGTGTTGTTGTGTAGCAAGGATTTGAAGTCTTAGTTTGACTTTGCATTCAGTTACAAAGCAGGAACATATTAGCATAGTACAAATACAAAAAATATTTAAATGTAAAGCTGTTATGTCTGAGTTTCTGGTCATGTAAAACTCTTCTTTTGCTGTGTGAATCCTTTGTGGGGGGAATGGGCAGGTGGTTGAGGGAAGAAAACTTGATACAGTTTTCTTACACAATTTGAGTAAGATTTGTCACTGGCATTCATAAGGACGTGTCTGTTTCTGTGTATGAAATAAAATGGTAAAGCAGGTTTTGTGAAGCTTTGAAATTAAATATTTTTGACTTGAAAAGTAGCATTTGCTCAATATATAAAGGAGTGAGTTTGTTTTTCTGAGTTTATGGGATTGAGGTTCTTGTCATAATTATGTGAACTGACATTTTCATGGGAATTCTCATTTAAGGAGACCTCTTAATGCTTTTATATTTCTTTGTATGTTTTGGTAACACAAATCTATCCAAATAAAACACTGTTTACGATTGTTGGCTCTGAAAAATATATTTTTAAATAACAATATAACTCGTATTGCCTGAGCTTTTTACAGTGCTGAATTTTAAATAGTTCCTCGAAGCTAATTTGGGAGTAATTGCAACTTTATTCTTTTTTTCTTGTTGTGTTTCAGGGAAATGAGGCAAGCTACCCTTTGGAAATGTGCTCGCACTGTAAGTTTTTTTTAATTGCTACACTGTATAATTACAGAAGTCAGTTTTGTTTGGGGGTTGATCTGTACAGTTTCCATGTATGTTATGCAGTTTATATACAAACCAAAAGAGTAAAATCAAAAATCACCTTTAGAAATAATACAGCTTTTGCTGTCAGATTGGAAAATCAAACAATCAGTCCATCTTTAAAACAGGAATCTTAAAGTTTTGAGGGTTTTCTTTGAGTCTTCCATTAGAATATTAAAAAAAAACCTTCCAGTCTTGATGTCTGCAGGGTGAAATGTAGTTCAGCCCATGGGGCTTTTCTGTCAGTCCTGGAGCCAGTTCCTCAGGGATGTGGAGCAGTGTGGGCTGTGTTAGCAGAGAAATATCTTCCTTAAACTGGCTTTGTGCCCTCAGAGGGAGGAGAGGTTCAACTAAATGAGCTCTTTTTTCCCTGTGTGTGCTTGCAGCCAAGCACTTTGGTGAGAACCCACTTGGTGTTACTTGCTTTTGGCCACTGAGAATAAAATTTGTTGCTCCATCTCATGGGGTTAGTCTGTAAAAATGACAAAGTTGGTTTTTTGTTTTTTTTTTTTGTTAAAGCTGACCAAAGAAAGGGTTGTCTTGTGAAATGTCTTTGTGATGTTGTGCTAAGTGTATCTTTCCTTAGTTGCTTTTTCTATGGAATGATTTTCTTCAGCCCTAAAGTGTGTGTAGATGTGTGTATGTGTCTTCTGAACCAATGGATAAAATTCTTTATCTTGGGTGAATTGGATCTTGTTTTTAAACAGGGTAACTCTTTCACAGTGCTTGTTTTATGCTTGTGCTGGCCTCTGGCTCTCCTAACTCAAACTGTCACAGAAAATAACTGGTCATAGAGAAATCTTTGTCTAAATATGTTTTTTTCAGAGAAATGAGTCTTTAGCTGGTCATTTGTGAGTCCTCTGTGCCTAATAGGAACATCTACATGGATTCTAATTTGAATAAGTTTGCAAACACTTGAGAATACCATGCATGGCTGTGTAATGCTCTCAGTATGTTTTGTTAAATGCAAATTTATGATTGGAGTTTTGTATTTGATGGAGACTTCAGCAGTGTTTTCCTGAATCACAGATACATATCTCAATCTTCCATTACTGCTCCATTGGGCAGTGTTTTGTTATGGACAGAAGCTGGTTTCTGAAGAGTTTATTTTTTTTAGCTAGTCCTGTCAGTGTCAGAGATGTAAGCAGTATGTTGCCATCCTTCACTTTGATTCTAGGATAAGTTGTATTCATTGGTAGCAGTGGGCAGCCTAAAGGTTCATTATTGAACTTGTTTGCACATTTTTATTGCAGAGAAAGTGAGGATTTTCCCATTATATTCTGTGGTTAAACTGTATGCTGAGGCTGTTGTTTAAATGTGAAGTTTTTGTATGATTAAAGCTTTTTCTGCCCTGATGGCCTTTCTCACAGCAGAAAGTCACTTGTGTCCCTGGGCAATGTAACTATACACACCAGGAAAATAGAATTATCCCTGTCCCTTTGCTGGGATGGGCCCAGGCACTGCAAGGACAGTGCTTAAAGATCCTCTGTGCCTCAGAATTCTAAAAGCCAGGGGTTTTGGGCACAGATGTGCACAGCTGCATGCCTGGAAGCAAGCCCACCAAGTAGACACTCACATTGTTCTTCAGATGTTCTTTGTTCCTGCTGCCTCCCAGAAATTGTCACTGACAGGTCTAAAGCTTTCAAGGCAATGTCTTTGAAGATCATCTGATCTGGATGCTGAATTTCCACCTTTTGGAGATTGCCAGTTTGTAATAATGAATAAATGCTGTTTGCATGGGGGATTGGGTCATAGCCTCTGCTTGGTGCTACACTTGCTACTTTGGTGTCTCATAAGAACAATTTTGTGTCAAAGTTGGCATTTGCATGAAGCAAATTCAGGATACCACAGAGAGGATGCACAGCATTAAATAGTCCAAGTGTATTCTTTTAACCTTTCATTTTAGAACATTAGCTCTTCTCAGTGGGTGAATTAGTGTTGTTGGATTCCTTAAAGTGATTTGGTTTTGTTTCTCACCTGTGCTGTGCCAGAAATTATTGAAAACTTACCACTGCTTTCCATGGTGAAAATTTGATGTCAGCCAGAATCTGTCAAATTATCCATAAGAAAATTTTATCGTGGCAAAAAGATGTAGAGAAAACTATTTTGTAATAGAGTAAAGATTAGTTTATAGTATAGTATTTTTAATATAAACTCTCTTTTACAGTGTTTGGATTTTAGGCTAAGAAGACTAGTATCTCTTTTCTAACTTAGGAAATTGTAATTGACACATCTGAAGTCATGAAAAGGATTAGGCCAGCTGTGTGTAAGCATATACAAGACAAGTGGTTGAGTGTGGTGTTCTCAAGGGCGTCATCTTTTTGAAATCTGATCTCCCAAACTGAAATGGCTGACCTGGTTGCTGCTCTGAAACATTATATTTGTGAATCAGATGAGACTGTAGGTAGAGGTGTGAGTTTTGCTGAACGTCTTGTTTTATTTTGAGATCTCTGCAATCCGTTCTTCTGAGGGGAAAATGAGTCTGGAAACGTTTAGAGTTCATTTCAGAACATGTTTGATTTATTTCTCGTAACACCTTAGCAATACTCATGTCCATAATGATTTCATGTGTGTGAAAAATCAGTGGCAATGGGGCTCTCTGTGACCATGCTCTGATCTGGCTTTTGTTAGTTAAACCTTTGAGCCAGTATTCTGAGAGTATCTGAAAAGCCAACCTGTTGGTTTTTTGTATAAATATTTGAATTTCAGAAGTGCTCAGCACCTGATTGCTGAGAGATGTGCAGCTTTCCTAAGGTCTGTACCCTGTGTGTATATTGTGTGCTCTGCAGCAGTGGATATTTAATACTGCTTAATACATAAGCAATAGTCCTCTTAAAGCATCACTGAATGTAGTAGATTTTAGAAATCTGTAGTTTTAGGGCATTCTTTACTTTTGTCTCTCACATTAATAGAAAGTTAGCTATGTAGCTTTATGTTAACTGGAAAAAATAGAATTAGGGTTTTTTTTCCCTGAAATGACTATTTTCAACATAGAGGAAACTGAAATTGGCTTCTATTAAAGCTTTTTCAGTTGCCACCTAAATAGTTTTTACAGTCTTACCTGAGCATCAGTTACATGCATAAGAATTTGAAACAGAATTATTTTAAAATCTAATGGATGATCCTCTACTGCTGTGTTGGGAGAAGAACTGAGGAACTCATTAGTGTGGATCAACATATTAGAAAGTGAGAAACTGGGAGATAAAACTCCTGCACTAAAGTGGGACTGAGGCAAAGCATTTGCATGTAGTTTCTTGGAAGTATTTTAACCTGATTCATCATATTTTTAGATGTATGCAGATGAATTCAGGAGATGAAGCAGGTGTTGGCCCTAAGAATTTTAATACTTGGATGGAAGAGGAATCTTTTGAAAGTACTGATAGTTCTTTAACAAAAAAATCCTTAGTACCAGATCTACTTAACACTTGCCTTATGTTAATCACAAGGGGAGCAAAATTCAGAATGGATTATGAAATAAACATAAGTGATTCAATGTGTTATAGAACAGAATTTGATGTTGGTACAGGGGTGCCAGTGAAGCACTCAGCAGTTATTATTTCCAGCCATTATTTTTAGTTATTTTGTGAGCTCAGGCATCAGTGCCAAGGTGATGGGATCCTGTCAGATTCTGCTGCAAAGCCCTGGAAGCACAGAGTCCCTGTCAGCTGGGGAGCACAGCACAAAAATGCTCATTTTTGCAGCTGAGGTGCAGGAATGCTCAGGCTTGCTCAGTGTGGTGATGAGTCACAGGCAAACCCTGCCTCAAACAGTATAAACAAAGCTCAGTCCTGATTTTCCTCAATGGTGCTGTCACCCTTTTTACACTGCTGTGGACTTGGACTTCCCAGGATTTCCTAGTGTTTTTATCTGTCCTGGTCTCCTGAGCTGATCTTCTTAAATTCTGTCTGCTACTGCCACCATCAGTCCTTTCAGCTCAGCTTTCTCTTGATCTGATCTCTCTTGTGCCTCACATTTCCAGCAGAACTTGAGAGTTTGTGTGGGCAGAAAGTCATATTTTGAAAATTGAATTCAGTGCTCTGTTCTTCAGTGAGAGTGAATTTCAGAATTTTAAGTTGATAAGGACAAGGAAAATGTTAAAAAAAGGGGAGCATCGATCTCAGATGGAAACTGGAATATGTGCATTCTGGAAGATAATGTCAACATTTCAGTGTTTTGAAATCTGCTGTTATACATGAATGTATGCTGTTTTCCTTTTAAAAATCCAAAGGAGAATGAAGAAACAAACATTAATCCCCAGAAGACCTGCACAGTTTTTAGGTAAATTCAGCATAGGCAGGGAGAGTCACCAGAAATGAAGACTGAACTGAAGAAAGAATAGACAGAAGGTATGCAAATCTAATTATACTGTGATGTATTCATCCCTTATTTTATATTTGTATTCTTATTTCTTAAAGCTGTCCTATGAAGACAAAGATGCTACTGAAACACAGATTTTTGTCAAGTGTATAAGCTTTTTAAAATTTAGCTTGTGGAAAGGATTTAATGGTAGGTGAGCTGCCTGCAACATATTTAAGGAAAAATAATGAAGTTCTTGTATGAAATTCTCATACATGCAGTTATGAACACAGTGATCTCATGTTCATCCAGATTCATTAAGAACAGAGGTTTATATGCTCATGAAATATTAAAAGAAAATTTTCTTAGTCCTGCATTTACTTGGCCTTTTAATTATTTCCTCTTCCAAGTACTGTCATTCATGGTGTATCAAGTGCCAGAAACAAAACACTGGAAGAGTTTGCTATTTGGTCAGCTTTTGGCAGAGATGCTCATTTTTTTCAGTACTCCCCTTAAGAAAAGAACCTCTCTCAGATCTGCAGTGCAGGCAAACCTTTTGCTTGAATGTTTCAAGGTTTGGAATGAGGAATTGTTGTTAATCCCATTTTTAGTAGAAACTCCTGCCAGATATTTGTACCTAGACTGTGCAATGAAGTTGAGCTGGTATGAGCTATGAAATGGGATGTATGTATATGTGGAGAAAGAGTAATTAACATTTTTCAAGTACCCTTAATTTCATAATTGCAGTAACTGTTGCTTTGTTAGAGTTCAGCAAAAACATGAACATTCTTGAGAAATATTCTTACATGCCTCTGCAACCTCCTCCCCTTCCTGTGATCGGATTCTTATCTTTATCATCCATAATCTTGACCTCCTTGGCTACAGTCTTTGAAAGAAAACAAAAGATTTCTTCTCTTACACTTGCTAGTTTTTGGATTTAAGGACCTTGTTACCTGCAAATGCAAGGCATTAACCCAGCAGTGGATCTTGTGCCCAGCAGGTGATGGCAGAGCAGCATTGCTTGTTAATCCAGTGTGCAGTGCCTCAGCTTCTGAATGCCACAAGAAAACGTTCTTTTCATGCTTCAGATTGGTAGAGATTCCTGCTAGAGGTATATTAACTCGAGATAAAATACCTTTCTGACAACAGTTTTTCTTATTATGTCTCTCTGCAATGGCAGAGTTGGTCTTGTCTGTCTTTTGTGCCAATTTAAGCTGTGCAGCAGCATGTGAGTGACTTGTGTATGTGGTAATTAACCTTCACTCCATAGAAGAGCTTTGACAGAACTCTGGGTGTCACTTTCAGTTTTTGCTTTTATATTTGTGAGGGAAAATGGCATGGACTTGAGCACCCAGCCAGGAAATGGAACAGAAGTAATGAAATAAGACTTGATTTCATGCAGCCTCTGGGTTGTGAGGAGAGTGCTACCTAATGATCAGAGGTCTGTAGTCCTGCTTCAGGCAGCTCTGTGCTTCCATCCTCATTTGTGAACATCTCATTGCTGTGTTTTTGTTCCTTAGGAATTTTTTATCTGTTACTTAGAAATGTTAGAGAACATGCAGTTCATTAATTTATTAGTTTTTGTGGCAAGGGAGAAGAGATCCAGCTGTGTTAATGCTTCTGTCCTTTTTCTTCATTGTGATTTTGTGAGATTGCAGAACTATGAAGTATTTCAGGTTGCTTAGGAGGCTTTAGAAGTGACCAAAATGGAAAGGTTAGTCTTTCTGTTAATACTGGGAGTGAAATTCCAGTTAATCTGGTAAGAAACTCACAGTGCATTATGTACACCATAGACACCACTTTCAGTTGCTTTAAAGTGAAGTAATACAGATACGAATTATGTCTATGCATACACTTATTTTCCAAGGGGAAATGTGCTTACCTAGGTAGTGTGATAACCCACCCTTAATATTTTTATGCTTTTTCAAATGCTTGTCCTGGGAGGATTTCTATGTGAGCTGCAAGTAGAGCTTGCACTAAAAATGAAGTTCCCACATTAGCAGCTTGCCAAGGTGCTGTCTTTGGGGTGGGACCAGTAATTGTCCAGTGCAGGACTGGGAGTGAGCATGAGTGGAAGCAAAATAATTTTTGTGTACAGAAGCAAAAGCTGGCAAATACCTTCAGTGTGTTGGTGAAAAGAAGCAGCATTTTGTGCTGATGGAACTGATAAAATTGCCTGTGGAGCTCTGCTTTGCCATTCCTTTTTCATATTGTATTCTTTTAGTCCCATGATGATGTTGTACATGCAGGTTACTGCACGGTGCTCCATCTCCTTCTGTGCCACCTGGAGGGGTTCTGGGTGGCTGGACCATGTGCTGCTGCCACTGCTGGGGTGTTCAGGGCACACTTCCATGGCCTCTGGGCAAACTGGGCTAAAAGGAATATTTCAGAGCAGTCAAGAGGTTAATGATGTGAAATACCACACTGCTTAGAAGGAGTAAAACAAAGGAAGGCAAATTATGTTCAGTGTTACTTTTATAGCCCAAGAGGCAGAATCAGGTCTGTCACTTTCTGGCACAGCAAAAAGAAGATTATTCTGGGACTCTAGACTGTTTTATGCCCTTTGCCTCTGCAGTTGCAAGCAGTAACTGAGACTGACTGCAGAATGTCAGAAAATCATCTTGTGCATTTGGACTTTTGTCAGGCTCTCTTTTATTGTGAAATTGTACAGTCCTGAGGACTCTGTGTCTCATTGGTTTTTAGACAAGGATATCAAGGAATTGAAGTGGAAGTTGCTTACTGCTGGTGGAGGATCAGGTCTTTGTGTTGGCTACAGTTTCAAAACATCAAGCTCTGTAGGTTGGCTGACCTTAGGTATTGAAAAAACTCAGAGCTGTTTGGTTTTATGCTGCACTTTTACTGATGTGATGTGAAATGGATCAGGTGGATGTATGTTTGTGCCTTGTAGAAGATAAGATACAATTTCTGTTATTATTGAAGCAAACACAGTGCTAAATGGAGCTAAGAAATACTGAGGGAAGTGCTCATGTTCAAGAGAAGCTTGGTAGGGGGAATTTGCAGCCTTAGGTTGTTCTGCAAGGTATGTTTGCTGTGGTTTGCTCTATGCTGGGCTCCTTCCAGGCTTCCTAAGAACCTCAGTTCCTCCTTTGTGGCCAAAAATGGTGAGCAATATGTGAGCAGACTTGGATCTCACAAATGAAGCTGCTGACAGGGTGTTTGCAGGTTGTTATGGGGAAAGTTTTTCAAGCTTTTCAGCAGTAGCTGAAAAAAGGACAAGATTGCTTTTAATTGTTTTTATGGATTCACGGGTTTAGTCTATTCTTGGTCTATCAGATGTGTAAAATAGGGTACTAGGTATATTATTTAATTGAGATTCTCCATAAATTTGAAGAGATTAGATGAAGAGGTATTGCTGCTGAATATGAATCTACTTTAATTTGTGGTATTTAAAAAAAAAAGCTGTATACAGGTTGTGGCTACAGGTGTGTCTGAGATGGAGAGGAAAAGTGATCCTAGGTCAGTCAGAGGGATGTTTTGAGTGTGTGAGAGATAACTGGTTAACAGTAGGATTGTTAACCTGCTTAACTTGACACATATCCCAGGAGATCTCACGTTCAGTGTGCTGAAGAAGCACTAATTTTGCTAATAGCCTGAATATAATTGTCTTTCTAACATACTATGTTAGTCCAGTGTAAACATAATGCCAGCTCCTTCAGAGTACACTTGGTCTCTTCTTCAGTTTCTTCATATCTGGTATTTGTAAGAGCTGTCTGACTAAGAACTAGCTAGCTAAGCATCCTCAATCCTTCAAAATGTTGTGTCAGCATGTGGTTATTCAGTGAGTCACAAGGCTAATAACTGTATTATGGCGGGTGCAGGGAGAAAAAAAGGTAAGTCTTAATTAAAATAAAATGGTGTTTGTCTTCAGAATTTCATGTTATCTTTATAGATGTTTAATGGTTATAGTAAAATCTTGTAGGGGAAGCAATGAAATGTGCCTTGTGTTTAACTGCAAAGGGTTTACTGAAGCCTTTCTGAGATTTAAATGTGGGGTTGTTTTTCATTTCAGTCGATGCTGATGAGATAAAACGACTAGGAAAGAGATTTAAGAAGCTTGATTTGGACAACTCAGGTTCTCTGAGCGTGGAAGAGTTCATGTCTTTACCTGAATTGCAACAGAACCCATTAGTACAGCGAGTAATAGATATATTTGACACAGATGGCAATGGAGAAGTGGATTTCAAAGGTAAGGCACAGTGTTCTGTGACAAGTGGTGGTACTTCAGAATTCCTAGGGCTTTAGAATTTATGCTTTTCTTCATCTGAGAGAGGAGAGGTGAAGGAGATTTGTTAAAAACAATTCCTAGTGCAACTAAATACCAGTAAAACTAGTTTCTCTGTGTTAGGGCACTTCTGAGTGAAATGTTTAGAGCAGATTGTTTAGTAACAGCTTTTAAGGTCATGCTGACTGAGCATTGCTCATTAAATATCTCTTAAAGTAATACTGTTAAATATTTCTTAAAGTACACCAATTTACACTCTTAATTTTGATGCTGAGGAGAGCCTGAAGAAAGCGTGATAGGCTAAGTGGTGTCTTTCTGCATAAGTTGTATTTTTTTGTCCAAATATCCAAATGAAATCTGTCCTTTGGAGCATTTAGAAAATAGAAAGGAGCCCAGGTTTTTATGTTGATATTTCTTTTATGGGATTCTTTTTAGGCAGATCTTAGATTGACACTTAAAGAAAAAATCCAGACAACTCAGAAGATTTGATTTAGTACATTTCTCAGAATTTTAGACTTACTTTCAATATTCATGATTAAAAGGCCAACAGGCTATAATCTTCATCACTAATTTATCTTAAAACAGTCTCTGACCCTTAGAAGTGATAATGTTTATAACTTCTGTTCAAGGTGGTATTTAGTATTTCTTGTTCCTTATGACTAGAGAAGGTTAATCAGTCTTGCACTTTTTTTAATTGGAGGAAGTACTTAAATCTAATTTATACTGACAGACTGACATTTTAAATAAGGTATTAATATACAAGAGCTGCTAACCTTTGCAAAACCCCTTAAATGTCTGTAGAGATAGCTGCAGTATAACCAGAATGTTGGGTTTTGATCAGAAGCAGTAATTGTTGCATGGAACTATTCAAAATTCTCTTGTAAAAAATAGATAGTCATGAACATTGATCATGTTGTCTGTGACACTGAGCTGTGATTAATACAGTTATCAAGAGTTCTTCCTGTTGGGGGGGAAAAGGAAGAAGGCAAAATCAATTTTATTTTTTATACAGAAAAATACTATTTTAGTATTTCTTCAAAAGCAGTTTTCAGTTTCAATGCAGTTCTTTACATTGAGAAACCAGTGTTGAGAGGAGCTGTACATTTAGAGTCTCAACTGGAGTAGCTTTAATAAAGATCTCAGTTTTCTGTCAGGTTCTTGTTAAAGTCCAGCCACAAAATTACCTAAATCCTGGTGTAACCAATTATGTTTAATTGGATTTGTGCTTCCTCCCACTGAAGAACATTAAATATCAAAGTATGCAGACATTTAGGTGTCACAGGGTAGGCAGTATTTTAAAGGTTTGAGTTTTAAAGATTAGGTTGCTTTTACTGTTTCTAAAATTTTCTCAATGTTGTTTTATTTTGTTTATTAAAAAATATGCTTTTTATACATGTTTTCCTTGCATTATTTAGAATTTATAGAAGGAGTCTCCCAGTTCAGTGTCAAAGGAGATAAAGAACAGAAGTTGAGGTGTAAGTATTTTGTTTTTCCTTAACAAAAATTTTCTGATCTCAAAAGTCCACTTTTGTAAGTTGAGATTAAGATCCAAAGGCAAATCCAAATTGTTGTAAAGAGTGGAAAACCATGAAAGTACATTGCAAGCTTTTTGCTCATTTTGTCCTTTACTTGTGTGAAGATTTGTTAGCATTTTTCTGCAGGGAAGGTTGGAAGAGGTTGGTTGCTTTCTGAAGAAAAAAGTAAATTCGTTTAAGAACAGCTTCCTACTCTTAAACAGAATATTGAAGAATATTCTTAAATATTATTTTAATTTTTCTTGAAATATTCTGTAATAGTCCTGTGAACTTACAGGGCCTAAGAATAACACTCAATTCTTTGCTATTACAGTAGGAAAGCATTAAATTCTTGTTTCAGAACTGCATCTCCAGACCCAGGCTCCCAAAGGAGCAGAAAAGAAGCAGGTTCAGTTAAGGATGTAGCTTCCAATAATTAAGACTGAAATGTTTAAAAATAAATTCAGCCTTGATGCCAAGCTGTTTGCAGCAAAGTAACCAGATGGGATTTTGAGTCACCTGTTTCCTGGAAGGTTGCACATTTTTTGCTGCCTTGGATGCTTTACTTGTGGTGGGGAAAATTTTCTTTTTTTGCTGTTCATAGAATGCTTTTACTGCTGGTGCTGAAACAGTTTGAGGTGTTTTCTAAAGTGAGTATGTATTATTTTCCAACCACAGTTGCTGCCAAATGGTTTATTTATTCTTTTATTTTTATTTTTTTTTTTACTTCTACAGTTGCTTTTCGCATTTATGATATGGACAAAGATGGCTATATCTCAAATGGAGAGCTCTTCCAGGTGCTGAAGATGATGGTTGGGAACAATCTCAAAGACACTCAGTTACAGCAAATTGTAGATAAAACCATAATTAATGCAGATAAGGATGGTGATGGAAGAATATCCTTTGAAGAATTCTGTGCTGTAAGTAACTTCTAAAGAAAACTTGAGTCATTTGCAGAGGAGAGAAGAAAAACCTCTCAAATGATGCTCTGCAAAAAGAGTAAACACTTGAAAGGCACCTTTTAAGAACTTAGAGATTCACTGAACAGAGTTCTTAAATGTAGCATTTAATGCCTGAAGGGGTTGGTTTCAATCCCTGTGGTATATCTATTTAGTTAGCTGATAGCAGGTTTTAAATTGTTTTCTCAAATAAAGTAAATGACACATTGAATCTTGATCCTTTGAAAATTTCACTAGTGAGTACACATAGTTTACAGTACAATAGTTTGCACATTGATTTTAAACAGTGTATTAAGGAAGATACACTTGATAGCATGATTTGGGTATTGCTTTTTTCCTCATCTTTGAATTTACAACTTCAGTTCAAACATAACCTGTACATACTTAAAAAATATGTGAGTTGTAAAAAAACAAAAAGAGGAGGAGGGAGGGTGGTGGAAATCTGCCATCCTGCCAGCTACTAAAGTGAAAAGATTCTATTGTTTGCATTTTGGGGTATTTATTTTAATTACTTTTGTGACATCATGTAAAAACATTTTGTCTGCAAAGAAGTTGGAGCTGCAGACTGCAAATGCCTGGATTATTGCATTATTTGTTCATTTCCTGCACTGGTCTGTCATCCACCAAATGTGATGTTGCCTCCTCTTTTGTCTTTGGGCTTCTGCCCAGGCTTCTTGCCTTGTGCTACTGATGGGTTTTCCTCTTCCTTACTTTTAATTTCTTCAGTTTTCATTGACCCCCTGACAAGACACTTTTTAGTTCTGCAGCATCTTACTCTTTGTTGTGCATTTCACCCTCTCTGAATCTAGTGCTGCATATCTAAAAAATGCTTTTCCATTTGTTCTTCAGCACACACCACTTACCTTTTGAATTTTGTTCCTGCATTATAAAATGTTCCTCTGACATGGCATTTTTCTTTTTTCCTTCTGCTCTGCATGGATCACACACCTGTGAATGCTGGTAGTTCTCTCCTGGGTGTGTGGAGTTCTGGCAGAAATCCTGCTGCTGTTCCTTTTCCTGGGAGGGTTCACAGTTCTACAGGGTGTTTTAGAAATCACCATTTTATTTAACATGCACAAACATACAAGGTCATAATATGAGATGGAGAGGAATGCCAAAATGGTGTTATTTGCACTGGTTTTCAGGCCTTTGAGCCTGTGAATTGTACTAATATAGAACTACCTTCATTTGTACATAATTAATTTCATCTCTCACAGTACTTTGAGTTTGGAAATCAGTTTGGAAGCCTGCAAAGTAGTGCCTTTGTGATTGACCTCAGTGCATCTATTGAATGTGTTCTTTGCCCCTTGCTAACCTTCAATTCTCATCTTTCTGAACCTTATTTTTCCCCCAGGTTGTAGGAGGCCTAGATATCCACAAAAAGATGGTCGTAGATGTGTGACTCTCTAGGGCACCACCCAACACTTTTGCTTTCTTCTCCATCTCTGAAGATCTGCTCCAGACGTCCAGCAATGCTCTCTGTGTATTTAAATGGAAGTATTTTTCTCTGTGAAGCCACATTTTCCAACATGAGCCTCATGAAGCCAACTAAGTGTTATTGAACTTTGATTCTCTCAATAACTCAGTGTAGCACTTTAAAGTCTGAAGGACAGCAAAGATGGAAAGAGCATATCAGTGTGGCGGAGAAAGGGAAGGGGTTGGCTTTTTAATTTATTTTTCTTCATCTTTTATAACAAGGAAATATCTATCTATATATATATATGTGTGTATTTATATATAGATATATATGTAGCTTTCTATATGTAGTAGCTAGGTGGGCTTTAATTTAATATACTTGATTCAGAAACAAAACTAGAGTACAAAGTGCCAAGCAGAATATTAACAGTTCAATATATGGATATACATCCTTACTTTTATTTCACACAGTTTTATATATATAGTAGAAGAATGTAAAATTTTAACTGGGTCTTAGGTCAACTCTTTTCCTTTTCCTGTGACTGTTCAGATGTTTCTATATATTGAATGGCTGACAAAGCATTGCTTCTTATTAAATCACCTTAATTACTTTTTTTTTTTTTTTTTTGTAACACGGGAGACTACGTTTATTTATACCTGTTAATATATTACCAGGGACTGTGTCTCTTTGCTAAATAACTTAGTACAGTTCTACTTCATATGAA
Organism: Aegithalos caudatus; assembly: GCA_013389925.1. Taxonomy (NCBI): domain Eukaryota; kingdom Metazoa; phylum Chordata; class Aves; order Passeriformes; family Aegithalidae; genus Aegithalos; species Aegithalos caudatus. The sequence goes on along the minus strand of WEIU01005376.1, from coordinate 34,013 downwards.
AATATAGTTTAATGCTACTGCCAAGAACTAGTCCTCGTGTGCATATAGTGACTGCAGAATGCTTTGATGGCTGTTAAGATTCCGTCACCCAGGAATTGGGAGCAGTTTCAGCTGTGGGGAAGCCAAGACAACTCTGCTGTTCTGGGTTCAGTTTAGATACAGCTGCTTAAAGGTGGTAGACGCATTCATGATTTTCTCTTGTGCTTAGCTTAAGGAAATTAGGATCGACGTAACTGTGCAGGATTCCCATCTACTTATTTTATACAGTACTTAGATTATAAAGTGTTCTTGCCACTTAAATTCTGTTGTTTCACCCATGATAGTTTTCCCCCTTGCATTTAAAAAAAAATACTACAGGTAGCTAAATAACTGGTAATATTTTATATATATATGTATATATGATTCATACAGGGGGGAAATCTTGTTAACCTATGCCATAGAGGAGGAAAACTTCACACTATCTAAATTTATACCTCTTGCAGTTCTCCAGTCCTTTTCCTGGAGAATTTTTTTTTTCTTTTCTAGATTTGTCCATATCATAATTTGTAATGGAAGGTAACTTGATCTATTTGTGTGATATAAAAGTAGCGAGCCATGTTTTACAACTTTATATCATCCCTTCCCTTTTCTGCAGTGGTACTATTGGCTGGAAGAAAAACATTTGCTAGATTTTTTTTTTTTTACAGTACATCTTTCCTGTATAGTAATTTTTCTATTTAAAAAAACAACAAAAAAACCCCACATTGTTTTATAATGAGCAGTGGAAAAGTGCAGGTTGTCTGAACCTCTTCAATCGAGCACCTGTCTGCCATAGCTGTTCCTTCAACTGAGTGCTGCACATCATGGGCTCTGTCTGTGAGAGAGAAATCCAGGTGCTTAGTGTCCTTGCATGACATGAAGTTTTGCATGTAGATCGATTTGAAATGTTCCTCTTGTTTACATAATTTGCATAATTAAAAAAAATATAATGTTGCCAAACTTTGGTAAATGTTAATGTTCAAAACAAAACAAAAAAAACCCAAAAAAAAACCACCTCTCCACTACATGTAACTTTTTTTCTTCCTCTGGATCAGTACGTGGTTTATAATCCCAGCCAGTGGTTGTATCTGTTCCAGTGTCAACTGCCATGTGCTCTGCTTCAAGGGGGAATTAGTCTTTTGTGAATTTTTTGTACATAAGTATTTGTTACAAACATTTTAGCAAATGCTTTCAGTTTTTCTTGCTTGTGCATATCTTGGCTGGCATTATAGAAATTAGTGCTAATGTTATTTCCTTAGGGGGACTGGAAGGGGAGGGATGAGGTTTTTTGTTTTTTTTGGTTTTTTTTTTTTTCAGTTTGTGTGGGGAAAAATGATTTATGTTGAATGTTTAGTTTTTCCTCTGCATGCTACATCATATATTGTGGGAACTATAAGAACCTTCATACTGTATGAATACAAAATAAAATATTTGAACCTTGCCTGGGGTGCTCAGTACCTTTCCTGTTCACCTTAAAGCAGCTCTGCACCTTGCTCTGAAACTGCTGACCACTGAAAGCTTGACTCAATTTGGCTGTAGTGGTAAACCCACACTGTGAAGTGCTATTCTGGAAACTTGGGACATTGACCTAAATGCTCCCTCAATTTGTTTGTGTGTTTGATAATCTCATTTTGGTTTGTTTTCATTCCCAAGCCTGAATTGAATTATTTTGCAAGACACTTTGCAGAGGGTTGCCTGGCAGGTCTAGGAGGAGAGGGTCCATTTTTAAATCACACTGGGACTGGTCACTCTAATTTCTCCCCCTACTTTTGTTTCATTTTGCTACTTATGTAATATTTTAAAGACACAGGACCTTGCAGTTGTTGGTGCTGTGGTACACTGAAAAAGTACTTAACCTGGTGGTTCTTGGCTTCATTAGGCTGTCCTTACAGATCATATTTAGGAACTAAAAAGTCTATATATGTGCAGATCCAGGATTCAATTTAAATATGTTATTTACCTCTTCATTTTACTCTTTTCATGTGATGTGTTGTTCCAGCAGCAGACTCAGTGGACAGCCTGCCATTGAACTCTGCATTCCAGTTGATTCCTCTTTTTTTCAGGAAGATACTTAACCATGATGTGTGGTTATAAATGTTTAACTCTGCCAATTCCTTTAGGCTGAAAACATTAAACACCAAGGCTTTCTGAAGAAGCAGCCTCTTAAGTCTGATGTTCAGAAAATCTGTAATGAAGCAGGTGTTTGTTTGAGGCTGTTCAAGTAAAATCGTGGACTTTTGATTTAAAATAACTTTTAATGACTAGGCAGAAACATTAGGTATGTTCAAATCAGACCACAAGTCCAAAGGCAATCACACTGCACAAACAGTCCTGGTTTTCTTCTGAGCTCCCAAATCCAGCAGAAAAAACTGATGACTTCTGTAGCTCCAGGCTTCTCCTGTGTCCAGGAACCTGAACTTCCAGCCCCAGTCCTTGGTGTGGTGCAGCTCAGAACCTCTCAGCTGCTCTGCTGGCCACTGCCCTAATATTGCCATAGACTTTGGATGGAGGACTGCCTGCAGGGAGAAGGCACAAATGGAGTCAGGAAAGGAGGTAATCTCTCACAAAAATGCACATGTGCTCACACCTGTGTTGAAAGTGGAGAAAGCTGAGAAAGCAGAGCTCTGCAGAGTGGGTTTCCTTTGGCTTTTGAGACCCCTTAGGGAATGATGCAGCTAAATCAAAAAGCAGAACATCCTTCTGCAATGTGGTGAGGGTTTAGGAGCCAGAAAGCCAGTCCTGGATTCCCTGCTTCTCCCCCAGATTTTTCTCTCTAAGAGCAACAAGCCAACTGCCAGCAAGCTATTTGCTCCAAACGCAGGTGTGGACAGGACAGGGAAGAGGGTAAGAGCCACAAAGCAGTTTCTCAAAGTGCAAGATCTATATGTAGTGAAGATTAGGTAAGAGGACTCACCTAAAATTAGATTGCAAATTGCTGTTCGTGCCATTTTAATGTTCTGAAAAGATCCCAAAATATGAATTTTTCTGTAAAAAGCAAAGTAGCAGTAGTCAGCACAAAGTAACTTGAGGTTACACAGTTAATAGAGAACTGGAGGTTAGAGATAAATGTGGAATTTTGTATCAGTGTACTAGTTTCTTTTCTACACTTGTAAACCCACACAAAACCTGCAACATAAGACCTGAGCTCTTCTAAATCATTTAAAAATAGATTTTAGCATTTGCAAATATAACAGTGTAGCAGCTTCCAGAGGAAAATGTTGCTGTGTTGGTGAGTTCAACTTGGATTATTCCTAAGAAGAATTCTTACCCTGTGGGGAATGACTGAATTCTGGGTGACACTGTCACTCTGGTAACAAATGGTCAAATAGGTTGTGTTTATTAAAATATTCTCCTAAATATTTTTTTTTAACTTGAATTTTATGAAATGTTGATGTATCTTTGTTCCTGGCAGAGGACATGGATGGGCTGAGGGGTTGTGATTTCCCTAGGAGGAGGGAAGTCAGTCTGTACTCACGCGTCAGCAAGAACGATGCGTGTCCTGGTCACATTCTCTATGGTGAATTTGGTTTTTCCACCTTTCCCTGCTATTCTCCCTATGGCTCTTGACAGATGATCTCCTTTCAAAGGCTTGACTGAAATGAGAAAAGCATGCTCAGGGTAACAGCAGTGGTGTTGTATTCCTGTTAATACTTCCCTTGATGAAGTTGCTGGAAATGACTCATGCCAAGTGCTACAAAAGCAACTTCACCGGTCAGCACAGATCCATCTGGATTTCAGCTTTGGGTTTTACTTGCAGTGCACACTGCACCCAGTGCTGACACAGGGATTCTGGCACATAAAAGTCTCCTTCAGAGGAAGGCACTGCACTTCATGTTGAGGAAATGGAGTCAAAGTGCACCAAGTTAACACTGGTGGGAATGAAGTAGATCAGGTTCAGGTCCTGCTCTACAAAGAACTCCAATGAATCTCAATACTACATAAAATTAGAAAAGTGCACCAAGTTAACACTGGTGGGAATGAAGTAGATCAGGTTCAGCTCCTGCTCTACAGGGGACTCCAAGGAATCTTAATACTACATAAAATTTAGGTGTTTCTGGCTTCCCTGATCCTTGAGGCCAAGTGATACAAGTAGAGAAGNAGGCTGAAAACATTAAACACCAAGGCTTTCTGAAGAAGCAGCCTCTTAAGTCTGATGTTCAGAAAATCTGTAATGAAGCAGGTGTTTGTTTGAGGCTGTTCAAGTAAAATCGTGGACTTTTGATTTAAAATAACTTTTAATGACTAGGCAGAAACATTAGGTATGTTCAAATCAGACCACAAGTCCAAAGGCAATCACACTGCACAAACAGTCCTGGTTTTCTTCTGAGCTCCCAAATCCAGCAGAAAAAACTGATGACTTCTGTAGCTCCAGGCTTCTCCTGTGTCCAGGAACCTGAACTTCCAGCCCCAGTCCTTGGTGTGGTGCAGCTCAGAACCTCTCAGCTGCTCTGCTGGCCACTGCCCTAATATTGCCATAGACTTTGGATGGAGGACTGCCTGCAGGGAGAAGGCACAAATGGAGTCAGGAAAGGAGGTAATCTCTCACAAAAATGCACATGTGCTCACACCTGTGTTGAAAGTGGAGAAAGCTGAGAAAGCAGAGCTCTGCAGAGTGGGTTTCCTTTGGCTTTTGAGACCCCTTAGGGAATGATGCAGCTAAATCAAAAAGCAGAACATCCTTCTGCAATGTGGTGAGGGTTTAGGAGCCAGAAAGCCAGTCCTGGATTCCCTGCTTCTCCCCCAGATTTTTCTCTCTAAGAGCAACAAGCCAACTGCCAGCAAGCTATTTGCTCCAAATGCAGGTGTGGACAGGACAGGGAAGAGGGTAAGAGCCACAAAGCAGTTTCTCAAAGTGCAAGATCTATATGTAGTGAAGATTAGGTAAGAGGACTCACCTAAAATTAGATTGCAAATTGCTGTTCGTGCCATTTTAATGTTCTGAAAAGATCCCAAAATATGAATTTTTCTGTAAAAAGCAAAGTAGCAGTAGTCAGCACAAAGTAACTTGAGGTTACACAGTTAATAGAGAACTGGAGGTTAGAGATAAATGTGGAATTTTGTATCAGTGTACTAGTTTCTTTTCTACACTTGTAAACCCACACAAAACCTGCAACATAAGACCTGAGCTCTTCTAAATCATTTAAAAATAGATTTTAGCATTTGCAAATATAACAGTGTAGCAGCTTCCAGAGGAAAATGTTGCTGTGTTGGTGAGTTCAACTTGGATTATTCCTAAGAAGAATTCTTACCCTGTGGGGAATGACTGAATTCTGGGTGACACTGTCACTCTGGTAACAAATGGTCAAATAGGTTGTGTTTATTAAAATATTCTCCTAAATATTTTTTTTTAACTTGAATTTTATGAAATGTTGATGTATCTTTGTTCCTGGCAGAGGACATGGATGGGCTGAGGGGTTGTGATTTCCCTAGGAGGAGGGAAGTCAGTCTGTACTCACGCGTCAGCAAGAACGATGCGTGTCCTGGTCACATTCTCTATGGTGAATTTGGTTTTTCCACCTTTCCCTGCTATTCTCCCTATGGCTCTTGACAGATGATCTCCTTTCAAAGGCTTGACTGAAATGAGAAAAGCATGCTCAGGGTAACAGCAGTGGTGTTGTATTCCTGTTAATACTTCCCTTGATGAAGTTGCTGGAAATGACTCATGCCAAGTGCTACAAAAGCAACTTCACCGGTCAGCACAGATCCATCTGGATTTCAGCTTTGGGTTTTACTTGCAGTGCACAATGCACCCAGTGCTGACACAGGGATTCTGGCACATAAAAGTCTCCTTCAGAACTGCAGAGGAAGGCACTGCACTTCACTTTGAGGAAATGGAGTCAAAGTGCACCAAGTTAACACTGGTGGGAATGAAGTAGATCAGGTTCAGGTCCTGCTCTACAAAGAACTCCAATGAATCTCAATACTACATAAAATTAGATGTTTCTGGCTTCCCTGATCCTTGAGGACAAGTGATACAAGTAGAGAAGGGGAAAATAAAAAATAAGCCCATACTAGTAGGATGTACATACGACTTGTTGAATGCTGCAGCAGAAAATACTCACCATCTGTAACTTCAAAGGACTCTAGAAAAAGATCATCCAATCTGATGAGAGCAAGGGCATCCTAAAAGAGCAGGAGATCTGTTATTAGCAATTAGTTTGTTCTAGTACCATTGAAAGCTGCAGTTCTCTTTATACACATAATCTAACAAATAACAGCTGAAGCTAAATCTACTTTCTCCAACAGCAATGCAAATATTTCCATGTAGAGAACCCTACACAGCCTTGGATGCCCCTGCACTCAGCCCTGCCTCCCCAGTGCTAGGGAATCCAGAGCAGCCCCTACAACACTGAAAAAGTGGATTTGTTTTCTCCAACAGGCCCAGTTCCATTTAGTGTCTACTGGAGAGGCTCAGCCTGCAGAAAAGGAGGCTCAGGCAGATCTGATCACTCCCTACAACTGCCTGAAAGGAGATTACAGCCACACTGGGGGTCTATCTCTTCTCCCAGGCAACCAGAGACAGGATAAGAGGACACAGTCTGATGCTGCACCAGGAAAAGTTTAGGCAGGACATCAGGAAGAAGTTCTTCACAAAAAGAATGACTGGGCACTGGAATGGGCTGCCCAGAGAACTGCTGGAGCCACCATCCCTGGAGGTGTTTACAAAAGGACTGATGTGGCACTCAGTGCCACGGTTTAATTGATAAAGTCATAGGTTGGACTTGATGATCCTGAAGGTCTTTGCTGATCTGGTTAATTCTGTGAGTTTTGCACAGGCTGGAGGTTATTGGCTTGAGCTTGAGAAAAATGAACAGTCTTTACCTGTGCAGAGTACCTCAGAGATAGATTATTGCTTCATGCTTGTCTCACACAACCTGTGTCCTCTGTTTATGTGCTCTTTGAAGGCTACTTTTTTATCCAGCACTATCTTAACAAACTGGATATCTACTCCAGTCACAATTTCTAGAAAACATTAATTTCTAGAAAACCACCTAAGGTTTTTTCTTTATTTATTTCTTACTGTAATTTGCAGAAAGGCCAGGAACAGATCAGCAAACTGGAGCAATCTCACAATCTGGTTGTTGGCAGACTCACCTCTACTTGAAATCCAAGTATAAAGGCTTTCACAAAATCAGCTGCTTTTGTCAGAGCACTGAGATCCTTTGTCTCTTGACAGGTCTGCAAGACAAGAAGTTATGTTTGCAAATTAAGACCAGGCAAGGTAGGAACAGAACTTAAAAATTCAGCCTGTGCTTGGAGGGGAGAGAAGAGAGAGGCTGCTGAAAATCCACACCACCACTGACTAAGGAGAAGCCTTTGGGTGGAGAAAACCCAAAACCAATAGCAAACTGCAGAAAAAAAGAGAAGGATGGTGATGGCAGGAGATTTATTCTAATGACAATATTCCAAAGATGTCTTAGCAGGTGAATGAAACTAATTTCAAAGTTTTATATTCATGATGGATATGGGCAAAATGAAATCAGCTTGATTAAAAACAAAACTACCTTGCTTTTCACCAGACATTTCATCTCAAAAAGTGGTGTTAAAATCCCAGGGTTTTCTCCTGCACAGTTTTTGAGTGAAACTGCAAGAATTCCTACTCCTCCCTACCTTTCCCCTGAAGTTATTTCTAGAAGTGTAAATAAGGGATAATTCTGTCACCTTTCCTCCAGTTTCTGCCATCGAACTTGTGATAACATTTCATGATTAAGGAGCAAAATTCCTGTTGTCTCTATTTTCATGATTACATTGAAGACCTCATATTTTCAGTGTTGCTAATACAGAGTTGTATGTCAAAACTTTGGATATGCCCTTAAAAACTCCTAGTGTGAACATTCCTCAGGAGGAATAAGGTTAAAGAATGAGCATCTGTGCAGAGTGTCTGTGCCCTAAGGTGTTCCAGTGCAATCCATTAAAGAAAAATCACATGCTGTTCCACTATGGGCCCTTATCATCTGCCACAAACAAAGGCATTACAAGATTCAGTGCTCCTTTAAAAGGTACTGTTTACTGTCAGGTAAGTATTTGGTAGCCTTACATAGCTGGAAAACATTGAATTACAAAATGGTATCTAAGACATGGATGAAAAAAACCTTAATGCTATAATATGTAACTTGCTCCTACAAAAACTGGACACCCCCCCAGCTTCTGCTGGCTCCTTCTGGAACAGATTTGGTTTTTTGTATTTTACTTGCAGTAACTCCTTGTTCTAAGCAATAATTGCCAGACTGGCTCCCCAAGGAGGCGACACCACACAGTTTCCATTTTTCCAAGCATTATATGGGATTTACGACTCCTCCAGTCTTTGATCTGTGGACCCAGAACAGCCATGAGGAGAGGCTGAGGAGGTAGAATCATAGAATGATAAGGGGCTGGAGTAAGATCATCCAGGGGCAGGGACAGCTGTCACTAAACCAGGATTGCTCCAGGCCTTATCCAGCCTGGCTCTGAACGCTGCCAGGGCAGCCCTGGGCAGTCTGTTCCAGCGTCTCACCTCTCTCACAGTAAAAACATTCTTCCCGACACCCAAACTAAACTTCTCCTCTTTTAATCTGTACACATAACTCCTTGTCCTGTCACTGTAATTCCTGACAAGGAGCCCCTCTAGATACCGGAGGGTGCTGTGAGGGTTTGCAGAAGGCAGAAGAAGTTACTCCCCTTACCTTGATCTCAACATTCCTCGTTTTCAAGTTAAACCTGATCTGAAGCTGCAGATGCTCCACGATGGGCGTGAATATCTTCATCCAGTTCTCCTTAAGCGGCGTGTACCTGTTTGCCGGGACGGGAATCTTCCTCATCTCACCTTTCCCAACCTACCGGGGGACGAGACAACAGAGCGGGCCGTGAGGCGGAGCACGGCCGAGACCCCGGGGCCCGGCCTTGTCCCCAGCTCCCCGCGTACCCCCAGCGCCTCGGCGGCCACGGGCGGGAACGCCNACGTCCAGCAGGCGCTGAATTACACCGTGTTCGATTGCAAGTGGGTGCCCCGCAGCGCCCGGCTGCTGTGCCTGGGCAGCGCGGCCCGCGGCACCGGCCTCATCCAGCTGTACGAGCTGCACGGAGGCCGGCTGGAGCTGCTGCGGGAGGTGAGCGCCGTGCCGCGGGCTGCACGGGGATTAAAAAAAAAAAAAACACCAAAACTAGGAGCTGATTTACGTGTTCAAGGTGCTGATGCGGTGATGATTTCTTGCTAAGGGGTAACCTCGTGGCTCTCCGCAACTCCCTGAAAGGTTGTAGCCAGGTTGGGAGTCTGCCTCTTCTCCCAGGCAACTAGTGAGACACAGAGTTAAGCTGCACCAGGGGAGGTTTAGATTCGACATGAGGAAGAATTTCTTCACAAAAAGGGTCATGAGACATCGGAATGGGCTGCCCAGGGAGGTGGCGGAGTCACGGTCCCAGGAGATGTTTAAGGACAGACTGGATTTGGCCGTGCTTTAGTTCATGAGGTGGTGCCGGGTCGGAGGTGGGACTCGGCGNCGGAAGGGGCCGGGCGGAATTTCCGCCGGGATGTCGGCGGCCGTGGGCGCGGATCGGCCGCAGGTGGTGTCGCACGTCCAGCAGGCGCTGAATTACACCGTGTTCGATTGCAAGTGGGTGCCCCGCAGCGCCCGGCTGCTGTGCCTGGGCAGCGCGGCCCGCGGCACCGGCCTCATCCAGCTGTACGAGCTGCACGGAGGCCGGCTGGAGCTGCTGCGGGAGGTGAGCGCCGTGCCGCGGGCTGCACGGGGATTAAAAAAAAAAAAACAAACAAACTAGGAGCTGATTTA
>WEIU01005376.1:0-24220 GCA_013389925.1 Aegithalos caudatus | reverse complement strand
AGGAGCTGATTTACGTGTTCAAGGTGCTGATGCGGTGATGATTTCTTGCTAAGGGGTAACCTCGTGGCTCTCCGCAACTCCCTGAAAGGTTGTAGCCAGGTTGGGAGTCTGCCTCTTCTCCCAGGCAACTAGTGAGACACAGAGTTAAGCTGCACCAGGGGAGGTTTAGATTCCATTTGAGGAAGAATTTCTTCACAAAAAGGGTGATGAGACATCGGAATGGGCTGCCCAGGGAGGTGGCGGAGTCACGGTCCCAGGAGATGTTTAAGGACAGACTGGATTTGGCCGTGCTTTAGTTCATGAGGTGGTGCCGGGTCGGAGGTGGGACTCGGCGATCTCAGAGGTGGTTTTGACCTCATTGAGGCTGTGATTCTGTGATTTTGTTTACTGCTGTTTACTGTTTTGTTTACTGCTGTTTACTGTTTTGTTTACTGTTGTTTATTGTTTTGTTTACTGTTATTTACTACTGTTTCCTTCTAGGTTGTTTTCATGTGTTGCATTATGGGGTTTTGGTTTCTGCCCGCGTTTGGCTTTTTTGGGATTTTTTTTTTTTTCGTTTGTTTGTTTGGGTTTTTTTGTTGTTGTTGTTTCGGTTTTTGTTTGGTTGGTTGGCTCCTGATGGGTTTTTGGGGTGTTTGTTTTTGGTTGGTTGGTTATTTGCTTTTTTTTGTTTGGTTGTTTTGTTCCCCTCAGATTGGCCTTTGAGCGTTTGCTGCTTCTGAGGCGGAGCAGTTCCTCAGGTGCATAAAGCCCCACTAAGCACAAGCAGAATGTTTTCCTTCAAAACCAGCAAACTTTCCTTTTCACAAGGACTAAACTTAACGTTTAGCTTGCCTTCGATAGCATTTTTGATACTATTTTGCACCACATATCCCCTGTGTGTTTCGCTGACACTTGCCCCTGTGCGCTCCCAAGAACTGTGGGCGTGTTTGCCTTTTCCACGTGCTGACACTGACATTTCCTTTCTTTAAAAGATCGAAAAGCCCAAACCTATAAAATGTGGAACTTTTGGTGCTACGTCTCTGCAGCAAAGATATTTAGCTACAGGAGATTTCGATGGAAACCTTAACATATGGTAAGCACAGATTTTGGAAGCGTTTTCACTTAATGTTGTCCTTGTTTGTCTGAACAGAGGTTTCTGTTTGTGATTTTTGCATGAGATGCTCTCCATGCTGCCTGTGGTTGGGACCCAGTGCAAGCTTTGCTGGCTGCTGTGTTTGGACCATGCCTGTTTTGTAGGAACAGCACAGAATTCTTCTCTGTGATTAATTCAGTGCTGCTTCACTCCCATCTTCTGTGTGCAGCTGCAAAAATGTGTCAAAGTTCTGTGAGATTCTCCTCTGAAAAGAGGCTTTTGAGTGGCAAGAATACAAATGAGGTTGTGTTCAACCTAAATTTCATGTATAGATTAAATATATATTTTTAATCTTGGAATTTCAAACGTTTCCTCTAGGTCCCTGAATTATTTGTGTAATAAATGACTAGATAAATTAATGATCAAATAAAGTAGTAGTTTCAAAAGGGGATTGTTTATTGTCATTATTATTAGATTGCCCTGTGTCAAGGAACTGCCAGTTCTCATTGGAATAGCAAAAATTACATGGAACAGTTAGTAGTTGAAATGTTAAATAAAATTCTGAAGGATTCTCAAAGAATGGGAATCATTGGGAAGGAACCATGAAACTCATGGCTGGATACAGTGTTCACCTGAAGTTAAAGAGCAGTAGTCAGAGCTAGGTGGGGATCAAGGAATTAAGTTATTTTATAGAGCCACTGAAAGTAAAACTAATTGGAGTATTTTGATCTGTAGTGTGATTCATTTTTGAGCCCAGTGTGAAAACTGGGTCTGAGCAGTTTAAAGCAGTAGCCAAAGGAGTCAAACAAAGACTCTTGGTTCTTAATGGTGATATCCACATTTGTTCTCACTGTTCATGTGAGCTTTTATGATTTGTGCTCAAGTTTCCTTTCATTTTTATTCAAATCCTGAGTGTCAAGGAAAAATGCCATGTTTTCTGTTCTTTTTCTTTCTTGCCTAGGAATTTAGAAGCTCCTGAAATACCAGTGTATTCTGTGAAAGGTCATAAGGAAATCATAAACAGTATAGATGGTGTAGGTGGCTTAGGAATTGGGGAAGGTGCACCAGAAATTGTGACTGGCAGTCGAGATGGTGAGTTAGTGAACTCTGCAAGTCTTTCCAGTTCCTCTGAGCCTGCAAGCTCTTGATGGCAGGGCACAGCCTGCCATCTGAACTAGTTACAAGCTGTTGCAACTAGTTCTTTGTACACTTGTCTTTTGAGTCTTGCTTGGATTTCTCTAATTCTTCTGGAAGCCACAGATAAGCCAAAGGTGCTGTTGTCAGTGGGCATGAGACAGAAGGAACACAAACCAGAATAAATGCAAAATATCAGCTGGAGAAAATGCATCCTTATAAATGCTTCCACTCTGATTCTGTTTGGTTTTGTGGTTCTTCCTTACATCCACAAAACACAGCGAGGCTTTCTAGAATTGAAAGAGTTGCTGTTGTCTTTGGAATGATTAGGATGAAAAGCAAAGGGCTTTCCTGGGAAGGTGATCACAGTATGACTGCATTCCTAACACAACTCCTGTTGTCTCTCTTTGCCAGGAACTGTGAAGGTGTGGGACCCCAGGCAGAATGACACTCCTGTGGCTAATATGGAACCTGTACAGGGGGAGAGCAAAAGAGACTGCTGGACTGTGGCATTTGGTAATTGATCTGCTTATGGCCATTCCTCCCTCTCATATGATTGTGCTTTGATGATTAGCAATTTATTTCAGGATCTTATGGAATACTTTATTTTGTATGGATGCATAAGTAGCAGGTTTTGCTTTTCTACACTGTAAAATTGATGTGTGAATTTTTTTCTTCAGAATAAACCAGTTTTGTGGGTTTGTGATAGTTAGGTTTGGGATTCATTCTCTAATCACTTTTGGACACCATTTTTAGTTGGACTTTAATCATCTTGAAGGTCTTTTCCAACCTAACTGATTCTATGGTTTCACAGCTAAGCTGTGCAAGCTTTATTTATGTGCCTAGGAATGCAGACACAGTAAATCCAGCTGTGTGGTCCTGAAGGAATGTAAATGTTGCCATGTACAGGGAACCCATCACTGTTGTAGTGTAGTTCCAGCTATCAAGCATTAAGGATTTAATTTAAGAGAAGACCCTTGAAGCTTAAGACCTCATCAGAGAAAACAGCAAGGCTTGATGTGAGCTCTGTATTTTTCTTTGGAGAGAGCAAAGCTGCTTGTGTCCTACACAAGATTTTTCTGGACCCTTCAGGTTTGAAAACCACCCAGTTCTTAATATCCCAACAGTAACTTCTTGTTGTTGTTGTGTAAATGTGAGTTGAAACTGCAGGTCTGGGGCTTCTGAAATTTACATGCTAAAAGAGGTTCTGTGTTTTCTGGTTAATTCCCTCTCTGTGTCCAGGCAATGCTTACAATCAAGAGGAACGTGTTGTGTGTGCTGGATATGACAATGGGGACATTAAATTGTTTGACTTAAAAACCATGTCACTACGATGGGAGACCAACATTAAGAATGGGGTAAGGAATTCATAAAAAGTATTTTTCATTCCAGCTCATGTGTAGGATGTGTTAAAAGGATTCTTTCTGTGTGAAACTTACCCAGAAGATGTTTCTGCTGAGATTGTGCCATGGAATAATTTTCTTTAGGCTCAGCAAGTTGTACCCCTCTCATTCTTGATCAGGACAGGGTGGGGGATTTTTCAGTGGATTCATGTTTTCAGATGAGCTTGTTTATTTCCTCTTTGGTGATGATGTTATTGTGGAAATAATCAATGTTTAATACATATTTACAAATCACAAAACACCCATTTTTTAAAACTAAATTACAAGACTGGATTTATCTTGTTCTGTATCCAGGTTTGCAGTGTGGAGTTTGACAGAAAAGATATAAATATGAATAAGCTGGTGGCCACATCACTTGAGGGAAAATTCCATGTTTTTGATATGAGAACTCAGCATCCAACCAAAGGTTTTGCTTCTGTTTCAGAGAAGGTATGGGGAGACTGAGAATTTCTAAATGAGACAAACTTTCTAAATTCATGTCAAATTAGTACAGGTGTAGTACAAATAGGTAAGAAATGCCCAGGTTACCTAATAAAATTTACTTGTTTTGGGTTTTTTTTAGTGAACAAAATCTAGTGATAATTCAAGAAAAGGCACTTTTGTGGTGAAATTCTTTAGGACTTCCTGTTTTTTAGAAAAGGCTGAGTTTCAACTTAGTATCTCTTAAGTTTTTCCATACTGTCATTCAAAGCAGATAAAGTGTTGGAGGTACTTTATTCTGAATCAAAGAATTTTTTTTTCCGGAATACACCAATAAATATTATTTATTTATAAATAATTTTGTAGTAAAACATGCAAATAGAATTTGTTGTTCATTTAGTGCATTTAAGCTTTCCCTTGTGGACATTTGCAGACAGATATGCATTAATTCAGTGGATGTGTTGGGGTTTTTCCCTCTAAGTGAGAGGAATTTCTGTTGCTGTATGATCTTAGTGCTCTGGCTGAGATTTGAGTTGTTGACTGTGTGTTATATTTGTAATACATTCCCTTCCAGTAATGATTTTAAGGGATACTATACAGTGAAATGAAATACAGTGAAATGAAATACAGTGAAATGAAATACAGTGAAATTAGCCATCCACTGTGGGAGGGCTGGGCTCTCTTCATACAAGTGATCTATATTTTAAGATTCTGTGTCCTTTCCTATGAAATTCATCCCCAAATGACTTCTGTACCATGCTGATTTCTTTTTATTAGGCACAAAAATCTACAATCTGGCAGGTTAGGCACCTGCCACAGAACAGAGATATATTTATGACAAGTGGAGGATCTGGGAGCCTTCATCTCTGGAAATAGTAAGTGATTACTTCTCCAGCCAGGAGTTAATTAAATGTTTTAAGAAAGTATCTTTTATGTCTCATGCCTATTTAATGTTTTAAGAAACAATCTTTCTGAAAATTATGAGTGGGGGGTCCTGCTTTCAAGCTCAGAATATCTGGTTAAAATTATTGCTCACCAATGCAGTAGAAAGGGTGATTTCAGTGTCAGTATATGATCTGGAATCTTGAATTCATCCCTAAAAGAATGTGACAGCACAGGTGAATCTTGCCCTCATTGTCTTAACAAAATAAAGATCTAATTATATCCTTGTAACAAGGTGATAAATGGAAAAAAAGTGGGTTTCTTAAAATCCTCATATAGTAGCAGTTACAATTGAGAAGAATATTGAAAGCCTTGACTTAATGATTCTTAACACTCACATTTTCTTAACATTACATGGAAAAATAATTGAATTGTCCTAAATGCCATGAAGTTGGTGCATTAAATTTCAGAAACAGAGCTGTGATGAAATTTTTCTGCCTGTGGTAAAAGCTGACCAGTTAAAAAATGAAGAGCTCTAGGAGAGGGGCTGTCAGCATTCAAAATTCCCTGCTTCCTTTTTTCATTCCATGGAATGTACAAAAGTACAGAGTGTAGATCACTCATTACTTTTAAGACCTCCATTTTCCTAACCTGCAGAGCAGGAAAGAAAGAGGATGATGATGTGTTTGCATCAAGGAATTTCTCTCAGGACTTGTTTGTGCTTTGCTTTTCCCTTTGGCAGCGAGTACCCATCCCAACGCTCGAAGAAGGATTCGGAAGGATGTGAGCTGGGGGTGGCAGGGTCTGTCAGTCTCCTGCAGAATGTCACTCTGTCAACACAGCCCATCTCCAGCCTGGACTGGAGCCCTGACAAAAAGGGACTTTGTGTCTGTGGGGCTTTTGATCAAACTGTGAGGGTGCTGATAGTTACCAAGCTTAACAAAATTTGATGAGAAAATTAGAAGTTCTGGTGAGAAAGCAATATATGGTTTGCAGTTTGTAAATATGGGAGGGGGAGCCCTTCTATTTCTAATTTAATTTCTTCCTTAATAAAACTGGATTAAAGAAATAGAAGCCAGATTTTTCTATTGAAAGTTCAGATACATGCAGTTAGAGTTGTTTGGCTGAGTTTGCTGTGATGACTTGAAGTCACCTGGGCACAAAAGTTAACCTTCTAGAAATGTGAATTTACACTTAAAGTAAAATGTGCCATTGTGTTAACACAGCTCTGTAATTTCAGAGTTCACTTGGGTTTTTGTTCAGTTTATTCCTAATGCAAATCTCTTCACACTTGTTAAATGGTTTGGCTTTATTATATGTGGTATTGTCCATGTGCATTCATGCAATAGGAACTGCTACAGAGATTTGTTGTGTTATTGGGTTTATTAATTAGAATGTTTGTTAAAGTGACTTAGGATTCTTTAATACGACAGAGAAATGATAACAAGGGCTAAAATATTCAGGTTTAGTGGAGTAAGGTTTTTATTGAAGATAATACTGAAATTAAACTATCGAGAAAAAGGCACTGTTTTATTATTGTAGTTGGGTTTCCTATTAAGTTTATATGTTCTGTTGTTTTTATACCTGTTTCCAACATGATATTCTACAAATAAAATCATATATAGTGTTTTTTTAATATGAACAAAGCATATTATTCAAATACCCAGGGATTTAGAGAAGTAATGTACAGAAAAACCTGACAGGCTATTAAACCCTAGACTTTGTGGCATGGAGAAATCCTTCATGCCTGTGTAGCATAAACACAGTGTGCCTGTGGAAGTCCTTGGTTTTAGTAGGTCACTGATACTCTCCTCTAGCCTGTCTACAAACTTTGGTTCTCAGATTTAGCAGGGGCCAGCAGGGATGAAAACAATTTACCAATGTAGGCCAAATCTTTTGGGGAAGACAAAGACAAATGAGATTCAGCTGTTTTCCCTAAGACTTGATGGTTTGTTTTCAAGTGTAACATTTAGTGCATGATTTTTTTTTTTGACCCAAGTAATCCCATCTCCTTTTGTTCATGGTGTAATTTTTAGAGCATATTCTGAAATTATTTTAAATGTTGTCCTTCTTAGGGTGCATTCCAGCAGGAGGGAATAGGGGGAACCATTAGTCTGCACTCTTGGCTGCAGCTTGCTTTGCTTTGGGGGTTTGGAATTCAAAGAATTCAAGTGCTTTCAGTCTAAAATGCACTGCTCTAAGATGGTTTCTATTAGTTTTGTGCTGTAAATAAAATATACTCATTCAAAGGTGTGAAAGGCAGTGGAAATAGGTGGAAATATGGTTTCTCTCATTAACAGTAACTGAGTCAAACACAGAGTAAGGGAAGAAAAAGCTCTCAGTGTAGGTACCTGCAAGGGAAAACAAAAATCTCCTGGGCTCTTGGTGCTATTTTTATATACTTGTCCTGCAGCAAAAATGTCCCTTCTTTATTCAAACAACTCCAGGGAGATCTCCTACATCTCCTACAACTTTGAGCAAGAGCTATTACACAACAAGCTCCATGGGCCTCAAAAATATGAAATGTGTGTTCCCTCTGTGCACTTAATTTTGAGATCCATTCTATTTCTTGTTTTGAAACTGAAGGAGTGTGTTCCCCTCATGAGTAGCTGGTTTCATGGAAACATGACAATTTGCATATCAGGATCTTGCAAAAAAACAGAGCTGGAGGAAAGCACAGATGGAAGGTGGTGTGTCCTTAAAGGTAAGTGGCTGTACCTGTGTACCTACAAAAATGAGAGAGAGTTATGGGCTGGAGAAAAGAGCTGTTCCTTGTGCCTGTGCTGTGCTTTATCTCCTCAGCAGATTGGATTTCTGCTCCTTCAGGGCTAAAGCAGAAACTTCAGCAGACCAAAAGCTGCCTGTGGCAGCCCAGCCTGCTCTATTTATAATCCTTCCCCCTCTTGCTGAAGGCTGGCAGTGCCTCTGCAGCCTGCAGAGCTGAAGTGTGTCCTAAATAGAAGCACAATGCATCTGAGGTGTCATGCCCAGAGCAGAAATGCTGTGTGACACAGCACAGGAGGGCTCTGGAAAACCCCTGCCTCTCCCAGGGCCTGCAAGTGGAATGTGCTGCTGAATTTGGAGTGACTGCATTTAACAAGGGAAGGCTGGCAGCTATCACTTGTTTCCTGTGCAAACCATCCCTGTGTGCTCAGGGGAGAAAAAAAATCTGTTTGCAGGCATGACTGCAGCCTGAACCCAGGGAGATGTTACACATTTTTTGGGGTTTGTGTTTGGTTTTTAACAAGATGCTGTCTGTGGGTCTCAGTTTCAGAGTCTGTGGAGTTTTCAGCCTGTTAGTAGCTGATTTCTTCTTCCCTTGAGAGAAATCATTCCTCTCAAAAACAGTGAATGTAAATAAGTCTTCTAACCCTCTCCCAGGTGTTGTTTCTATTATTTAACCAATGAAGAGAAATGCTGTCTTTACTGACCAATTATACAGCTCCTTAGCCCATCATGTTATAAAAAGGGCTGTGCAAAATTGTAAATAAAGTCTTTCTGATCTTTCTTCTACCTGGAGTCAAGCTCTTCATTTTCTAATGAAGAACAACAGCAACAGCTGTCCAAATCCCCAACTATCAAATTTGGGTTTTCTTCTTTCACACCAGTAGTTATTTTGAATTTCACCACTTGTACAGGTCCTTGGAGATTACAGCCCTCCAAGGTTTCCTGTGCATGGAGTCAGTATTTGCATACAACAGAGTTTCCATCACCAAAAAAAAAAGGTAGTTTACAATTTAGGGATGATTTGAACTGAATTTTAAGCAATGTAAGGCAAGTTGTAACTTTGTATGGGAAACTACAATGCTGTGCTCTCACCTCTTCACAACCACTGGTCCTGTTAGGGACATCATGGAATTGGTAGATGGGGAATTGCACAGAAAAAGAAAGACATCTGCTCTTCAGTGATGTCTTCAGAGACAGCAGACACAGCTTGTCAATACAGCTCAGCTCATCATCCCCAAATTGTTCCTTTCAAACAGATTAGATAGCAAAGGCATTGTTTGCTAAGATGACTGATTTGTAAGAGGTTTGTGGCCTGCATATTCAACTCTAAGGAAGTTGTCTAAAGTTGGTATTGACAAAGTACTAGGAAAATACAATGATTCACTGCTTTTTTACCCCCATTATTATTCCTGCATTTTCTTGCTTGTGATGCTGATACTGATAAGTGTTCAGTTGCATGCACTCTAAACAGAGCTGCCTTCTCCTCAAACATGTTCAGACCACACTCTGTATGCCCAGCATGTATTTAAAGCCTTTATAAATGCAAGATATTTTGCAGTAGCAAACCCAAGTCCCACTACTCTGGCAAGGACAGCTGTTGACTCAGGCAGGAGGCAAGAGCTGTGTCCCTTGGAATGCCATGCAAAGGGTGGCTGTGGAACAGCCTCTGGAAGTGCAGGTTCAGCCCAGAAGAACGACCAGATGGGATTTCTGTGCACCTAGGCCAGAGTTATTCAGTGACTTGGTGATGGAGAGCAGTTCTAGCCTTGGCTGTGAAATGTTTCCATTATTTACTGGCCTTTTTGGGAGGACCTGCTTCCCACAGCACAGCCTGCCTTTAGAGCTGCACAACACTGTTCCACAGAGGTGGGATTTCCCACTGGAAGTGGGTTAGTGTTTCCTGCCCCACATTCTGGTCTGTCTTCTCCTCACAGGAGTTTTGCAGGATCCTGCAGGGAAAGTGACCACAGCAGGGCATCTCTTCCCAATGGCATTCTGCAGTGTTACATTCCTGAATGGTTGATCTGGGCCAACTGGCCCAATACTTTGCTGGTGTGACTCAGGACTGCAGCATGAGCAGGAGCTGCTTCTAAAAGGCAAAAATGTGTCCACAAATATGTCCCCTGCTTTGGGGACTAGCTCCATTTAACAGCATGGTCACACATTTTATCAATCTCTGAGCCAAAGAATCAGCCCATTGCTGTTTATCTTTAGTGCAACTGCAGCCTCTGGGACAGATTTATCTTCAAAGGGTACTTTTCTCTTTTTCCAAGAGATCTCCCTCTCTGCTGCCTGTACTCCCCTGCCTCTGCAGTCTTAGTTAAATCTCCTGTCACCATCTCCATGTCTGGGGATGTGCAGGGGGAGCTGAGGTGCCAGAACCACGTGAAGGCACCTGCAATTTCCCTCTTTTGTTATGCCTGGCAGTAAAAACAGCCCACACAGAATGTTTGGATTGGGGTTCCCTCTCCAGAACAACGGCTCTTTCCACTCTGTTCCATGTGCAAGAGGCCACCCAAGGCTGTCTCTCCTTCACACCCTGACCTCCTTCTGGGGCAGCCATGTGTGTTAAGGGGTGTTTTGATTGTCTAAAGTTTAATGATGGTGACAGAAAGGTTGAGCCTTTATGGGTACAAATCAGGGGAGCAGGCCAGCAAGTCAGATATCCTGGTGGGAATCTGTTAGGGATCATCCATCCAGGGTGAAGAGGCAGATGAAAGACTCTGTAAGCAGCTGGGAATTTCACAATTGCTAGTCCTTGTTCTTCTGGGGGACTTCAACTTTCCAAATGTCTGCTAGAAATACAGCAGAGAGGAAGTAGTTGAGAAGGTTCCTGAAGTGTGCAGCTGAACAGAGAGTGTTGGCTGGAACTTGGGGGGGGAAAAGAAAGAGAGTTTATGACCTCTGGAAGAAGGGACAGGCAGCTCGGGAGGACAAGAATGTCATGAACGTTTATAGAGGGAGAAAATTTGAAGGGCCAGAGCCCAGATAGAACTTAACTTGTCTGCCTTACTGCCACACAATTAAAAAAATCCTTCTTAAATAGATTAGCAACAAATGGAGGGCTAAGGGGAATCTCCATCCTTTACTGGATGCCAGAGGAAAGAGAGTGACAAAGGGTGAAGGTACAGGTACTTATTGCCTTGTTTGCCTCAGTCCTGAGCAGAAGACCACAAAGGGCACCTGAAGGAGCTGGGGTTGTTTAGCCTGGAGAAAAGAAGGCCCAAAGGAGACCTAACTGCTCTGAAAGGAGATTGTAGCCAGATGAGAGCTGGCCTCCTCTAGGTAAGAAGAAACAGGATGTGGACATGGCCTCAAGATACACCAGAGGAGGTTCAGACTGGATATTTGGAAAAAATTTCTTCACTGTGGTGAAGAAACAGTAATCAAACTTTGGAAAAGGTTACCCAGGGAAGTGGTGGTCAGCATCCCTAGCAGTATTTAAAAGGACCATGTAGATGTGGCACTTACAGACATGGGCTTGGCAGTGCTGGGTTAACTTGATCTTTCCTAAGAATTCCTTTCTAAACAATGGCATGATTATATGGTTCTTAAACATGGCAGTGGAACTGGGTATTTTTCATCACTATCAAAAGTCCATCAGCAGCATAAATAAATAAACTCTCCTAGGTTGCTTGTGATTTTAAGGTTATGAGACACTGCCAACATTCTCTGAAACCAAGAGGATGTGTGGGTTGCAGAAGAGCAGGAAAGCTCACAGAACTGCTGAGACATGATGGGCCCTTTCCATGTGACAGTGGATCAGAAATAGCAGCTCAGCCTGTCTACCAGATTGCATTGTATCAGTTGCTCAGAGCTTTGCAACTGAAATCACTCTTTCCTCCAAGTAAATTCCTGGTTAACTCCCTAAGTCCCAGCTGCTTTTGGAGTGTCTTCTTACAGTACAACCCACCACTGGCAAAATTCAGGTAGATGCAGCTAATGAAACCACTATTGAAATCAGAATTCAGTTGCTTCCCATGCTAAACCTTTAATTTTTAGGTCCTTCTAAAAGGTCTTCGTGCAGAGGTGACAGAAACTTGTTTCCTTCTGGCACAGCTCCACCAGGCAGGACTCTGCAGCCTGTTCAGCAGATGTGAGGGACAGACACTCCTGCCTTGCAGAGGTGTGATAGCACAGGCCTGTGGAATCTTCATATCCAGCAGTGTTTTCCCTTCCTGACATTTGCATTCCCTTCCTCCCACACCCTGATGCTGCAAGAAACAAAAAGCAGCCACTCTGGGTTAGGCCAAAGACTTCTATCCTGCTTCTTCAGGGGGCACGTGCAGATAAATAAATATTAAAAAACACTTTAAAATGACAGCTACAATTTGGGTCCTAAGTTTAATTTACTCCTAAAGCTGTCTTAAGCTTTCTGCTAAAACAGCATATAAAATCCATGATTCTGTTGAAGTGAGGCAGGTGGAATGTCAATGCATTTAAAAATAAACCTCAATTTCTAATACAATTTACTTCCAGTCTTACTAAAAGAGAGAGATAGCTGTAAAAAAAAATACAGCTGTACATACTAATTGGAAGAAATGCAATCTTAGAACAGTATCAGAACAAATACTGTACACATGATGTACACATCAATTTATTTCTACAGTTTCCATATATAAGTGCATTTAACTTAGTAGATATAGATATACATTCAGTAAATAAGGCCTTGTATGTAAAATAATACTTCACCACATCCTGTCATTTAATCTAGCTGGCATGAACACAAGCTCTTTTGATCTGCACCAGCTATCACTATCTCAGTGTGGATCTCATACTCCCTATCTGTTATGTTAAAAAAGCTTTAATTACAGGGCTTAAGTTAGTCTTATTGAATTATATTATTTTTCCTCCCTAAACCAAAGATACACCAATCTCAGTTTCCCTCTTTCCATGTACTTTTGCATCTGTATTTTGATTAGAAATCTTATGTTTTCAAAAGAGAAAAGAGTCTGTGCTTAGTAGGTTTAAAGCCAACTTAATTTAATCTGAGTACAGAAAAAAAAAAAAAGGCATTTCCAGAGCATTTTAACTGAAAGGTGAGTCTAAGTTCACTTGGGTTTAAGCTACCACATATGCTGCCCCTAAGTTCAGCAAAGTGTAACAGAACATGGGAAATTTTGGAGGTTACATTTCTTTTCCACTGTGCTAATGTCCCTACTATAGGATTTTTACTTGCTGAAAATGTGGGTTAGCCTCAAGACTCTCTTCCCCTTTTTTTTTTTTACCCATAAAGCAAGAAAGAAAACCAAAGCTGGCAGCCAGACAGATCCCTTGGTTTCTCTTCCTGCTCTCACCATCTGCATTGTAATAAATCACCATAAATTCCCTATCCCTGCCCTCTCTCCCTGCATACATCTGGTCTCAGCAGAATTCAGGCAGAGACCTAAATTCCCATAAACAGGGCATCAAGCCAAGCTGCCTGTCACTGTCCTTTTAGGAATGTTTGTCTCCTGATTTACCAGAGGAAACTTTGGCCACTTGTCCTCCTTCCACCCAGGAACAAGAGAGCAGATGGAAGTTTGTGCTTCAGTTTATTCCTGGTAACTCACTGGTCTGCCCACACCTGGGATTGCAGGTTCAGTAGATTACACTGCAAAGAAATGAGATTGCAAATTCATTAGATTACACTGCCTCACAAAAACAAAAATGCCTATTCCAAAAGGTTCCCTTCACACACAGGTGTGCTACACACAGGAACATCTCCCAAACTGGTCTGCTAGCCAGGTTTTTGGTCTGGTTTTAGAGTCTGGATTTTTATCCTGCCAATGTTTTATCAACCCTTTTGGTTACAATAGCTTCTAGTAATTTTTGTTTATATTCACACCAGATGAATCCAGGCTGTATTTTTTTTAATTTACATTGTCTTCTGCATGTAAAAAGCTTTTTCAGTGGTGGTGTTTCAGGGAGATGGACTTGCCCCAGCTGGTCTGTACATCAGTGCTCTGCATGACCCAGGCTGTGTCATGATCCCAGTGAGGCCAAGATTACAGGATTTTGCTCCACAAAGAATATTGACTTTGCAGGAATCATGATGTTGTGTGTACAGTGGATGAGATGCATCATAATAATGCAGTAATTATGTTAAAGATGCCTGTCACTTTGCTTTGGCAAAAATATTCAGGATTGTTTTGTTTGAGGGATGGTAGAGAAAAATTAATAATCATCCATAGGCCTCTGAAATTAAATGGTTTCCATTAGGTACCAGATGCCAGTACAGCTTTTTGTGGGTAGACTAATCTACAGACATCCATATATAAAATAATAATATATTTTCAGAGTGGCACCAGCATAAACCATGTGAATTATATGAGCTGTATCTCAACCAGATTTTGGCTGGGATAAATGTGAATTGTTAACTCCTCACTCACTGCTCTTGAAAACCAAACAGGCAGTGCAACCATTTAAAGCAGAAAATGAATGCTTTTATAGCTAATAATCTCCTGAGTGAATTGACCTGAGAAATTCCAAGATGTAGCACTCATTGTATGAACTGCAATTAACTGAACAAAAGTATAAATCTGTAGTAGTCCAGAGGCAGAAGGAGCAAATCTATAACAAATACAAACCAGTAGAAGGAGACAGAGCCACGCTGTAGGGCCAAGGAATAGAGAGCACAATCTGCACTGCATTAATGCTCTACATGGTTACAATCCTCTGCAAACAGGCTTGGCTGAATCTCAACATTGATCAGCATGTGTTGCATTTCCCTTTGATCTTGTAATTGAAACAAAATATTGGGTTTAGGAAGTAAGACTCTGGCAACAATTTCTACCTAACATTTGGTAAATCAATTAGTCTATCAATCAAATGCCCTCTCTGTATTTCCCAGTCTGTGACATGTCAATACTGAGGTAAGAATGAACTACACATATGTTAAATGTTCTGACCTCCTTATAGATATCTGGCATATAGAACTGCGAAGTATTATTCTATTTAGGAGTGCAAGTCTTGCTAATTCTCTGCTACCCTTCAGACTGTTCCATTTCTGAACATTTTGTAAAGAAAATTCTCCTAAATTCCCTTTTATTTACAGTGCATGATTCTGCAGTTGTACTAGTAAAAATGAACATGAGAAAATATTTGACTGTGGTTTTTGAAAAGAAGAAATAGCTAAGAAAATGCAGTTAAAAAAAGTATTAATACAATAAAATATTAGCACACAGTAGGGAAACCATTCTCTACCCCAGTGATTTTACCACCTGTATGTGTCCCACATATAGCTGAAAAGCTCTTAAATAATCCCTGTGTTTTCTGCTTTTATAGTACTCATAAACCCCAAGTTTTTATTCATTTGGAGTCACTTGGGGTTGATACTGAAAAGTTAAACCTCCAAATCTCCTGTAGGAAAAGGAGATTTAAACAAGTAACAATGACATCTGAAGATCTTTAGATATGCTTCCAACTGAGACTAGGGAGAAAGACTCTCATTTGGAGTACACACTGATTTAATTACAATTGACATAGTACAGCACTTAGATTATCTAAACCAACTTATTAAGAGAAAGCTCACTTTTGTGGTACTTTTAAGAGCATCAAAGGTGCATGGAGGTGCACTGAAGCCAGGTAAGATCCCCAACTTGTGTTCCTATTTCCCCTAGAGATACAACTCTACTTTCCCCAGCCATGATAATACTTTAGACACAGATACTGACTTCTGCTTTACTGTTTATCAGGATGCAAACCTGTAAAATGTGGATCTTATCTTTGGGAGACACAGATGTGTTGGTACAATCTTCCAGTCAGTGAGCTCTTGCAGTGGAGAAATATTAATCCCCTGCATTTTGAACCTAGATTTATTTGCTGAAATATTACAGAATCCTAGAATGACTTGGGTGGGAAGGGACCTTAAAGATCCTCTATTTCCAATCCCCTGCCACAGGCAGGGACACCTTCCACTACACCAGGTTGCTCAGAGCCCCATCCAGCCTGGCCTTTCATTTCCAGGGATGGGGAATTCACTTATCTGGAAGTGAATCACCACCCTTACAGACCAGAACTTTTTCCCTAACACCTAATCTAAACCTCTGCTCAGTTTGGATCAATTCCCCCTTGTCCTACCATCACATGCCCTTGTAAGAAGTCCCTCTCTATCTTTCTTGTGGGTTCCCTTCAGGTACTGGAGGCTGCAAACAGATCTAAGCCACTTCTTTCCAGGCTGAACAACAAATTCCCTCACAGAAGAGGTGCTCTGTCTCTCCAGTCATTGTGGTGGCCTCTCTGGACTTGTGGAGAAGCAGAGTGGAGAACACAGCCAATAACACAATTAGAAACCACTTGAGGTGAGGCAAAGATGTGCAGTGTCAGGCAGGAACCAGTGCCAACCCCCTGGGAGGACTCCATGCAATCTCTGGCTTTGGGAGAACATCTCCACACATAATTTGTGCCTCCTTTTTTCCAGGAATCAACTCTAAGAGCTTGGGGACAGCTGGAGAGATGTCATGCAGGTTGTTTACCTTCTCCACTCAGAGGAGCCAGCAGCTGGAAAGCATGTTCCTGCTTTAAAAAAGAGCATCTCCCTCCCCACTGTAGAATCCCAGAAGATAAGGGCCCAGTGTGTGTCTCAAACACTGATAACTGGATGGCTGTGGAGCCAATAAATCAGACAGGAATCCCATCAGACAAGAATTCTTGGTAACAACAGCAGACTGTTGTATTAACACGCTGTGAGGAAGGACAGGTTATGGCTGGAGAAAAAGAGGCCGTGAGGAGGTAGGGCACCACTTTCCTTGGACAAGCATCCTTGCTGAAATTCTTGGAGATAAGCACAACATACCACAGCATAAACACAGGGATGAGGCCAAAAAGTGGGCATGGGCTGGAGGGGGGACCAAGACCACTCAAAACCCTTGATGGAACAGATTGTGCATGAGAACTAATGTACACAGAGAGAAAACGAGCCTTCAGGGCAGGGAAACCTAGCCATAAAAATATCCTGGATCCATCAGCTGGATCCCTTTCTCTGTCGCTGTTGGACACGAAATGAAGAGCCTAACTCCAAGGCAGAAGAACATCAGAAGGTTTTATTTTACAATTCATTCAGTCCTTTTATAAAAATCACATTATTGGTCCATGGGACTGACACCTCCCTAGTTCCATTGGTTAAGGTTACAGAAACACACAGCCACAGCTGTACAGCGTAATTTACAAAACAGGAACTTGTTTACAAGATTTTTTACCCTGAGAACAAGGAATCTCCCTTAGGAACAACAGAGCGAGCAGGCTAAAATTTCTCAGATTCGGAAAAATCAGGCCCTTTTTTTTTTTCTTTTTTCCTTTTCCCTTCCCTTTCCGCCTCTTTAATTCATCTCTTCCCGTCCCCTTTCCGCAAGCGCCACCGCCGCGCTCTCACCGCGCATGCCAGGCGCTGCCTTACACCCATTCCCCGCCAGCCGTGGAGGATTCCCGGACCAAACCCGGTTATTTTGCTCTCCCATTGCCTCTCTCCCTGCCGGATCCGTGTCCCCTCCAGGCCTCTCCCGCTTCCCTCCGCGGCCGTGTCGTCACCGCCGGGCCCGGCCCTTCCCTTCCCCGCCCGGCCTGCCCGGAGCTCCACGCCGTGCTCGCCCGCAGGTAAGAGCGGCCACCCCCGCCTGTTCCACCTCCCGTTCCCGGGGTTTTCCCGAGGTTTTCCCGAGGTTTTGGGAAGGGGGTTGTCTTTCCCGAGGTTTTGGGAAGCGGGTTGTGTTTCCCGAGGTTTTGGGAAGCGGGTTGTCTTTCCCGAGGCTTTGGGAAGCGGGCTGTGGGGAGGCAGGGCCGCGGTGAGCGCGGTTCGGGTTGTGGCGTTCCAAACCCCCCTGCTATGGGAGGCCAGCTTGCTTAGAGGACGTTTTGAATGTTTAATATCGAACGTGTTTNATATATATATATTTTTTGTATGGATGTTCTGTAGGCAGCCAGCGGGTTCCATTCCTATTAAAAACGAGCAAAAAGAGCGTCGCAGCTTGAGGAGAGCCTTTGGGAACTTGGCGAAGTTTTTCAAAGAGAAGCTCCCTTGTGCATATGCAGGCCACTAAAACAGTTAAGCAGCACCTAAGAGAAAGGCAGGCGGTACTTAAAGTTATGAGCATCTTGTAATGAGACTTCTGTGTCTCTCATGTTGATGCAAAGGTCAAAATGTCCTTTTTCTTGTGATTTTGTCACAGCTTTCTGACTTCGAGCTTTGTTGCTGTATCCCAGCAGCGTGGAATGGGCTTTGACTAGCAAATTCAACTTTAGGTGATGCCAATTAAAAGGCCTCATTTTTGGCACAAACAGAACTGGATTTTAAAATAAGTATTGAAAGGTGTCTGGCGTATTTTTTTTGTTTTACAAGTATAAAAAACCACCTCAAATCTGGATATTGCTAATCCTGTGGCAGTATGACCATTGGTAAAGAAATGAGAAAACATTCAACCCAAGGTTCTTCTCCAGAGTGTGAGAAACTCCAAAATAATTGGTGGAATTTTCACACTTCATATTCAGAAAAGCAGTGCACCAGTGACACAAACCTTTCTGATAAGTGCCTTTCTCTTTGAAGTGGCTTAAGGTTTTTAGCGTTGTTTTTTCATCTGTGGTCTGCTTTTCCTCTAAATAAATAAACAGTGCACTGGAATGGACTGGCCAGCTCCAGGTAGGTGCTTTTTTCCCCACATCAGTAAAATTGATGCTAAGAACACAAACATCCCATAGTTACTGCATTATATTGAACCAAAAAAAATATGGGTAAACATGCTTCTAAAAGTGAACAGCCAAATAAAAATAATTGTTAGCACAGCCAAATAAAAATCAGCCAAAAATACTTTTGAATTGCTGTCCAAAATGGTACAGAGAGGCATGAATTGAATGAATTGCAAATATAGAAAATTGCATTCTGGTAAAGGGAAATGCTTTTTCATGTATTGTGGGACAAGTGGCTAAAGGAAACTAGGTCAGCAGTTTGAAAGGATTGTAAAAACCTCTTGGCTTTAATTCTGAATATTCATACTCATGGTGCTGATACCAGTGGCAGCAGGTTTTAGAAATAATAAACTCTCTGTAGTTTACAGCTATACAGGAGGTGCAAACTGTAGGCAGGTTGTTTCCTTTTTGCTGTGAATTTGGTAGGACACAAGTATTCAGTATTGATTGTTTACACTGTGTGTAAACTGATTTACACACAAGGAGAGCTGCACAAGAAGTTCCTGGAAAATTCAGTGCCAAGAAAAGTATGTGTTTTAAAGGCCAATTTAGAAACACAAATTTAGTATCACTTCAGAGTGAGCTTGACCTGAAATGTGACAGCATATCTGAGTGTGGGAGCTTTTATGAAAACCTCTCACAAAGGAGGGTTCTGTGCATACCTGAAGAAAGCTGTTTTTAATACTGTGCTTATGCTGGGTGTACTGATGGGTTGGAGCTGAGAGAGCCAGGTTATATTGGATTTTTCAGAAGAAGAAGCCACTGTGTCATCAAAGATGTGGAGTTTGGGTCAGTTGATTACAGAGGGTAGAAGTGTTTTATGAATGGTTCAGATGGCATTGAAGGTTTACATCAGTGGACGTAGATGGGGCTGTGATGAATGAGGGATGTTTAATCCAAGCTGAGGTAACTTTTCCCATGGGATATCATTGGCTCAAGTGTAAATGAGCCTATAATATGATTCTCTCCCTTAAAAATTTAATCTCCTTTTAAAACAGATGAGAATAAACATTGCAAATCCTTTGAAGCTCAAGTGGTTCAGTGGCATCAGCAGGAGACTGATGGATGTGAGCTGTTTTCTGGGATGGCTCTGTGCAGGCTTTTGTGGTGGCTTTGAAGGCAGGCATTTCTTGGCTGTTTCCCAGTATTCCCAGTAATATAGTGCAGATTATGCCCCCAGTATTCCCAGTAATATAGTGCAGGTTATGCCCTGCTTACCTACCATGGCTTGAGTTGGGATATTTTTAAGGGGATCAAGATAACTCTACTGTATACCTGATATTGCATTGTAGGATTTTTTACTTTTGAAATGGAAATATTTCTTGCAGACAGGGTTGTGAGTTGGAATTGCAAGAGTGCTCTAGTTGTTTCTGTCACAGATGAGAGCCTTTTATACTCAGAACTTTGCAAACATGGCTTTCTCTGCCCTAAGGAGGTTTTGTGACCTAATCCTCATCTCAGGTAGCTGTAAATTTAGGCTGCAGGTTGTTCTGCTGCCCTACAGCCACAGCAGTGAGCAGTGTTAGAGCAGAAATGACATTTTACTGCTCTTGCACATCCACTGCAGGTTGTGGGTCAGAACTCACAAGAGGGGGGACAGTGCCAGTTTTCAGGAGCTGACAGAGATTATTTGTCACATTGATGAAGTGCATGTGTTTATTTTGAATTTGAGAGCAGTTTTATGTGTCCTGACCAAAAGGTTTTGGGTTTGTTTTCTTTAGTTTGGTTTTTTTTTTTTCTAGATGCAATCTGTAAATATCCATAAAAGGTAGAAATAATTTAATTACCTAATCTGATTTTCATTAGGTGAATAATCTGAAAAAAAAATAAAAGATCTGAGCTAAGTATGAAGAAAAGACCTTTTAGTGCTTAAGGAATACATAAGAATTAACATGATGCATGAATTGCTGTATTTAACAGAATGCTAAATTGTCTTTTGTCTTCTATTTACATGATACAAAATATTTCAAATACACCATTTTTATCCTGAACTTTCAGTTTCAATTCCAGTTGAAAACCAGGTGCATGATGCCAGCATGAGCTAGCATTTTTCATTTTTTCCTGTCTGTCTGAAGTGGTTTCCTATTGCCACGTTAACAGATGCATGTAGCTCCCACTACTTGCACAATGTATCTTCAGCAAAATCTCTCACAGAGGTACTTAGGGCATAATTAGAGTTTATATCTTTCAGTATTGACAGGGTTTTGCTGGGGGCAGAGGGGGGAACATGAGCAGGAGGGGAAGTTTGGTTTTGCTTTTTAAGCCAGCTGGCAATT
The DNA here is from genome assembly GCA_013389925.1 of Aegithalos caudatus. Classification (NCBI taxonomy): domain Eukaryota; kingdom Metazoa; phylum Chordata; class Aves; order Passeriformes; family Aegithalidae; genus Aegithalos; species Aegithalos caudatus. Next base: position 3,644 of record WEIU01005376.1, on the reverse strand, counting down.
GCTTTATAAAGGCTTGTGTTAAATCACCTCTAGATATATTAAAAGATTATTTATAAAAGCCACCTGAAAATTGACTGCAGTTTCTCTTTTTCCTGGCTGTGCTTTACTTAGAAGGGGTCTGTAGTTCTTCTCTTCCTTCTCCTGGAAGATAAATATAGCTAATTTTGCTAGTAGGTGTGCACAACCATCTGTATTTTGTTTGTTTTTATTTAAAATGCCTTAATATGGCATTTAACTTGTTTCTTACTCAATACCTATGTTAACACTACAGCAAACTGCTTTTGATTGTCACCTGTGTAGTTGTTTTTATAGGGTGTGCAGATGGTATATTTTATTTCTCCTTTTCATATTTGTGTCTTTTCTGTGGTTCATTAACAATGTCTGATAATTCCCTCCCTTTTTGCAGTTTGTGTTACCCACTTTGGTTTATAGTATATATTGATGTGTTGACTGCAGGGATAACAAGGTGTTCCTTGTTTTCTAAGCAGAAGTTTACATAAATGTAGTCATCTTTCTGCATAAATGAGAATTTATTCAGAAATTTTCAGAAATTTCAGAATATTTGGAAATTTTCCACCTATGGAAACAAATACTTTTTAAATAGACCTGAATGCAATGCATAATTTTTTTTTTAAAATTAAAATTGTTTACTTTTGCAATCTAAAGTCCTTTTCTTCCTCAAATACATATTCTGATTTTTTTTTCCCAGAACCAACATGGCATCTCAGGGTTATTAAAAGGGAAGTTTATTTCTAATAAGTTGGTGTTATGAAGTTTTACAACATTTTTAATTACAGCTTTTTTGCCTCAGTGTCCTTAATCAAAGCAGACCATTTGTGTTTTATATTTATTGGTTATGAACTTTTCTTTGCCTTCTCAAAATGAAAGATCTTTCCAAGTGTTCCCATTGTAACACAACCACAGGTTATGTGTTGTGCATTATAGGTCTTACTGCTTGATAATGAAATTTCTGTCTTATTTCCTTTAGAATTCCCCATTGTTCACATTACTTACCTAGCTAGAGTTTTTCATTACTTACCTGAATATTTCTACTGTCCTTAATTTTTCAAGTGCCAAATAAAATCTGGTTGAAAGTCAGTAAATTTAAATCAGAAAACCCTTCTAATAAACTTTGTCTTCAGGGACTGACTTAAGTTTTTGCTTGTACAAAATACCAAAAAGAAACACTTGAAGAACTTTGAGGAAGATTTTGTTTATTGTTTAATAACTAAAACATTACTGCTGAGGGCAGTATAGCTTTTGGTTATGCTTAGAGAGTCATGGAGTTCCTCCCATCCTTGTTTTTGTCATTCTGCAGGTGTGAGTACACAACCCATGTGTTGATTTTGGCAGAGACAACTTTGTGGAGTTCCTGTGTACACATTTTCTAATGTGATTTGCCCTTGTTGTTAATGTTACCAAAATGATTTTAGGCTGCTGAGTGCTGCCTCGTTGTTATGCTGAAAAAACAGTGTAATGAAAAGAGAGGGGTCCCTACACAGCAGGAGTAGAAACTTGGTAGTTCCTGCTGAAATGAGTAGAAAACACAAGTTTAATAATTTGTTCCTGCTCCCCAGGCAGAAGCAGCAGATTTAGCAGTGAAGGGTTCTGTACACAGACTAAAGGGCAGCCTTGTCCATTGAGGTGGGGTTGTTGGAGGTTAAGATTTTTCCTTTTTTTAATTTTCTTTCTCTCATGGAATTTTGTCCCATTTGTTGTAAGAGAGAACAACAGCTGGTATTTATGAGAGACAAAAGAAATGGCCAAGGTGGGGAAAGGGTTTGCCTGGATACTCTCTTACCTGAGGGGCTTTTTCTTGGGAAGGGCAGGGATTGGGTTTGTGTTGTCTTTGTTGTTTGTTTGCCTTGTTATCCATACACATACTAGTAAAGTACTGTTACTCCTTTTCCCATATTTGTGCCTGAAAGCCTCTCAATTTCAAAGCTATAATAATTTGGAGGGAAGTGGGTCATATTCTTCATTCCAAGGGAGGTTCCTGCCTTCCTTGGCAGACACCTGCCTTTCAAACCAAGACACTGATGCAGATTTTCCCCTTTCCTTGCTAATAGCATTAAGTAAATACTCAGTGATATGAGAACAAACATAATTCTTTCTGGTTCACAAGACAGCAATGATAGCAAAATGTATTTCAGACTTTATTATCTTTTCCTTCTATATTCCTATTCTTCTGTCTTATTCCTTAAGTCTGACTTGCTGTACTGAAAAGAATTTGAAATATGTGGCTCTTTATCCTTGTAAAACAGCTCCAGTTAATTTTGGTAATGCATACTTGCTANTAACCAAATTTAGCTGTGTTAACAACTGGGAAAATCTAGTTTCTTTTGTAGCTTTGAGGGGTTTTTAATGCTGTGTTATATGACTAAAAGTTAACAACAAACATTGAATCTGTTGGTTCCTTTAATCAAGCAAACGTGGCAGGTTATAAAGCAGGTGGCCAGGAGGATAGAAGGAAACAGAAACAGTGTTTTTGTGAATGTCAGAAATAATTGTGTTGGTATTTTGCCTTTCTGTGGGCAGCATCTTGTGGATCCAGCTCAGCTTTCTTCCTTGGGTCTGCCACAGCTGAGGAAAGTAAAACTTCTGTGTGTGGGTTACATGCTGGACCTTTAGCATGGTTTGATTCTGTACTCAGTGTGAAAACCTGCTCTGACCAGGATGAGCAGTCCTGCAGCTGAGTGGGATTATAATTCTTAACCATGCAAACACTAGCAGGGAAGCTGGGCTTGTTAACTGGCTGTTCATATTTCTGGAATCACACTGGTGCAGTTAAAACTCAAGTTGCAGACAAGCTTGAGTAGCTCCACACTTTTTTTCTTCCTTTTTTACCTCCAAGAGACAATATAAATAAAAAGAAACCTCTCTCACACATCCCATGCTCTTGCCAGGGAAAGATCAAATCACAACCTGAAACAAAATGCAGTGATGTGACAGCTCTTTGCTGTTTGTACTGACTGTGTGGCTTGGTGCTCACAGATAAAGTGCAATTTCTCTGATTTCTGTTCCCTCCCTCTGTACTCAGCATCTGCAGAGTGGGATTATCACTGATTCTAAGAAGAAAAGTCTGCAGTGATCCCACTGTTCTTGGTGCAGCCCACAAAATAGGCAGGAAAGTTGCATATTTCTTCTCTCCTTAGAACATTCAAAAAGTTGTTGCTCAGTAGAAGCTGTAGAAAATAACGTAGCCCTTAGTAACATTAACTCCCCAAGATAATAATGATTTATGATTTGAGAGGAATTAAAAATATTGATTATAAACCAGCAGCCAGATGGCTTGGCAGTAGCCATACCATGGTACTATAAATTCTGGGAACAAAAAAGGGGTGCTTTGGGATTTTTCACATCTTAATTCCCAGTTGTTGTGCACTGATGTGTTGACAAGATTGCTGGAGTATTCTGAAATCCCCAAATCAACTCAGCTTTTTTACAGAGTTATATGGGGGATTATAGTACCACACAGGGACCTTGTATCCAGAAAACTGGATACAAGGTTCACAAGAAGAATTTTTTGGACCTACTCCTAAATGGACTGACCTTGACATAACTGGTGCTGAATAATGTCTGTTCCTAAGACAGACTGAAGCTGTATCCCTATTGGTTTGGTTTGTAGGGATTTTTTTTTTTTT